>WOXC01011585.1:0-343346 GCA_011680675.1 Gymnobelideus leadbeateri
TTAAAAAGAATACCTCTTTTCCAGCAATCCCTAGTGGTCGTTCAGACTTTGCTTGGACCTCTCCATCAAGGGGAAATCCATCATCATCAGTAGTCACTCTGACCTTTGAATAAATTAAATTATTGGAAATTATTTCTTCCTTTAAAGTTTAAATCTTCCTCTTTTCAATTTTCATTGTTCATAATTCTTTCCTTAGAGATTAGCAACAACAACAAAGATCTCACATCTCTGTTCCATACTAACATCAAAATACTTGAAGACAGAGGTAATGCTTATTCCTTCATTTTCTCTTCTCTATATTAAGTATCCCCTCTTTATCCAAAGAATCTTTAATGGCTGAATTTCAATGACCTTCACCATTCTGCATGCCTTCCAGTTGTGTCCAACTCTTCATGACTCTATTTGAGGTTTTCTTGGCAAAGATATTGGAGTGGTTTGCCATTTTTTTTCTCCAGTTATTCTACAGATGAGGAACTGAGGCAAACGGGATTAAAAGACCGGCCCAGGGTCATAGAGCTACTGTGTATGAGATCAAATTTGAACTCAGGAAGATGAGTCTTCAGCACTCTTTCCATTATACCATCTTGCTTCCCTAACTTAGCAGTATTTTCCCCAAAATTTGACACCCAAAATTAAATGCAGTATCAGACATTTTGTTACCATAGCTTAGTAGAGAGGGCTATCACGATCAGATCTATCATCTTGGAGAATATGTTGTGTTGTTGTTGTTGTTGTTGTTTTCTTAATGCATTCATAATTGCATTAGCGTTTTTTTGTTCTGTATTTCATTGCACATAGCTGAGTATGTTGAGCTATTATTTGACTAAAACATCTAAATTTTTAGATGAATTTCTGACTATCCATGACTCCAAGTTTTTTTCTTTATGAAACTGACTTTGTTTTTAACCCTGTAAGTATATCTTCTTGTGTTATTGTGTTTGTCCTTCGTTTTCAAAGAGGATCATGGCATCAGGGAAATGATGACATGACTTTACAGTTGACTTTGATTTGAGTGAGGGAAGGATATGCAAGGTCACAAGCCTCACTTTCTCCTTCAGAGTAATCTAGATCCAGTGACCAGATATTCATCAGGATGACTGAGGGTGTCCCAAGATGCAATGAGAGACCCTGGCTCTTTTAAGCTAAGGCCTTTTCAGGTACTCACTTAGAATGAGGTAAGGCCCATTCATTGAAAAGGTCTTTTTTAAGAAGTGAGCCAAGGGATGGCCCCTTTAATTTAAAAAAATCAAGCAGGGAAGGGAAGATCCTTATATTTGCTGTTCCAGAGAGAAACAGTTACCATTGGCATTCACTCTAAGGCAGGATGGCCCAAAATACAGCCATTAAGTAGAGCTTGGGTAGGGACCTATTGTGGTCCAATCTGTGAGCTTCAGAGTGAACTGGGTTTAAGAAGAAAGAAAGAAAGAAAGAAAGAAAGAAAGAAAGAAAGAAAGAAAGAAAGAAAGAAAGAAAGAAAGAAAGAAAGGGAGAGAGAGGGAGGGAGGAGGGAGGGAGGGAGGGAGAGAGAGAGAGAGAGAGAGAGAGAGAGAGAGAAGGAAGGAAGGAAGGAAGGAAGGAAGGAAGGAAGGAAGGAAGGAAGGAAGAAAGGAAGGAAGGAAGGAATACAGCCAGTAAATCCCAAGTTAAGTGGGCAGTTTCTGGCCATGAAAATTTACCTTCCTTTGGAGAGGAGAAGGAGATGGAGAGAAAGAGGGAGAGGGAGAAAATAAGCTGAGGTACCCAACCATCTGGGTCCCTTTCAGGCAGCTCAATGTACTCACAGGTTGTGTTTTCCTTTTCTTTTCAAAGAGGACCATGGCATCAGGAAAATGACATGACTTGCAGTTGCCTTTGATTTGAGTGAAGGATAGTTGTGCAAGGTGACCAATTCTCACTTTCTCCTCCAGAACCATCTGGAGACTAATCCCAGGCTCAGGATGAGGGAGACATATTGGGACAGGAACATGCTGAAATTTGGGTTTCAGGTGGCAAAACTATACACAATAAGAATTTGTTGAAAACTATAATAGGTACAAGATGTAGGAGGGAACATTCATAATTAGACGCAGATACAGAGGAAAAGTTCTCAGGGTTATGCATCAATAAAAGGAATAACTAAAGCTCAAGTAGGAAGAATTTATTCATCAGGACTATAAATTTGGGGATGGATCTAAGGCAGCAAAAGGAGAATGACTTCAAGCTCCTGCAGAATGACCAAATGTTCATCTAATCAAAATCCATAAAACTTATCTGCCTAATAAACAGTTAACAATGGGAGAGTATAACCTCTATATTGTACCTATATTATTTCATATACATTAGTACCCCTTAGCCTAAGAAACTCCATTTTGAAGTCCTTTCATTATAACTAAAACATCAAATAAAACAAAGTTTGAAATTATTACATCATATATGCTAATCTATAGAGGCTTCTATGGATACTGACTCTGTCACATATTTTAACTTTCTCTCAGTTCAAGTTGAATAACCACACCACTCATGGTTTTACCCAAGTCCTTACCAATAGTGCAGGGCCAAGCATAGATCCATGGAACATTCCACAAAGAAAGATAACATTAAATTGCTTATGACTATGCCTTGTGTCCAGTCATTAACAAGTTCAGTATTCAGTCACCATTATCACTAGAGATTCAATGTTAAAGAGGAAACATTTCCTGTCCTCAATGACCTAATGTGTGTGTACACACACGTATTTGTCTTTATAGAAAATCCATTTAGATATGTTAATGATGCATATCCTTTCATTCTAGGGGCCCTAACAACCCCTTAATTACCAGGCTGATTTAAATGCCCACATAACAAATCACAGGAATCCCAGAAGCTTTCAAAACTATCTTGTCAGAATTTGAAATATCCTTCAAAATTAATTCAGTACAGTTATAATTCCTCAGTTATGTAACCATTGTCTGCAGGAATTCTTCCTAACCTTAAATGCAAAGGAATTAATTTTAAAAAGTATTTTGTAGTGACAGGATAGTTCATCCTTTTAATTCCCAGTTAAAATTTTAAAACAGCAATGGTTCTGGCTGCAGCAAAGATATAGACATAAACCATAGATAGACCTTAGACATAGACCTTATGTACACTTCCATCTAACAGTTTTTCAAGCATTGAAAACTCACTACCACATTCAGGGTTGAAGATGTACCCAATAAAGGAGAATGTTTTGTATTCAGTTGTAGCATCTAACTACAGAACTGCTAACTAAACATATTATACTGTACCATTGTAGGGCTTTTCTAAGTGCATACTGTTAAGGTTAATAATTTATAAAGAATAACAATGAGTGGAGTGTGCATAGATAATTAGCAAATAGCACATAAAATTCTAATTTCCTACAGAATTGCTGTGGGTTTGACAGATCAATATTGTGATTCAGAGATTATAATATCTGTTACACAGAGGAAGTAACTAATTCAAATTACCTCATCTTCTTTAGTAAGATGATTTATAGATAACAATGGCCAGGTTATAATTTGAACATTAAGGTACTACAGAAAATCATTAAGTGAATATATGAGAATTGCTCAATGTGTGTGTGTGTGTGTGTGTGTGTGTGTGTATGTGTGTTTGCCTGTGCATAAATAATAGATTATGCAAAATCTAAGAAATTTGTTTAATCTTTGGTGTCCTGACTAAATCATGCTTAAGGCACTACAAATGTATTATTATTATTTTCAATAACATTTTAATAGTTAATAATATTGTAAACATGAATGCCAGACAATGCTGATGAAATGATTGGAAAGGATATTATACCCTTTTTCCCTTTTCACACTTATTTTAAAAGACTTGGTCACTCTTGTGTCATTTTCTTTTAGCTTTGTTTAATTCTGATGTTAATATAATTAAAGTTACCAAAAAATATAACAACATAAATTAATGTCCATTTAATACAATTTTCATTAAGAAATTCCATGGTAAAACTAGTTCAATTTATACTTTTAATTAGTGGATATAGACTACGTTTCCTATTTTGTTGTTGTTGTTGTTGTTGTTATTCTTCTTCAGAGATGTTGCTATTATCCTATTAATACTTTTTTGGGGAAATGGTGTAATAACTGTTTATATTTCCCTCAATGAAACATAAAATAAATGAGAAGACACAATGATATTTCTTGAACTCTCATTGGTGGATCACATTAAAAAACGTACCATTCCACAATATTTTCATTATTTTAAATATATTTTCATTTTAAAAGTATAATCATTTTGATGAATTTTATTCTCTTTTCGTTTTTTTTTCCAAATGCTTTATTAATTTCTGGTTTACATCATTCATTTCTGCCATATTTTGGGTTACAACTTTTTTGCCATTTTTCCCCTACCCACCACCCCAGAATAGCAGTCTCACAGGATATCCCCTCCTCCCATATGCTCTTTCCCATATCTTCTCCCATACCCCCATCAACTTTTCAAGTAGGGCATGGTGAATCTATCTGCCCCAATGCCTGTATATCTTATTTCTCAATTATATGTAAAATAGTAATAATAATAGTATTTATTAGTAGTTAAATAGTATTTAAACATAAAATAGTAATAATAATAGTATTTATTAGTAGTTAAATAGTATTTAAACATTTGATTTTAAAACTTCAAATTCCAGATTCATTCCATTCCTCCCTTGTCACCCACCCTTACTGGGAAGATAAGCAATTCAGTATATGTTGTATGTGTGTAGCTTTGCAAAACATTACCACAGTAGATATTGTAAAAGACTGACTATATTTCCCTTCCTCCTATGCCAACTCCCACTTGTTCTATTCTCTAATTTGATCCTGTCCCTTTTCAGAACTGGGTGCTTCCAACTTCCCTCCCCCAAGCCTGCCCTCCCTTCCATCATACCACCTCTCATCCCCGCCCCCCCCTACTCTCCTGTAAGGTGAGATATCCTGTTTAGTATGTATGTCATTCTCTCTCTGGGGCAAATTCAATGAGAATGAGGTTTTGCCTTTTTGCCTTCCTGTTCTTCCCCTCCCTTGTAACCATTTTCCTTTCCCTCTTCTATATGAGAGAGTTTACCCCATTCTGTCTCTCCCCATCTCCTCTCATTATATTACTCTCTCACCTCTTAATTTCACCTTTTAAGTATCATCCCTTCCTATTAAATTCGACCTGTGCCCTCTATCTATGTATAGCTGTAAACATATATACACACATTCACATATGTATTTATATATGCCCACATACCCTTCTTCTACTATTTTCATACTGAGAAAAGTTTCATCAGTATTACAATTATCATTTACAATTATCATTACAATTATCATTTTTCGATGTAGGAATGTAAATAATTCGACTTTGATAAATTCCTTATGATTTCTTTTCACTGTTTACCTTCTCATGCTTCTTGTATCTGAATGTCAAATTTCCTATTCAACTCTGTTTTTTTTTTTTTTCATCAAGAATCCTTGAAAGTACTCTCTTCCACTGAATGACCATATTTTCTCCTGAAACATGATACTGAGTTTTACTGGGTAGTTGATTCTTGGTTTTAATCCTAGCTCCTTTGCCCTCTGGAATATCATATCCCAAGCCCTTCAATCACTCATTGTAGAAGCTGCCAGACCTTGTGCTATCCTGATTGTGTTTCCACAATATTCAAATTGTTTCTTCCTGGCTGCTTCTAATATTCTCTCTTTGACCCAGGAATTCTGGAACCTGGCTATAGTATTCCTGGGAGTTTTCTTTTTGGGATCCTTTTCAGGAGGTGATTGGTGGATTCTTTCAACCTTTATTTTGCCCTCTGGTTCTAAAACATCAGGTCAATTTTCCTTGAGAATTTCTTGAAGGATGATTTCTAGGTTCTTTCTTTGATCATGGCTTTCAGGTCCAATAATGTTTTAAATTATCTCTTTGGGGTCTATTTTCCAGGTCAGTGGTTTTTCCCATGATATATGTCACATTGCCTTCTATTCTTTCATTTGTTTAGTTCTGTTTAACAGCATCTTGATTTCTCATAAAGTCACTAGCTTCCATTTGCTCCAGTCTAATTATGAAGAAATGATTCTCCTCAGAGAACTTTTGAGATTCTTTTTCCATCTGTCAAATTTGGCTTTTTAAGGCATACATTGCCTTTTTGAGCCTCTTTTGCCATTTGAGTTAGTCTATTTTTTATAAGTGTTATTTTCCTCAGTCAGGCTGTTGACTCTCATTTCATAATTTTCTTGCATCGTTCTCATTTCTCTGTCTAATTTTTCCTCCACTTTTCTCATCAGCTTCTTAAGGTCCTCTACGGCCTCTAACCAGCTTGTATTTTCATTTGAAGCTTTTGGTGCATGATTTCTGACCTCACAGTCCTCTTTCTATTCCATGCTTCAATCCTTTTTGCCCCCAAAATGAGAGTCTAATGTTGAATTTTTCTATTTATTTTGTTTCCTTTGCCTACGCATGTTGCCACTCTGTTACTTGACTTTTGGGCTTGTTGCCATAGTAGGATTCTGTCACCAGACAGGGGAGCTTCCATTTGAAAGGCTGGGGTTTTCTCATTTGCTGGGGTTATTAGCTGGGTGCCCTCTCTGAGGCCTCCACATGCTCTGGCAATCTGGTCACACACCTCAGGACCTCCACCCCAGACAGCAATCCAGATCCAAGAAGGTTAAGCAAGTGTGCTTACCCCCCAGACTGATCACCCAGTCCCCCCCCCCACACACACAGTCTGCAGGATAGAAGCTGAAGCTGCCTCATGGCAGTGGCTTCACTGAAGTGTCACAGTGTCTTCTCACCCTTGGAGCAAAAGCTTCACACTCCCAAGTACTGCTCCCAAAGTCCATACTGCACTGACCTCTCACTTTTTCCTTGGCATCTATGTGGTGATAATTCTTGAAATGCCACAGCTGTTAGTGTTCTGGAGTCCCTTCATCAGGCTGCTGGTCAGGCCACCTGGGGCTAGAAATTCTGGCTCATGCAGGGCTGAGGTTGGCTCCCAGAGTGCTGTGCTGGCTGCTCCCTGCTAGGCTGTAGGGCTGTCTTCAGCGGGACATTAGCTTCTCTGTTTGATTTTGTGGGTTCTGTAGCTCCAAAGTTTGTTCAGAGTTCCCTTTTACATGGATTGGAAGTGGTGGGAGTCAGATCTGTGCAGAAGTGCTGTTTCTACTCCACCATCTTGACTCAGCTTTCTTTATTCTCTTTTCTGAAAGTTTAACATGAAATAACATAGCCAAGAACACATTTGAAATAGTTTCTTCTAGCCAAGAACACATTTGAAATAATGTCTTCTAGCCAAGAACACATTTGAAATAATGTGTTCTGGAAAAAACAAATTAAATAATATAGCCAAGATCATTCAATTAATTATTAAATGTACCTATGTAGCATTGCTTATCTAAAATGTTCTTTTAAAAAATTGACTTGGGATGGCTAGGTAGCTCAGTGAATAGAGCATAGGCCTTGGAATCAGGAGTACCTGAATTCAAATCTGTCCTCAGAAGCTTAACACATACTAGAATTGTGACCTTGAGCAAGTCACTTAACTCCAATTGCCCCGCCTTTCCCCCTCCAAAAAGAAAAAAAATGACTAATGATGCATCCCAAATTGTCTATTTTTCTATGACAATGTAAGTATACTTTCATCATGGTATCATAGCAACCCAAAATCTCATAGCTGGAAGATACCTCAGGTCTCTCCAGTCCACACAATAACTGAATAAAAATATCCATTTTCGGCATTCCAGGAAGTGGTCCATTCCAACTCTGTGTCTATATGTCTGGAAAACACTGTCTCCTCATACCCACCTCTTAAAATTGGTCCTTTCTTTTTCTTTTTCTTTTCTTTTCTTTTTTCTTTTTGAAGCATTTGCGGTTAAGTAACTTGCTCAATGTTACACGGCTAGTTATTTTTGTGTGGATATTAAGTATCTGAGGCTGGAACTGATCCTGGGTCCTCCCATCTCCAGGGCTGGAGCTTTTACTCACTGGGCCACCTATCTGCCCCTGTTCCTTTCTTTTCATACTCAGATCAGTTGGCAGTTTGTATGGGGAGTCTCTCCTTATCTCCTCCCTCTTTAAGTGCTCTTTTCTTAAACCTGGAAAGATTTACATGAACTACTGCAAAGTGAAGTGAGCAGAACCTATGAGCAGTTTAAACTATGAGCAGTTTAAAAGGAAGGTGCAATTGTTGTATGATGAAGAACTATGAATGATTTAGTATTCTCAGCAAGACGGCAATCCAAGACACTCCTGAAAGATTCATGATGAAGCATGCTATCTGCCTCCAGAGAAAGAACTGATATTGTTTGAATACACTGTGACATACTGTTTTTCTTTTTCTTTCTTTGTTTCTTTTTTCCTTGCTTTGTTCCTCTTCCTTCCTTCTTTTCTTTCTCTCTTTCTTTCTGTTTCTTTCTCTCTCTCCCTTCCTTCCTTTCTTCCTTTCTTCCTTCCTTCCTTCCTTCCTTCCTTCCTTCCTTCCTTCCTTCCTTCCTTCCTTCCTTCCTTCCTTTCTTTCTTTCTTTCTTTCTTTCTTTCTTTCTTTCTTTCTGTCTTTCTTTCTTTCTTTCTTCCTTTCTTTCATATTTTTATAAAGATGGCTAATATGGAAATGTTTTACATAATTGCATCTGTATAACTTATAAGGGTTTGCTTACCATGTCAGGGAGAGAAGAGGAGAGGGAAGGATATAACTTGGAACTTAAAACTTTAAAAAAATATTAAAAATTGCTTTAACATATAATAAATTGGGAAAAATAAAATATTATTAAAATATATTATCTTTTCTGTATTCATTAATGTACAAGTTTTATTGACTAAAAAGTTTCTTGAATCTTAGGAAAGATTTTGTGAACTGAAAGGGAATAAAGTAAACAGGACTAGAAAAATAAGATGCAAAATCAGTACCAAAACATAAGCAAAAATAATACTAAAATGAAACTAAGCATCATGCAATTATAGTGACCAGTATTGGTTCTGTTGCAAATATGAGGTAATGCACCTTACTTTTAAAATCTTTTTTTATTAATTGGAGGGATAAACATGTTGAATACCAGATATGATGGTCCTTGTCAATTGAAATGATTGTTTTTATTAGTAAAAATGGAAGGTACAATGTGTATGTATGGTGAATGGGATAGAGGAATATAATTCGAAATGAATGTGATCTAGAAAAATATGGTAGATATTGAAGTATGTAAGCACATATATGTATGTATGTATGTTTGTATGTATACATATAATAAAAACCTAAACTCCTTGAAAATGTGTAAAGTTAATCTAAATTTTTAAAGTTTGATTAAATTTTGGGTATGTGTGCAGTCAACCTGCAGGAGGTGGCAGTCTGGAAATTCCCTTATGCATATGTATTTAGACATGGGAAAAGCTGAGTTGGCCCCAAACCTGTCTCCTTATGATATGTGTAACAATCAGTGTAGTTTTGTCTGTATTTGGAAGTTGTTTATTTCTGTCTATAAAAGCTACATATGGTTTGTAATTGGCAACTGAAATACTCCAACTGCTGGCCACCTTGATATACTAAAAAGGAAATTCTTTCCTTTTTTTTTTCTTTTGAGTTTTCCTCATTGACCAGAGTCAGTCCTGAACCAAGACTTCTTTTAACAATTTTGGCACCTGGTATTGGACCTTTCACTCATATGATTGCCATTGTCTGCTGTGCAATTCTGCAGCTAGAACCTAGACTAGTCAGAGGTCAATTATCCATTAAGTGGTCAGAGAATTAAACTCCCCAAACTCAGGAAGGATAAGGAGAATACCGTCCCAAATTCAAAATGTAATTTTCTCATTGTTCATGAATAGAGGGGAGTGGTGCCATGGAGAAGGAAAAGGGAGTGGTAAGTTAATTGGTCTTTAACCGGACATTAGGGAACCAAGCAACAGAACAGTGAAGGGATACCAATATCATTACATAAATAGGAGAGAGTAAGCCTCTTGCTGACTCCCTTTAGACAAGCTGCTAAAAGATTGGGACAAGAGAAAACTGCCAGTTAAATGGGAATATCCAAAATTTGAGATTGGACACATTATGAAAGAAAACATATTTTGTCAGATAAATATGGGATTTTGATTATTGTCATCTGTGCATGCTAAAAATCAGTCTTCAAAATCTTGGTTGGTTAGTTGTCTGCTTGCTGTCCTTCATTCTCAAAGAGGACCAAAATGACATCACTATGTTAGGGACAAGGTACGTACAGTATGTCCAACTGTGGCAGATCAACATGAGCTTGGAAGACTCTAAAAAGAACAAGTCAGGCACAAAGAGTCCACAACAACATTTGGAGTGGAGATTCCTCTAAAATTGTGTATCTCATTTGTAAATAAGGGTCACCTTAAGAGATACTGAAGGAAATGTAAACAGGATGAGGCCTCTGACAGAGGGCAACATCCGCCAGATTATCAACAGTGGTCCCCCATGAACAATACACTAACACATGGAGCACCACACCAACCCTTACTTTAGCGCTCACAACCCCCACAGACATCAAACACAGACATAGTCTGTACCCTGTTTTGGATACCTGGATATAGTATTTGCTATAATGAAAGGACAGAGGCAATTGGAAAGTAGGAATTTCTCAGGAATGTTAAAGGGGATGGGGTACAGTTAAAGAGTCCTTACTTGAAATTGCCAGTAATTAGACATTCTTCATTTGCTTGGTGGACACAGGGACAACTTTCTCAATGCTTAAATATCTTCTTATGGGCTTCCTGGTGTTAAAGACTGGAGGGGTAATGGGCATTTTGGGTAAAAGTGAGATGTGGGCTTTAACCACTCCATTTAAAATAGATGTTAGAATTTAGACCTTTGAAAAGTTTTTTTTTCCTTTCTCTTAATGCTAAACTTCCCTTTTTCATTGTATGAGAAGTACTTGTATAATTTGAGACCATTATTCATGGTAATTCAGGAAGGATTATATTAGACTAAAAAGGAATTGAATTAGCTAATTGGGCAATTTTAAAGGAACCTAAAAGTTTACAGAACCCATGGCATCTAATTTGTCTCTAATATTACAAAATTTACCTATGACTTTGTGAGGTTCATGAGGTCAGCTGAGCCTGCGTGGATCTGGACTAATGATTGATTATCCCCTTGTGTACAACATAATATCAGATTAGAGACTGTTAAAATTCATTTATGCTTCTATCCATGTAGGTGTGATAGGTCCATGCTAATCACCTTGCATTACCTTTGTGATTTCAGTGAGGAAAATAAGTTGTATAAATGAAGGCCTACCTGTATACTACTTTGCCCAGGATCAGAGGGTTATTAATAATTTTGTCACCTCAAAGACCCTGGTGGTTCTGAATACTTTCTCTATTATACCAATGTTCCTCACAATATGAAAGCATATAAGCATATTCTGTTACTGATGTTCTTCCTCTTTTTTTAAGTGTTCCAATCAACCTGGATACATAGCACCTCTTTGTTTTCTTGGAAGGATGAACAACACACTTAGGATAAGTCACTTCTTGCTCTTTGTGATCCCATGCAGGGTTTTCTTGGCAAAGATACTTCAGTGGTTTGCCATTTCCTTCTTCAGCTCATTTTACATGTAGGGAAACTGAAGCAAAGATAGCTAAATAGCTTGGTCAGGGTGACAAAGCTAGTAAGTGTCTGAGACTGGATTTCCACTCAGGACCTCTTAATTCCAGGGCTGGCTCTCTACCCACTGTGCCACCTAGCTGTCATCAACTTGTCAAGGACCTAAAAGATGTGCACCCATCCTGGGGATCCTCCTTAATTATGCTGATAATTTACTGCATGCCTTCTCTTTGATACTAACCTTTCCATTTAGTACTGTAATAACTTAAATCTAGTCACTATTCTTCCTGCAGCCTTGAAAATTGAAGAGGTGCCCCATGATAGCCTTCAGGTAATTGAGGCCACAGAGAGGCTATGGCCTGACCTCACAAATGTCCCCTTGGAGGATCTCAATCTCTCATTATTCACAGATGGCTCCTCCTCTTGTGAAAATTCGATACAAGTGATTGGGGGGAGGAATTATTTCTCAGTCCATTAAGTGGATGTTCAGTGGGTGGCTACAAGGAGCCAAAGTAGTAGCATTGACCAGGGCTGGTAGGCTGACTTGGTGGTTTCAAGTGAACATTTACACAAATTTCAAATATGCCTATAGTCTTTCACACCACTGGCTCCTTGTGGAAGAAGCACCACTTCAGCATTGTAAATGGTAAGCTACTAGTTCGTGTCTCGATTATTGACCAACTCCTTCAAGTTATCTTGCTTCCCAGGGACATCTTCATGATGTATGGCCCAGCCCATACAAGAGGGTGACCATTTTGGCAAGATGGCAACTGGTTTGCAAACGAGAGGGCCCAATGGGCCATCCACTGGGGTCCTTACAAGTCACCAAACATACTGTTTATGGTGTTTACTAGCCTACCCACTTACTATTCCTCTTTAGTAACAAATGCCAAAATTGACATCTGGACAACCAGACATGAAGCTATTTTATGAGACAGCCTGTGGGTCATGCCAGATGGTCATCCCATTGTATCTGAATGATTAGTGTACCTCCTGTGCCAGCAACTCTATACCCAGGGATACATGGGAACTAAGGCCCTTGTACAGTAAGTTTGCCGGGCATGGTTTGCCCTTGGTGTTTATGTATAGATGCATTACATGATATCCAGCTGCTTTTCTCTTTCAACAGCTCAACTCCTCATGGAAAAAGACTGTGATGGGGTTGAGGGTTGGGCATGGGGGGAGTAGGCAGCTCCACCATTCGAACATCTGCTGACTGACTTTATTGAATTGCCAAAGTCTGTGGGCTAAAGATATGTTTTGGTGTGCCAAGACCAATTAAACCACTGGGTAGAGGCCTTTCCAGAGACACACAACACCACAAACATAGTAGTAACATGTCTAATGAAGAACATAATACTAAAATTTGGCCTGGCATATTCCATTATTTGCAAACAAGAGCCACATTTACCCTAGAAATAACTAAGCAGCTATCTAAGTGCTTTGGAAGAAGCCTGAGCTTGCACACTCATTATCCCCCACAATCACCAGAGTGAGTTGAGAGCTTAAACAGGGAATTTAAGACACTTTTGGGAAAACTATTTCAAAGAAACAGATAAAATGACCTCAAGTATTTCCTTGTGTTGTTCCAACTTAGAAACCATAGTAGGCAGGATTGTGGACTGTCACCTTTTGAGATTCTGTTCAGTATGCCACCTATTACTACTGAGAGGCTGGACACTTGGGGCCTGAGCCTGGCCACAAGAGATGAAAGCCTAATTAAGATATGGGATCTCTCTGTCTAGTTCTCTTTTACAGATCTGGATAGAGGCAGACATTAAGCAAACTCTGCCTTTGGAAGAGATGGTGAATCCATTTGAGCTGGAGATTACAGTATTTCACTACATAATCATCATCACCACATAATCATTGTAACCTGTTCTTTTTTTTTTCAGTCCAAAAATTCGTTTATAACCTTTCACTACATCATCGTCGCACAATATAATTTTGTCCCTCTCTCTATTTAGAAGGTAAAGAGAGCAATAATGTATTCACCAGTGGCATATGGATATGAATTTATCTCTCACACATTGCAAGCTGCAAGCCTAGAATTCTCAATATACTGTCATTGTCAGTATATTTGCAAAAGCCAACTTGCATGGTTTGTTTGGAGTCCTACAGTACTAATGGTATTGTTACTCAAACCAATGAAGAGTCCTAGCTACAGAGGAGCAGGTAAGCAGGTGAAGCTGCCTTATGCCTGTGATATGGTAAGACTTGCATCTTCCCACACTAGCTAAATTGTACAATTCATCTGTCAAAGGTACATTAACATGTGGAGCATTTTTTTATTATCGGTAAATATAAAAATTATTCTATAGGCCTCAAGCTGAAAGTGATTGTGTTTGCTGATGAGCATAGAAACAGAGCTGCAGAAAAAGTTTTCAGTGAAGGAAAAGTTGTAAGACTGGTGGAAACTAAAAGACAAGCTAAAAAACACAAACCTTTCTAGATGCACATTTAGAAGTCTTTAAAAGAGGCAAGTTTCCACAAATTGATGAAAAAGTGTGTATGTAGTAATAGTGGCACAATGTTTAAAGCTTCATATAATGATCACACCCTACTTTTTTTCAAAACATGAAATCTGAAATACTTATGTGGTGAAATATGGTATTGGTGGATCTGTAACTTCAGGAAAACCTCTAGTCTCCAGCCCTCCTTGAATGAACCTTTCTAGATTCTAGTGATCAATCATGCTTCCATCAATGTGACTGAACAAATGAACTAGATACATTACTACCATGGGAAGCCTTGTTGGGGCTGCTCTCAGACCAAACAAGGAACCAGACCCTGAGCCAAAGGGAAACCAAATTTAACTGAATCACTACGGTGAAATGAACTAGTGGGCACTGATCAGCTGTTTCTTTGACCCTAACAATTAAGACCTTATCTCTCACCCATAATCTATCATTCATTTTCTTTCCACACTTTCTGACATGTTTTGTGTGCTTGGGTTGGAGGAACAAATGAGACCAATATTTCGGTACAGTTGATCTAAAATGCCAGCCGTAGCTTTAATTAGACTTATTGCTAGATATACATTCCTGCATCAGTGGTGTTGGAGGAGGGATTTCTCTCATTGGTGTGGACATAGGTGCCTAAGGGCTCTGACTGAATATTTCATATCACTCACCTTACTAGACATGTGGGGAAAAGTGAGGACAGGAAGAAGAGGAGGAAAAGCCTGGATTCAGTGTTAAAGCCCTGGATGGGAGAACAAAATCTCCCCATGATGTCTCCCATGACTGTAGAAAGAACTCCAATCTTTATCATCCATCATTCCTTTGTGCCTAAAGGATACCACTAAGCTATCAGTGCTTTGCCTGGAACAGCTCCAGGCCCTAGTTGCAATTTCACTTTGAACCTCCAGAAGAAGGTTAACATCCAGGTTGAAGATAAGGTCCTAACTGTGTCCTTCCTAGTCCATTGCCCATGTAGTAATCTAGGATTTTTTTGTTTCTTTCTTAAGATTGCTTCCCCTCCCAGTCTCCCTTCACCTTAGGATACCACTAGGTAAATCTTAGTATTGACTTCCTTCATATTGGACTGACCTCTGTCGCCTAGGAATAATTCATCTCCACTTTCTATAAATCTCCTATTTCCTCAGTTTCACTCATTTACAACACAAGAATGTTAACCCCTCTGCAATTTTGCCCCCTTTGATTACTGATTCAATCAATTTAAATTGCAATTATAATGATTTCTATTAAAACCTTTCTTCTTCTTTAGGTGTATTAATATTTTCTAAGCTCATTCATTCATTCATTCATGTGCCTATGATTTACTAGTTGCTACTCAGTCCATTTCCAAATCCATTAATTTATTTCAGTACTTAATATGTACCAGATACTACTCTTAGTACATTTTTTAGCTTTTGGTTATAATTTGAATGAAAGTTATAGAAGTAGGACAAGAATATTCTATATCATAGAGTATTTGAAACCTTTATAATTTACATAAAGGAAATATCTAAGAAATGATAGAGAATCCAGAAACACTAACATTCAATATCAAGTTAGTTTGTTTTACTTAAATATATATTTGTTATCTAGTATCTCATTTATTATAATTCTGATTGTTCTGAGTTCATGAAATTCCATGACTTTTAGTCACATAGCATTTAGAGGACACTGTTAATGATAAAAAGATGAGCTTTTATTTTAGAATATACCTCACTCATTGAAAAGTCTATGAAATCTCCTTAAAGCTTTCTTCCTCCTTCCATCTTCTTATTCTCTTCCTCCTATTCAATTTTTGGCCTAGTTCATTACCTATCTGCAGTGCCTATCCAAGATATAGGTATTGTTGAAATAATTCACTATACTGCCCAAGAATGGCATGGCATAATCTGGCCAAAATTCACTGTTAGCCATATAATTTATTCCTAGCTGGCTTACTAGGTGAATATTTTTGAATGCCCATGCCTCATAATATGAGACTTTGTAGTTTTCTGTAGCCCCAAAATATAAAAATATTACTGCAAATAAGAACATTGAGGAAACATTAAAATTCAATTATTTATCTCAAATATATAATTTATTCAGGACACACAGCTATCATGGCAATCTTACCTAATGCAAAAGACAATAGAAAGACACAAAGTATATCAAGTATGCTGCCTATGATAAATGACGAATAGCACACAAGGAGTAGTATAAAATATATGAAGAACATATATGACATGCTGTAACAACAATGTTACTTGCAGCTGCTATGGGGGTGTAAGACCAATAATAATAATAATAATAAGACCAATAATAAGGAGGGCTGCTAATATAGGTTCTTTGATCTGCTTTTCTAAAGGAAAGCAACTTGAAAAGGGTCAACAATCTTACTTTAATCAAACATATGTATCATTTACTTAGTTCAGGGGAAAAAATCAGCATCCTAAACTTCAGAGCAAATACAAACAGAAATTACAAACAGAAATTATGAGCAAAAGTAATAGCATAAAGACCAAAAGACAGGGCTTCTAACCATCTGACCAAATAATACATATATCACTGATCAACTGACAGATCTGACCATTATATTCATACATACTCATTAGAGGGAGAAGCACCAACATCTGGATTTTCAAAGTTGGGGAGCTCCTTAATGGCTACCCAGAGTCTCATCTGGCTATATCACATGAACACTTTTCCCATGAGTGAGCCCCAAATCAAAATGCTAGCCTCAGAGTGTAACAAGTATTGTTCTTTCTAGGGTGAGTATACTTCTCACATTTTCTTATATGCTTATTTTTTTCTCAAACAACAGGAATATATTTTTATAATTTCCAAGAATATTTTTCTTTCATAAACAACAACAGCAACAACAAAAATCTATGCTATTATTTGTCCAAGGGAGTTGTATTTGGGCACTTAAAAAACAAACCAAACAAAAACACCATTAAACTGTAGTCAGCTATTAAGATGGAAAGAAAACTGTGAACAACAGTCTTAATAGATTAGCTAAAAATTGTGGGAAAAGTGTGAGTGGCTATAATTACAAATCAACCTCAACTGAGCTCCAGGCCTCAACTTCTACAGTACACAGGAAAGAACACTTAAAATGTAAGAATTATGACTTCTTATTATTTAGACACACTAATAGTAATGATAGGCTCAAGGCCTCCTACATTTTTCAAACTTTTATATAATTCTCTGACAACAAATGATTATGAAATATTTGCCTTCTATTCTTCCAGTATAAGTAAGAACTTAAAAACGTAAGAGGAAATCCATTATATATTGTTGTTTTTATTGTTTTAAATATATCCAATAGGCATTGGGGAAAAAATGATTTATTTTGTTTATACATCACCTACATTTCCCTATAGAGTTCTACTCCTTCCTAAAGAGCAGTGCTTTATATAGTGAAAATAATGAAAAAAATACTTCAAGGTCTTCCCATTCTTTGTACTTATCATATTCACTATTTCTTACAGATTACCACAGTGCTTTGGGCCATTTCCTAATCAATGCCCATATAGTTCCAGTTCTTTGATAATACAAAAGAAAAAAATGCTTTTATAACTATGTTGATATATATATATGGCACCTTCATTTTGCCCAACAATTTAGATTACGAGCTAAGAAATCAAATTTGTGTTTGTTGTCTTAGAACCAGACTAATAGTTTGGGGAGATTTCTCAACTGGTTAGATTCACAATGGCAAATATTTTGGCTTTTGAAAACTGTCTCCATAGTTGTAAAGGTGTTGCAATTTGCCTCTTCCTTCCCCTTCCCTCCCCTCTTCTCTTGGGGTTTCCTGGCTAGATTTCTTTCTCAAAGACCAAGACTTAAACCCATTCACTCTGGATCTCATGGATTGGACAACAATATATCTGTGCCCAATTACCGTTTGTTGATTATTTTTTGGCCCTTCTGGCTCAAAGTGAATGTAAATAGTAACTGTTTCTCTTTTGACTAACAACACAGAGGGTCTTCTGCTCCATCTGATTTTTTTCTTAAAGGGGTCATGCCTTGATTTATTTCTTTTTTTAAAGCTTTTTGATTTTTAGTTTTCAACATTCGCTTCAATAAGTTTTAAATTTGCTCCCCCCCTCCTTGTTCTCCCCTCTTCCCAAGACAGCATGCAATCTGATATACGTCCTATATGTATGTTCCTATTAAACATATTTTCATATTAATCATGTTGTATAAAAATTAGAATAAATGAAGAGAACCATGAGAAAGAAAACAAAAAAGGAAACAGTCTGCTTTGCTCTGTTTTCAGATTCTATATTTCTTTCTCTGGATGTGGATGCCATTTTCCATTATGAGTCTTTTTGAATTATGTTATGTCCTTGTATTGCTGACAAGGGGTAAGTTTATCAAAGTCAGTCATTGCACAATGTGGCTATTACCATGTACAATGTTCTCCTAGTTCTGTTTACTTCATTCAGCATCAGTTCATATCAGTTTTTCCGGGTTTTTCTGAAGTCTGCCTGTTCATCATTTCTTGTAGCACAATACTATACCATTACATTGATATACCATAACTTGTTTACCCATTCCCCAATTCATGGGCATCCCCTTAAATTATAGTTCTTGGCTGCCACAAAAAGAGCTACTATAAATATTTTTGGACATGTAAGTTCTTTTCCCATTTGCATGATTTCTGAGATATAGCCCAAGAAGTAGTATTGCTAGGTCAAAGGATAGGCACATTTTTATAGCCCCTTGGGCATAGTTCCAAATTGCTCTCCAGAATGGTTTAATCAGTTCACAACTCCACCAATGAATTAGTGCTACAGCTTTCCTACATCTTCTCCAACATTACCATTTTCCTGTTTTGTTGTTTTAGCAAATCTGATAGGTGTGATGTGGTACCTCAGAGTTGTTTTGATTTGCATTTCTCTAATCAAAAGTTATATAGAGCATTTTTTCATATGAGTATAGGTAGTTTTAATTTCTTCTCAAAACTGCCTGTTCATATCCTTTGACCTTTTATCAACTGGGAAATGACTTGTATTCTTAAAAATTTGACTCCATTATATATTTTAGAAATGAGGCTTTTATCAGAGACACTCATTTGTAACCTTGACTCACTTCTTTCAGAGGCCTTTTCACTAAATGGGTATTGGGTATACATAATTGGGTATACATACTAAATTGGGTATACATAATATAATGTTAAATGAATACCTATGTGCATACATACATACAATGACCAATATATATATATATATATATATATATATATATATATATATATATACACACACACATACAGATGTAAATATTGAATAATACATATATCCTTACATTTTCTAAATCTTGTTTAGTAAATATTTTTCCCCATACAAACTACTAAAAGAAAAAGATTTAAATCGGGGCACAATGAACCAAGCTTAAAGAAAACATCAAATCCTTCATTGTTATTTCTCTTGTTTTTCATTGTGAGGCATATATAACTATTAATGCATATTGGACAAGGTGCTAGGATAATGAAAAAAAATGCTGATTTTAAAATCATGGGGCCCCTGATGTGAATTTTTGATTGTGTATGATTTACCTGGATGATACTGAGCAAATCACTTAAGCTAATATCAGTTTACCCATATTTTAAATGGGGATAATACTTCTATTGCCTATCTCACATTGTTGTTGAAACCAATGTATTATGAAAAACCTTTAGAAACTAAAGCAAATTTTAGGTTAAAAAAATCTCATTTCCCCCCCTCAATTTGAACATCCCAAATGTACTCTTAGATTCCTCTTTTCTAAATTGCGCTCTGGGACCTTTATGCAAAATGTTCTAAAGAAAAAACATCAGTTTAAAAACTTTGGTTTATACTTGCCAAATTGTCCAGCTTTAGATGAAGCTATAAGACCATTTTTAAAAATTAATTTTTTTCGAATTTTTAATTTAATTATTTTTAGTTTTCAACATTCAATTCCACAAGATTATTAGCTATATTTTTTTCTCTCCCTGTCTTTCCCCAACCTCTAGCCCAAAATAGCAAACCTACTAAATACCCCTTCTCCCAATCTGTTCTCTCTTATATCCTCCCCCTTCAACCCCATAACTTTCTAGTAGGGCAAGACGAGTTTCTATACCCCACTACCTGTATATTTTCCCAGTAGCATGCAAAAAAAAAAAAACAATTTTTAAACATTTGTTTTTAAAACTTTGAGTTACAGATTTTTTGACCTGTTGACCTTCCTCACCCACCCGCACTGGGAAGATAAGCAATTCAATATACATTTTACCTGTGTAGTTACTCAAATCTTTACCATAGTAGTTATATTGTGAGAGACTAACAATATTTCTTTCCATCCTATCTTGCCCCCCCATTTATTTAATTTTCTCCTTTGACCCTTTCACTTTTCAAAAATGTTTGCTTCTAACTACCCTCTCTCCCAATTTGCCCTCCCTTTTATCTACCCCCCTCTTATCCCCAAACCCCCATTATCCTGTAGGGTAAGATACCAGTTTGAGTGTGTATGTTATTCTCTCCTTAGGCCAAATTTGATGAGAATCAGGCTGTCCCATTTCCTTTCACCTTCCTGCTCTTCCCCTCCATTGTAACAGTTTTCTATTGCCTTTTTATATGAGATAATTTACCCTAATATATCCCTTTCTTCTCCTTCCAATAAATTCCTCTCTCACCTCTTAATTTTATTTTTAGACATCATTCCTTAATATTGAATTCATCCTGTGTCCTCTCACACATACATATATATTCCCCTCAGCTATCTTCATACTGAGAAAAGTCTTATCAGTTACAATTATTGTTGTTCCATGTAAGAATATAAATAGTTCAATTTTAATGAGTTCCTTATGATTTCTTTTTTTCTGTTTGTCTTCTCATGCTTCTCTTGCTTCTTTTATTTGAAAGTCAAATTTTCTGGTCAGCTCAGTTTTTTTTTTTTTTTCATCAAGAATGCTTTAAAGTTCTCTATTTCATTGAATGACCATAGCATTATACTCCGTTTTGCTGGGTACATGATTCTTGGTTTTAGGCTTAGCTCCTTTGACCTTCGGAATATCATATTCCTTTGATCCCTTAATATAAAAGTTGCTAGGGGGCAGCTAGGTGGCGCAGTGAGTAGAGCGCTGGCCCTGGAGTCAGAAGGACCTGAGTTCGGTTCCAGCCTCAGACACTTAAGGCACACACAAACAAAAACCTAGCTGTGTGACCTTGGGCAAGTTACTTAACCCCAATTGCCCTCCAAAAACCAAAAAAAAAAAAAAAAGAATGGGAATAGAGAGTGAAACATCGGGGTGGCTAGGTGGCGCAGTGAGTAAGTGCGCCGGCCTCGGAGTTGGGATGACCTGAGATCGAAACCGGCCTCAGAAAATGAGCACCCACACATAAATCATGACTAGGCGTGTAACCTCGAGCAAGTTACTTAACCCCAATTGCTTTAAAAAAAAAAAAAAGTTGCTAGGTTTTGTGTTAGCCTGATTGTTTTTCCCCAATTCTCAAATTGTTTCTTCTTGACTGCTTGCAGTATTTTTTCCTTGACCTGGGAAATTTGGAATGTGGCTGTAATATTCGTAGGAGTTTTCTTTTTGGCATTTTTTTCAAGAAGTGATCAGTGAATACTTTCAATTTCTATTTTGCCCTCTGGTTCTAGAATATCAGAGCGATTTTGTTTGATAATTTCTTGAAAGGTGGTGTCTAGACTCTTTTTTTTTAAATTATTATTATTTTCAGTTTACTTTCAGGGAGACAAATACATTTTAAATTACCTCTCCTGGATTTATTTTCCAGGTCAGTGGTTTTTCCAATGGGATATTTCACATCGCTTTCTGTGTTTTCATTTGTTTGGTTCTGTTTTATAGTATCTTGATTTCTCATAAAGTCATTTGCCTCCAATTGCTCCAATCCAATTTTAAAGGAGCTATTCTCTTCAGAGACTTTTTGAAATTCCTTTTCCATTTGGAAAATAAGGTTTTTTAAATCATTCTTCTCCTCTTTGGCTTTTTGGGCCTCTTTCGCTATTTGTGTTAGTCTATTTTTTAATGTGTTATTTTCTTCAGTGTATTTTGGGTTTAGCAGGTTGTTGACTCACTTTTCATGGTTTTCTTGCATTATTCTCATTTCTCTTCCCAAAATTTTCCTCCTCTTCCCTTACTTTATTTTCAAAATTGTTCTTGAGCTCCTCCAAGGTCTGTCACAAATTTTTATTTTTCTTGGAGTTTTTTGATATAGGAGTTCTGACTTTGCTGTCTTCCTGCTCCATGCCTTGATCCTTTTTGTCCCTAAAAAGGATTTTGTGGTCTGTTTGTGCTTCTGTTGCTTGCTCAGAGTGACAGCCAATTACTTGACTTTTGAGCTGTTTGCCAATGTAGAACTGTGCTTTCACAATGAAGAGAGCTATGTCCCAAATTGTTGGGGGTTTTTCAGCTGCCAGAGCTGTTAGATGGGTGCCTCTCTATAGACACCATACACTCTGGCTCACTGGTCACACACCCCAGGACCAACACCCAAGACCATGATCCAGATAGAAGCAGGTCAAAACAAAAGTGATTACCCTCTGATTGCTTGGTTCCCCTACAATCTGCAGGCCAGGAGCACCAGAAACAGCCACATGGCAGCGGCTATAGTTATCACACCTTCTCCACTTCTCGCTCAGGGGACAACAGCCAGACTGCACTCCCCCTGTTCCCAACAAAGTTCCGCACTGACCTTTTACTTTGTAATTTTTGGATTGAGAAGTCTGGAAACAGCTACAGCTGCTGGTGAATTACTCTTATGAAGTCTGTTTCAGCAGCTGCAGCTGGTTGTGGCCACACTGGGGCTAAAACATTGCCTCAGTCTGGACTGCACTCTGCTCCCAGCATACTGTGATGGACCCTTTTTGTTGGCCTTCCGGGCTTCCTTAAGCAAAAGGTTTGTTTCTCTCTGTCACTTTATATGTTCTGTAACTCATAAGATTTTTTAGAGTATTTTTTTTTTTTTACAGATATTGGAGGAGGTGGAAGCCAGAGCAACATGGAAGTCCTTTTTCTACTGTGCCATCTTGACTCCACCTCCCTATCAGCCCATATTTATAAAATACTCTGTATGTCTTCTCTTGGTTTATACATGCATCTCTTGCTACATTCCTTTCAACTTCAGCAGTGTCTGTAAGCACCCTAAGGGCAAGGATCAAAACTTCCACTTCCTTTGCAGGTCAACCTAACGATCTGATACAAGTTTATACAATATACTATAAATCCTTGTTAAATTGATAAATTGCAATTTCACTAAACTGCATTAGTTATTAAAGTCTGAATTTTGTTTTTTATTATTATCCCAGTCAAGAAATGTTTTTTTTTGCTTGTTTGTTTGTTTTTCAGTTAATACTGAAATAGGAAGGCAAGAATTGTCAGTCCAGATTTATGGAAATAAAATAAAAATAATTCCCCAAATCCACAGTTAGGATAGCTTGTAATAACCCAGTCTAGAACCAAGAATATATTGAATGATTTTGCTGTTGTTTAAAATTAGCACAAAAACCCAATTTCTGAAAAATATTCATAGTTTCACTTTTGTAATATGCTTTCTGATAATATACAGAATCACATATTACTTGGAAAATTTCAGTGTTTACCAGAAGCTTCTTGAAATATGTTTTTAACTTCTTAGTAATTGGATTTGGTTCCCACCATGCAATTGGAGATCAGCAACTGAATAGCAATACTATTATAACCTCTAATTTAGGCACCAAATTACATACTGATAGAGAGATGCTTAAAGTTGAATCCTAACTATAATTATAATTGCATTGAAAATATACTTTAAACTTTAAATCCTAAATGATTATCATGGAGCACCAATGAGCATGGCATATCTTTATCCATATTAGTCAACTCTTAATTATCTACATATGGAAAATACAGTTTATAAATTATCTCCAGCAATTTATTAATCCGTTCCTGATTTCCCTCAGATGCTAAAAATACATATAGTTTACCAGTATGTGCCCTTCAGTTTGTGTTCAGGGAGCAAAATAACTTTTAAAATCAGTTTAAGTAAAATCTAATTGCTGAAATAAATCTCCAGGGATAAGGGGTTGGGAATGAGCCATAGAGAGAATCTTCTGACACATGTGCTAGCAAATATCAATTATTTTACTGTTATATAAGCTACTTACTAAATCTATCCTGCCTCCCCCAAAAATAAAGCCAAAGAATTTGGCAGGGGTAGGAGAGGGACTGGGTATGTTCATAGTGTAAGATTTTGTTTTGACAAGTATTTCAATGTCATAATGCCTGATTAATTCTGTATTTTTGAAAAAAATGGTTAAAATGTCATTTTACAGCTTACATGTTTATGTGATTGATTACTGAGTCTGTTTCTTTACCCTCCCAAAGGAGGTAGAGATGTGGTTGTGGGACAGCAGTCTGTTTGAGTATTTGAACATCATTATATTTAGAGAGAATAGTCACCCTGCCCTTCTAAACTACCCTCATTCCCAAATCTCTCTTCCTCTCTAACAATATTGGAAAGCAGGATCACTACATTGGCTGACATTGCATCTTTTCTTATTTTTTCTCATTTTCATAGTGTTTGTCTTCTGCAGGCTGTGATAAGGATTCCCCCACCCCCCCTTTTTACTGGTATAATGCAGTTTCAAAAAGAAACTGTGCTGTGTTTATCCTTTATAAGCAAGATTAAACCTACAAAAATGAATGCTGTTCACTAAGTTTACCCACTGATCTCTTAGCTACTAGATAAGTAACCTACTCATTGTTATCCTCTCAGTCACAGGGTTCTAAATCTAGAAAGTGTTTAGCATAAGTAATGCATATTAAAATGTCAATAAACTGTCTGTGGTATTTGAGACCTAGTTAGCATTTTTATTGAACTCCTGTGTTAGCATTTTCAGAAATGGACTTTTATTAATTACCAATTTAAATCCATACTTTGATACCACAGGTCACTATTAAATGGGTCATTTCAGCATTAATAGTTCTTACCAAGAGCAATACTTCAATTTCAGCAGAATCCAGTGTTAATAATTAAAGTGTGCATGTACCACAACCTATTTATCATGGTAACTAGACAGCACAAGGCATTAACATGGTGCTGCTCTTAATGAAAGACAGCATTCTACTCCATTGCTGTTTTCAGTAACACTTACAAATTCCATAATCTAGTCTAATTAAGGGAAAGTGGTTATTTACCTGTCAAAAAAATAATAATTTTAGAGTTCAAAAGTAACCTGGGGAGATGTAATTGCTAAATTTTCTACTTGACTCCATGGGAGATTTTGCATAGAAATTATTGATATTGTCTCATTAGTTCTGGAAAATCTGTTATCACTGTCATGGTTAAAGGGCTGACAATATATGCAATATGCATATATCCATTTCTAGGTGCCCATAAAGGAGAAATGTAGACTGTGATTCAAGCAACATGTTGTCATGGAAAGAGTCCTGGATTTAGTAGAAAACATTGGTTCAAAAACTGGTCCTTCTATTTTTGAGTTGAATGAGCTTCCTGAATCTTCATACCTATAAGTTCAAAATGAGGACATGTAGCTGAATGTATGATGCCTAATAGATGATAATTCTATAATGTGTTTTTTCTTTCCTTTGTTACCTCCTAAACCCTTATTCCCCTAAGTAAAATAACTCTAAGATTGAAAGAAAAATAATAAATTAACAAAAGAGCACTGACTTTTCATCTAGCAAACTGCTGGATGTCTATGTCACAGTTTTGGAGTCTAGGAAAAAAAACAACAACAACACTGAAGTAGATGATCATCAATAAGACAATTTTTAAGTTTTAAATCCCTATCTTCTTATTTCAAATGAAATAAAATATAAATATTAAAACAAAATGTCAACATAAAAGTTATATTAAAACACTAATAAAAAGAATCTATTTTCTATGATTCTTTCCTTTGAACTCCACACAATATTTTAAAGAACTTCCATAAGTTCTCCTAAAGTTGATAGAACAATTGAATCCATTTCCATTTATTGGTTATTCCTCTTTTTTGCAATGTGAACAACAATCTGCTTTTTTAAATAACATCTTTTACACCACTTTTTTGTAATTCCTATTTTGTGATATGATAGCTCAAACATGCCGTAATGATATAATACTAGTTTTCTATAAAAATATATTTATTGATAAAGCATCTATTAGAGAAATTTATATAAATCCTTGGACACATTGCAGTATTAAAATGACACATTAAAATTATATACCCTTTCATCTTTATGTATGACTAGAAATAAAGTTTGGTTGAGTTTAGGATTTTTATTCTTTCTCATAGAAAAACAATCAAACTGTCTTAGAAAAGAAAAAAACGTGAAGTCATCCAATTTAAGAAAAGGTATATTTAAAAAGCATGACTTCTCCTTTAACATGCATGGGCAAATATTTTATAGTTCATGAATTTCTTGTCTTTGAATATCATCTTTTCCATCATATCTGCCAAGTCACCAACTTGCTATCAAAGAAAATGTCAAGAAACCTGATATCATTGAAATTGTGATGAGAGGACAGAATGCAGAATATCACCCCTATAGATAAATAATCGTATGTGTGTAAAAATAACACCTTTTAATTCCTAGGTCAGTAAGTATTGCCAAAACTTAGAATGGATTTCACACTTCTCTTTTTTGATGGTCTAGAGTAGAAATTTTCTGGGACAAAGTATCCAGGGTTTATTCTAAGAGTATCATTTGCCTTTTCTCTTGGCATCTGATTATCTTAAATGAAAGGCAAATTCTGATACTATCAATGACTTCATTAAATAATTAGAAGTAGAAAGTTTTTAATTTAGAAACAAGTTTGATTTTTTTGATGTTTCCCCTTTTATTCAGTCTGACACAGCCTAATAATGTTACTTATAAGTAAACTAGATGCCAATGATTTGTTTTTGTGTTTTTATATTTTTTTTAAATTTCCTACCTTAGGAGCTACAGATGAATTTCCTCTGCAGGAAAACATTTCCCCCAGTGCTAACTATTCTCAATCTGGCTTCAAGGTTTGTAATTTACTTTTTGGATTAGTTCTGGTACATACTGTTCAAATTTAGATACAGCACAAACCATTCTACCTTAGCAATATAAATCATAACTTTTCATGGTCATCAAGTTTAAGAAACCAGATTTCAAGGAAGAAAAAATTTTCTCATCTATTGAGTAAATTGTGACCTTTATCTCTAAAGAAGTGCCCACTTTAAGAGGGATATAATTCATCTACTTTATACCAGTAGGTCCAAGAATAGGGAAATTGACACTAAGGACATGCTTATACAAGATTAATTAAAAAATAAATAAATAAACTTCTGTTTTTAAAGAAAGTACTTTATGGATTTCCATGTCCCAGTTGCATTAAAAATGGATGATTTGCTAAATGATGGAGAAGATTAACATAAACACTGAAAAAAATTAACATCTCTCAAATCTGCCTTCTTTCATTCCACATTCACTTCATAATGTACTCTAGCACACAAACATCCTACCTACTGCAGATACAGTTATAAGTAGACATTTGGGGTTTTTTTTGTTTGTTTGGGTTTTTTGTTTTGTTTTGTTTTGTTTGTTTGTTTTTGCTTTTTAAGGGAGGAAGGCAGGGCAATTGGGGTTTAGTGACTTGCCAAAATTCACACAGCTAGTTTTTGTGTTGTGTCTGAGGTTGGATTTGAACTCAGGTCCCCCTGACTCCAGGGCCAGTGTTCTATTCACTGCCCCACCTAGCTGCCCCATAAGTAGATATTCTTAAAGATTAATAAATGGTTACTACAATGTAGGCTTCATTAGCATTCTATTAGTAGGTTTCATCTCTTTGGTTATGTAGAATCATTTGCAAGGTTAATTAAGTATCTCTGCATTTAAAATATCTATAATGTGAAAATATAGAAGGAAGCTGAGAGCTAGTTAAGGAAATAAAGCCATGAGCTGCTGTTCACATATACTGATGGTGAATATCTCCTTCACCTCTTAGGGAAAGTATTCTCATTATAATGGCTTACCTTGATCACCCCACTCCACCCTAACCAAACATGGGAGTGGTCAAAGCTGCTGCTGAGCTTAAGTGTTTGTAACCATGGCAGCTGCAAGGTCAGGTACACTTTTTCAATTCAAAGTCTCCCAGATCAAGTCACAGCTGAGATGGTCACAATGATTTTCAAATGAAATTGGCTCTCAATATCCTGGTAGACGTTCAAGTTTCAGGAGCAGGATTCTTCAGTGGAAGAAAACAAATTTTGATGGAATGTAATCAGTGAATAAAATTTGGAAAAAAAGCTCTGGATACAAAGTATGTGGACTAGCTAACCAAATCTAAGAACGGCATGTAAAGGATGTTTAGTACTTTAAAAGGAACATATTTAGGACAAATAAAATTAATAGACATAACAGTAAGTAGAAAGTTTATGAAATAGGTTACTTTAAGATGTTGTGAGGACTCCCCCCCCAAAAAAAAATTCGGTGATTTCCTGGATGATGTGTGTCAATAATGTATTATTAGAGGAAATAACTGCTATTGGGAGGAAGAGGGAGGGGGCATTCATTCTCCAGATTCTTATTAAATTCATTCTACGTACTGGGATAGGAGCGATAGGATTTTCCTAGCCTTTCAAGACTGACATCTTTGAAACTTGCTATTTTATAAAAAATCATTAATGTGGTTATTAGTGAAACCAGTGAGTGAACTGAACTGAGTGAATCAGAGATCTCACCCAACATCCCCATTTTTATGCTTTTAATAAAAATTTCATAGTGTTTAAGATTAAATTATATACCTAGAGTATAAAGGATCATGTTGCTGCAGTAGACCTACTAAGCTAGCTCCCTATAGCTTAGACTAAAGTCTCAATTTTTTGAGATTTTATAGGTAAGGTTAGAAGTTCCAGAAATTTCCTGAACTTTTCTAATGTTTTATTCCTTCTCCCTAAAAGTAAATATTGAACAACAGTGTTTTGTCGTATTGCCAACTCGATGATACATTTTTTTTTTCAAAAAATCATAGAATCTTGGATTTTGGTTAGGGGGGCAGCTAGGGGGTATAGTGAATAGAGCACTGGCCCTGGAATCAGGAGGCCCTGAGTTCAAATCTGGCCTCAGATACTTGACACAATTACTAGCCCTGTGACTTTGGGAAAGTCACTTAACCCCAATTGCCCTCCAAAAAGCAAAAAAAAAAAAAAAAAAGAACCTTAGATATAATCTAATCCAATGCTCTCATTTTGGATGAGGAAAGTCAAGTCCAGGGAGGCAAATTATCTTGTTGACAGTCATACAGAGTAAAAACCCAAGGTAAAATGCAGACACAAATTCTTTGTCTCCAGATGCTTCATGATTGATAAAAAATCTAATTCATTCTAGGGTGCCTGTATCTGCTTTATTTTTTGTTTAGGAATTATGATTATTAAAAGTCAGTGTGAAGCTCAGCAGGCTTCAGCATGACTACTTTTAAAGTTGGATATGTTTTGCCATTGAGATATAGACAGGCTTTCCTCTGGCCAACAGAGCTGGAAAAGGAGAAATGGCAACTTTTATTTACTCTTGACATCTTGTACAATGCTTTCTATATTTCTCCCTGGTTCCCATTCTGACAACCAAGCCACAAGTTTCCTTAGCCTACAGTAATATGCTGAAACCCTCACTACCAGAAGACAATTGTTTCAGGGACTAGTCTAACAGTTAGCCATTAGAAATAATATGTGTAGAGGGAGTAGAAGCATGTTCATCAGGAACTTAGTCCTATATTCATGAAAAGCCGTATTTGAGGGGATCAGAGAATTAAGAAATGGAAATTTAGTATTCTTGTTGTTCAATTTAATTAATATTTTACCTTGCATTCTACTTTAAATAAATGCCTTTTGCTATGGTATAATGTAACCTATTCTAGCTTTCTCAGAAGAGATTCAGTGGACATGAGGGCTAAGAATTTAAGTTAAATGACATCTCTTGAATACCATGGTCATGGGAGTGACTGGAACAAAATCATAGAATCCAAGAATGGCAGAGTTCAAAAGTCCAATAAGAAAGGCTGTTTAGCTTTCCCTGTTGTTATTGTTCATCCTTCATTTTCAAAGAGGACCAATGATATCACAAGGTGATGTATTGACTCCTGGGTGAATTGACTTTAAATGAGGCAGAGCTGTATGAATTCCTGAGTCTCACTCTCTCTTGCAGAGTAACTCAAATCTAGTGTCAAGAAAAAAATGAAGGCCCCTGGACATGACCTGGGATGTGTCTTTCATATCTGATCAAGGTCTAAGCTCTCTACAGCACATGCTTCAGCTGCCTTCATGGCCTTTGGAACAAATTGTTCTTATCTACACACTGCACTTTGTGAAGTAGTCACAAACTTGGGATAGATAGTTCTCCCTAACTCACCAACAGGTTTGAGGACTATTGGGCTACCCTCAACCTGGTTCAGTCCATCTGCTAAAAGGGTTTAAAAGAGTGTGGCCACTGTGTGTTAACAGCTTCTTGGAACCACAGGTGAGAATTGAGTGCCAGGTAAACACCAAAGGTATATGAGCAGCCCTGAAAAGACTAGACCCTCACACCAGAGCTGCTAGTCCTCCTTGAACATCCTATATACACCAAGTCATACATTAAATACACTAATTTTGGGGTGTCTAGGTGGCTCAGTGAATAGAGCACTGGCCCTGGAGTCAGGAGGACCTGAATTCAAATCTGACCTCAGACACTTAACGCGCAATAGCCCTGTGACCTTGGGCAAGTCACAACCCCAATTGCCCTTCAAAATAAAACAACAATAATTTCTTCAGCATCCATTCATGTCCAACCTTGACATTTCTTACCTAGCCTTTTACACTGAATAAGCATTGCCTCAGTCAAATGGGGACTTGGGAAAAACCTTAACTTAAAAAGGCCAAGTTTTCCCACTGCATCTAGGACCATCTCCAGTTGTCCTGATCTATATCTTGACACTGAACCCAAATGACTCCTGAGGAGAGAGTGAAGCTTGTGACTGCCCAGCCCTGCATCATTTAAATCCAATTTGCTTGCAAGACCTATCATCACCTTCCTGATATCATGGTCTTCTTTGAGAATGAAGGACAGACAACAACCTGTGAGTGTAGTAGCTGCTCCAACTGGGACCCATCTGACCAGTTCCATTTGGGCAATGCAGCTCCCTCCCTCCTTCCTTCTTCACTTCCCTAGCTCCCTCCTTTCCCTCTATCCACATAAGGTATCATACCCTTACCTGTGGGCACCTGGCCAGTGGATTGGAAATTTTGATCAGTAAAACCTCCCTAGGTATCTTGGGGTATATAGGATAGATGTCTTTCTTAAGGTCCCTGCATTAAGCCCAAATCACTCCTTGATTGGACTACAATAGGTCCCAGCCCAAGCCTCACTTGGTCAATGTTTGGGCCCTCAAGGCTCAGAGTTAGTGTAAATAGCAATTGATTGTGTTTTGGACAGAAACCCTGAGGGCCTTCCCCTCCCAGATTGTTTGTTGTTATTCCTGTTTGTTTGTTTTTTTACTAAGTAAAAGAGGTCCTTATTCCCCTCATTTCTTAGTTAGCCCTAATAATTTAACAGACTTTACCTTGGTCAAACTGAGACCTGGGAAATATTTTAGCTTAAAAAGGTCAAGGTCTCCCACTCATCTTGGTCCATCTCCAGTCATGTCCACCTATATCTTGCTACTGGACTGAGATGGCTCTGGAGGAGAGAGTGAGACTGATGACTTTGTACAGCTCTCTCATTCACTTGCAAGTCATGGCATCACCTTCCTGATATCATGATCCTTTTTGAGAATGAAGAACAAACAATATCTCAAGTCATACATTAAAAACAATAACTTCTTCAGCATCCCTGATGTATGGTTGTCCAACTTTGACTTGAGATTTTTCATAAGGATGAAACCGCTATTTACAAAAGTAACCCTTTCTACTTTTGGAGAGTTGTAATTGTTCAAATATTCTTCCTTTCACCAAACTAAAATCATCTGTACCTTTGCATAGTTCCATCCATTGTTCCTTGTAATATTCCCTGGAGCCTAGCAGAGCAAGTCTAACCTCTCTTTCATATCACAGCTGTTCAAATAGTTGAAGACAGTAGTCATGTACTTTCTATGTCCCCTCTCATCCAAGCAAAACATTCCCAGTTCTCAAAGCCATTTATCATTCTTGTTGCCCTCCTTTGAAGTGCTTTAACTCCATTGTGAAAATTCATAAATGAAGTGTCTCTACCTAAAATGTGTTCAATTAGAGCATTATAGTTAACAGTAGTAGTACAATCATGGAAATAATTGATAGATATGGTAATATACATTCCTTGCTTATAGTTCTTAATAAAGGCACAAACACACATATATAATTCTCTTAAAATTTTAGAATATTCTTCATACTAGATGATGAATTATTTTCATAATAACATATTAGTTATTAAGAGTTAAATTTGACTGCCACAGTCTCCTGGTAGTAGATATTATTAGCATGTACTACTCTGCCTAATATTTTTTTTGGTCTTACTTTAATTTTTCATGGATCCATCTATATTTTTCTAAGTTTTTGCAGTATTTTTCAATTTTCTGGAGTTCTTTTCTTAATCTTGAACATTTCCCAAACAAATACCAATTTCCATCATCTATTTCCTTTATTCTGATTCTAACTCCACAGAGGACATTCCTAAAAAACAAACAAAAAATCAATGTTGCTTTGCAAAGACTTTCTCTGCCATTCATTTCATTTCATCCAAAGCCTTGGTTGTCCAAGCAATACACTACTTAGTTTCTTTCTCTTCAACCTCCTATGACTTGACCCAAGTAAAAACAAAACAAAACAAAACAACCTCTTCTTTGCATGCCAATCATACAAAGTCAAACCCATACTTCTATTAAGCACTAATCACTCCTCTTATATTTCTACTTATCTAGTTGTTAAGATCAGATTGTAAGTGGAGGAGTATAGGAAATACTTATTTGTTCCCTGTGTCCAGTTTCACTGTTCCATTTGGAGATGACTTCCCTATATTGTTGGAAAAATGTTTCTCTTTTCCTTGATTTTATTTTATTTTCTCTAGATTGAAGCTATAATATAATATTACTCTTATTTCCACAATATAGAAAATCTTCTTTTAAAATATTTTTTGTTCCTACTCTCTCTTTCTTAGACCTTGATCATCTAACACAATAGAAGCATTTTTTTCTCATTGACCTGGATGGCTACTCTCACTCTTACTTTCTAAAAAATGGATGACCGGGCGGCTAGGTGGCGCAGTGAATAGAGCGCCGGCCCTGGAATCAGAAGGACCTGAGTTCGGAGCCGGCCTCCGACACTTAATCCACACAAACAAAAACCTAGCCGTGTAACCTTGGGCAAGTTACTTAACCCCAATTGCCCTAAAGGGGCGGCTAGGTGGCGCAGTGAGTAAGAGCGCAGGCCTCGGAGTTTGGATGACCCGAGATCAGATCCGGCCTCAGAAAATGAGCGCCCACGCATAAATCAAATGACTAGCCGTGTAACCTTGAGCAAGTTACTTAACCCCAATTGCTTTAAAAATTAAAAAAAAAAATGGATGACCAAAAATGTCTCTGAAAAGGAGAAAACAAATTTCTGTTTAATTAATAAAGTTTCTCTGGTAATAGAATATTGCCATGAAAAGTAATAGCTAAAACAATGTTAATGGATTTAAATATTGATTGAAGTTTTTTGAAGTCTTTTCTTTGCAATAACCCCACAAAGTTGCTAATGTAAGTGTTGTCACTTCCCACTTTACATGTACAAATAAAACTAAACAACAAACAAACAAAAACAAAACACCAATAGCAACACAATCTCAGAGAGATTAGAGGCTTTTACAGAGTCACATAACTAGGAAGGATCTAAGGATCTGAACCAGAATTCAAATATAGTTTTTCTGATTCCAGTTGCATTATTCTTTCTGGTATACAAAGGAAAGCATAGTCCAAAGAGAGAAGACCACAGTAGTTAAATGCTTTATATTCTGTAGGGAAGTTAGCTCTTAATTAAGTCACTAAAGCAGCCAGTGTTGAAGAGCTGAAAGATAACTGGTTTGAGATTAAGGGTACCTGAATCCAATTTTAACTCAAACAAACATTTATTAAACAGATTACTTTGTTAGGCCTGGGGAAAACACACATCTTAAATAAGATATCATCCCTAACCTCAAGAGGATCATGAGCTAATAGAAGTAAAAACATTTGTACAGATATTTGTAATGCAAAACAAAAAACAAACAAAAAAACCCAATCTATGAAATACAACAGATATCTGCAAACTGAGTACTTTGAGCCATTCAGGGGTTTGTGGAATGAGCTTGAATATATTGAAAGGTCAGGGAAGACATTATGGGAGATAAAATCTTTGAGTTTGTGATTAATGAATGAATAGTATTTAAAAAGGCAGATGTTGGCAATTAAAGGTTGAATTCCAAGAACAGAAAACTATATGGACAATAGTATTATGGTACACCTACAATTCTTTACTTTTCTTCTGAGTTCAGTGCCCACTCTGCCATATTCTGTTTTTGTGATTTTGGACGAATTGAAATGTTTGTAAAGTTTATCTTCTTCATCTGAAAAATGAGTACCGACTTAGTGACCTCACCACTCTCTTCCAATGCTAGTCCCTACATTCAAGTAAAATATATGTCATGATTTGGAATTTCTTTATACCTCTGTATATAGAGGTATACAGTCATATCATAATTTGTCAATACCCCTCTTATGGCACATAACTGAATATAATACCTTGATGGTGGGTCTAATTACTCTAGGGAATAATAAGGCTATTATTTCTTTTGCTTTAAATTTTGCATTTCTATTAGTGATGCCTAAGATAATATCTTTTTTTGATGCTTACTACATGTGTGACTTTGGATAAGTCTCTAAACTCTTTTTGCCCTAGATTCTTCATTGGTAAAGTTATGGAGTCAATCTACAAGGTCTCTGAGGTCTCTTCTAGCTTGTGACCTTAAATTCAATGACAAACATGTTATATTGATTATTCATATTTTGCTTATTATCAACTAAAACCACCAAGTCTGTTTCACATGAGCTACCTTCCTAACAATAGTTTCCCCCTACTTAAGCTTTTATAGTTGATTGTGTCTGAACTGAAGTTCAAAAAGAAAACTCTAAAAAAGTACATGTCTATCACAGTTAATTGTCATCTTGTTAGAGTCATCTTATTGCTTCTGTGAAGATGGGGAAGAGAGCAAAAAGAAGAAGCATATATTAATCACTAACCATGTGCCTGTCATTATGCTAAAAGCTTTACAAATATTATCTCATTTGATATTTATGGGGAGAATTTTATGGAGACTGCTTCTTTCATAGAGACATGAGCTATTCTCAGTTTCATGTCACTTGCACTTTGATAAATAAGTCATCTATGCTTTCATCCAAGACATTGGCAAATATGTTGAACCAAATATCACTGAATAGAGTCCAATGGTACATCAACAAAAGTGTTCCACAAGGATGACAATGATGAATGAACATGTTGGTGTTTAATCCATGTAATTATATTTTCATCCTACCTATATTTCTCCATTTTATCCACAGGTATTGCTTGGGAAACTTTGTCAATTTTTCATAATTGTTATAGCATTTCTCAATGCAGCTCATAATAGCTTTCTACTCCTCTATCAGTGTTGTAATCCTGTTTAAAAAAAATAATGCACTTCATCTAATTTAGTCTCGTCTATTTTGAAGAGTGATTAAAGGGGAGCATCTCAGACAATATTCTGTGAGTCAAATCTAATCAAAGAATGCTGCCATATGCTAACTGGCTCCCCTAGACTAAGTACTATCAGAGAAATCCCTATTCACCATCTTCTCTTCACCATTCTTCCCAGGCCCAGCTCCCACAATATCTTGGTTCATCATATTTACAACAGAGATGTAAGGGACTCCCGGGCACCTCAATCCTCTAGTTTCATGTGACAGTACAGGATTCTTCATTATCCAGTCAGCCTCCACCACCCCTTAATCTCTAAAAAATACTGAAAGATGGCCATATCTTCAGCCTATGACTGAATCTGATAACGCTGGATGAATCACACAAATGAAATGCAAAAAAACAACCAAACAAAAACAAAACAAAACAAACAAACAAACAAACAAAAAACATGAATAGGTCTCTCAAAGTTCCAAGTGTAATATTAGACAAATTCCATAAGTGCAAATTAATTACAAGGGTGAACTGCAGAAGAAGTTCCTACTGTATCACTTTAGCTAACCAGGGAAGTTAGTAATACAGAAATGATTACCAAGAAATTGTAATGTTGCAGAAAAAAATTGCAGAATATTAAAATACTCATTAATGAGAAGACATTTCTATTTCACTACATTAAAATGCACAGCCCTTTGGCAAAAGGGATAGTGTTTCATGCAGCTGTTATCTATAAATCTTTCAAATTGTTGCCATATGTCTAGTCCATATCTCCCATGGCAGCTAATTTTGGTGGTACCAAGGGAATAGGTATAAATCCATTGAGCTGAATATATGCCAGTAATGATGCTATAGAAATCAGTACCTCAGGAGCTAAACAAGTCTTCTTGTAACTGCCTTCCTTATCTTCTAAAGATTTGTTGTCGTTGTTGTTGTTGTTGTTTTTCCCATTTAATTGTTTGGTCTCCCATTTGTGGCATGTATTCAAGAATCTTATGAAAGCAGGCCTGCTTTGAGATGGACTAGGTGGCTAAATACACTCATGGGGATATAAAAGCATCATGTTTATATCCCACCCAAATGTCACTAAGGAATCAGATGACTACAGACAAAGCTAAAAGTTTGAGGGACTTAAAAAAGTGGGATAGGCTTGAATATAAAGGAGAAAATTTTGAAAGTGGTGTATTTTTGAAACTTGAATGTTCTTTCTTACCATATGGGAAAAACTTTGAGATTCATTCCAGTTATGGCACCAATGAAAATCTCTTCTTTCTCCACAGCACTCACCATTGTGAAAAGGAAAGAATTACATAAACGAATGGACCTCAAAAGATCTTCGGACATAGAATAGTAAAGTCTTGTGAGTACCAAAACATGATAGAAATGTCAAATAAAGTCTGACTATGGACACAGTGACATCTCAGACTTTAAATTTCTGTACCATACCAACAATTTTGGCATTGCTCTGAAGTGAGGTTTTACAAATGAGTAGTGAATCCTTGAGGTAGACTTTTCCAGTACCCAGTATAAGGGTGGGGTTGGGAAATGAAGTTTTTTGGGGGCGGGAGGTTGGCTTGCTTAGAAAAGGGGATGGTGGTATAGGGTTTGCAGTCTGATACAACTAGGTAGCACAGTGGATAGAGGGTTGGGCCTGAAATCAGGAATCAAATCTAGCTTCTTGATATTTATGTGTTATGTGACCATGGGTAATTCATTTAATTTCTGTCTCAGTCTACCTAACAGAATGATGGTAAAACTCAAAAGAGATATTTGTAAAAGCCTTGGCATAGTGTCAAACATATAATAGAGGATTAATGAATGCTTTTTCTCCTCCTCCAACTCCCAAGAGGAGCCTGTACTAGGTAATTGGAAATTCCTATGAAGGATAAAGGAATGTTACTTTTTTCCTCATTTAAAATATTCTGATTAATCTTTTGTACAGTAATAGTCAAATTAATGACATAAAAAGCCAGTTAAGTAAGAAAAGGGATGACTTTTCCTGCTAAGAAAAATAAGAACTTGATTGGGTAATCACAGAAGTAAGGAAACAAATGGGGTAGGATAAATTAGAGATACCAGTGTTCTGAGAGTAAAAGAAAGTCTACATCAGTTCATGCAAAGCTGATAGTAACAAAAGTGTCTAGAATATCTATTTCATTTTCTGAATTGTCTCCTAAACTCTTGTTTTATATGTCTACTATTGCTTGAACCTGCTTTCCTCTCCCATGTATTTTTCATTTTCTTTTTTTCCATATTTTTAAAATTTATTTTTAATTTTCAACATTCACTTCCACAAGGTTTTGAGTTCCAAATTATCTCCCAATTACTTCCTTATCCCCCAACCCAAATGTCAAGCATACTGATTACCCCTTTCCCCAGTCAGCCCTCTCTTATATCCCTCGCTCTCCTTTGCCTTCCCCCCTTCTCCCTTGTTTTCTTGGAGGCTAAGATGGATTTCTATACACCATTGCCTGTATATCTTATTTCTTGGTTGCATGTAGCAATAAATTTTTAACATTTGTTTTTAAAACTTTGAGTTCCAGGTTCTCTCCCTTCTTCCCTCCTCACTCAGGCCACTGGGAAGACAAGCAATTCAATATAGGTATATATGTGTAGTTATACAAAAAATTTCCATTGTAGTCATTGTGAAAGACTATTTTTGGCTCCATCTTATCCCACCTCCCATTTATTCTATTTTCTCCTTTGACCCTGTCCCTTTTCAAAATTATTTGCTTCTGACTGCTCCCTCCCCCAATCTACCTCCCATTGATCACTGCCCCCTTTTATCCCTTTCCCCTCTACTTTTCTATATGGTAAGATACCCAACTGAGTGTGTCCATTATTCCCTCCTTAAGCCAAATTCAATGAGAATAAGGTTGACTCATTCCCTTTAGCCTCCATGCTATTCTCCTCCATTATAATAGCTTTCTCTTCCCTCTTTTATGTTAGATGATTTGCCTATTCTGTCTCTCCATTTCTCCTTCTCCAAATATATTCCTCTCTCACCTCTTAATTTTATTTTTTTAGATATCATCTCTTCACATTGAACTCACCCTATGCCCTCCTTCTATGTACACACACACACACATACACACGTATACATCCTAATACTGAGAAAAGTCTCATAAGTTAAAAATATTATCTTTCCATGTAGGAATGTAAATTCCTTATGATTTTTCTATACTGTTTACCTTTTCATGCTTGTCTTGCTTCTTGTATTTGATAGTCTAAATATCTGTTCAGCTCCAGTCTTTATCAAGACTGGCTGAACGTGCTCTATCTCAATAAATATCCATATTTTCCCTTGAAGTGTCACACTCAGTTTTGCTGAGTAGGTGATTCTTGGTTATAATACTAGTTCCCTTGATCTCCTGAATATCATATCCCAATGCCTTCAATCTCTTAATGTAGAATCTGCTAGATCTTATGTTATTCTGATTATGATTCCATAATGCTCAAATTGTTTCTTCCTGGCTGCTTGTAATATTTTATCCTTGACCTGGGAACTCTGAAATTTGGTTATAATATTCCTAGGAGTTTTCTTTTTAAGATCTTTTTCAAGAGGTAATCAATGAATTCTTTCAATTTCTATTTTATCCTTTGGTTCTAGAATACCAGGGCAGTTTTCCTTGATGATTTCTATAAAAATAATGTCTAAGTTCTTTTTTTGATTGTGTCTTTCAGGTAGTTCAGTACTTTTTCACTTACCTCTCCTGCATCTGTTTTCCAGGAGAGTAGCTTTTTTTTTTTTCCAATGAGATATTTCACATTTTCTTCTGCTTTTTTTTTTATTCTTTTGGATCTGTTTTGTAATATCTTGATTTTTCATAATGTTATTAGCTTCCATTTGCACCAGTTTAATTTTGAAGGAGTTATTTTCTTCAGTGAGCTTTTAAAATTCTTTCTTGATCTGGTCAATTCTGCTTTTTAAGGCACTCTTCTCCCCATTGACTTTTTGGACTTCTTTTGCCATTTGAGTTAGTCTATTTTTAAGGTGTTACTTTCTTCAGTACTTTTTTGGGTCTCCTTTAGCAAGCTGTTGACTCCCTTTTCAAGATTTTCTTGCATGACTCTCATTTCTCTTCCCAATTTTCCCCCTACTTCTCTTACTTAATTTTCAAAATCATTCTTGATCTCCTCCATGGTCTACAATCAATTTATACTTTTCTTGGAGGCTTTTGATGGAGGAGTTTGACTTTGTTGTCTTCTTCTTGTTCTGTGTTTTGGTCACCTATGTAATCAAAGAATGATTCTATAGTCTAATGTCTCTTCTTCTGTTTGCTTATTTTGCCAGACAATTACTTGAGTTTTGAGTTCTTTGCCATGGTAGAACTCTTTTTCCAGAGGGGAGAGTGCTGTGTCCCAACGTTCTGGGGTTTTGTGCAGCTGTTGTCAAAACCTCTTCTAGAGACTTGCCTCAAAAATGTGAGGAGGACTGCCTCTCTGTAGCCTTGCTTTGTTTTGCCATGCTAGCCTTTCTCCTCACCCCAGGAGCACCACCTAAGTCTTCAACCCAGATCAAAGCGAGGCAAAGCAAGAAAATCCTGCCTCAGGTGCAGCAAAATGATCTCTGCAATTTTCCTCTGGTTAATAGCTTTGCCCCCCCCCCATTTTTTCCTGCCCCCCCCCCCATCTGTGGGCCTGGAGCTCCTGGGGCCAGACTGTGCTCTTTTCTCATCCAGATCCAACAGAGTTTCCCCACTGACCTTTAACTTTTTCTTTGGCATTTATGGCTTGAGAATTCTGGAAAACACCACGCCAGTGATTCATTCCCCTAAGGACTGCTCAAGCCAGTCTGTGTTGTGAGTTTGTGATGACCCATGTGGGACTGCACTCAGCTCCCAGCCTGGTGCTATAGACCCTTCCTCTAAGCCTGCCAGGCTGCCTTCAGTGGGAGATGTATTTCACTGTGTCATTTTGTGGGTTCCGTAGCTCTAATGTTTGTGTAGAGTCATTTTTTATAGGTATTAGAGGTAATTGGGGATGAACTCAAATTAGTTCCTGCTTTTACACTGCCATCTTGACTCTGCCTCTCTCCCATGTATTTTGCAAAGTCTAATTGTCTCCTCCATTATGTTATAAATCAGGCCTTCCAATGATTTCTGAAGGTATTTCATTCTACATTATAGGAGAAAGAGTTCTAGACTGAAATCAGCTTACCTGATATTTAGCCTAGATCACCTCATTGATCTTGGGTAAATTGCTTTGTTTCTTGGAACTTTAATATTTTCAGCTATAAAAAGAAGGCTTTGAAATACATTATATTTTAGGTCCCTAAGAGATTTAAATGATTTTATAATTCCTAATCTTCTTTTCTCTGACCTTATCTGTGCTCACAGGATATAGTCAGTTGCCTAAAGGTTTAGGACTGAATCCAGAACTTAAAAAAATTATTTAACATTTTCTTCCGTTCACAGGTTGCAGCTATTGCTAAAATAACAACTACATTATTCCTGAGATTGTAACAGAGGAGATCTCCCAACTTTTTGTAGTGTTTTTTTTTTTAAGTGTTAAGCCATTTAGAAATTGGGACACTTTATTCCAAAGAGATTTTTAATGGTGATGAGTGTCAGGGGTTAGCCTATAGAAGCTTACTTAGACCATGTTTTCATGACATTGTCTCGCTATATGGTCATAGTACCAGATCATTATTTTGGGCATTGGTTTTCTTAGAAGATGTAAGTCCCGATTGGAGTAAAGATGTCTCACCTTGGGTTTATGTGGCAGTGGTGCTAAGCCCTCTGGGAACCTAGTAACCACATGACTATAGAGGTCAACTTTTGAATTTGTTACTGAGGATCAATGGCAGCATCTTTGTGAGGATTTTAGAGAATCTTGGTTTCTACAGCATCTAGTCACAGTGAATCCAATTTTGTAATTTATTTAACAAGTGTTCACATTTGAAATATCTAATTCAGGGATTATTGCATTCTTCATATTTCTGAAATACTGATTTATATCCATTTATTCATTTAATATAATTTTACTGAGCACCTACTTACTCCATGCCTGATACCATGCTAGTGGCTCCTCTAGTCAGAAAGTCTGAGTTTGATATCTAGTCCTCATTCATTTGGTGACTCTGGGTAAGTTATTTCATAATATCATGCTACTATTTTCTTATTTATAAAATAAAGTATTTGAGTGAGATTAATTCAAAATTTCCTTCCAAATCTAAGTCCTGATTATCTTTCTGTAAATATCCTTTACTCTCCAAATAGTTGATAAATATAGATGTTACTATTTGTACTTGCTACCAAATGTATTGCTAGCAAGTATATGTTAGTCAGAAAATATCTTAAATCACTTATTTTCTACCCCTGTTCCTATACACTTCTGTTGTTTCAGAGTTGAAATTTAATGAAACTCTGGGTAAAATCTGATAATTATCCCCATATAAAGAAGGGGAAACTTTCCCTAGAAATAAACTGTTTGCAATTCCTGAATCTTTTTTTCCAACATACACTGTTCTTTCCTAAGATGTCTCTCTTTTTCCTGCTTTTAGCATATAAATAATTTACCTCCGGGTAAGCAATTTTAAAATAATAGCATTAATACTTATAAAATGCTTTATAAATATCTCATTTAATCCTCACAATAACCATAGAAAGTAGGTGCTGTTATTATGTTTTATAACCCCATTTTTTTTGGAGGGCAATTGGGGTTAAGTAACTTGCCCAAGGTCACATGGCTATAACCCCATTTTTACAGACAAGGAAACTAGGTGGACAGGTTAATTGACTTGCCCAGGGAAATGCATCTAATAAATGTCTGCTAGGCCACATTCCACCTCATGTCTTCGTGACTCCAGGGCTGCACTCTTTTAAGGGATACCTACACCCTTCATTAAGTTAAGCTGATTTGTTGTCATCTTTAACTGTAAAATACATACATGCATATATGAATATATACATATATATGTGTGTGTATATATATATATACATATATATGTATATATATATATATATATATATATATATATATATATATATGATGCTAATCTGTGAAAGAATTTAAAGGTGTAACTCACAAGGGAATCAAATGTGTCTCTTTGGTTTTTGGATAGGGAAAGAATCCCTCTCTGAAACTTCTGTAATCATCTCACTTAATTGATCCACTATTGGTACCTGACTGAAGTCAGTTCTTTGGGAAGTTATTTTTTTGGTAGATTTCTAAGCAGTGTCTGAACATGTTGTCGTAAGTAAGCCTGATGTTTAAGTAAATCTATCTACTTTTATGAGCCTTTGGATGGTTAGGCCCATCTAGCTTTCTGTCGGACAGGAACCTAAGCTTTCTATATCTGTATCTAGTGGGTATCAAAAGAAGTATTTGCCCCTAGAAAAGAGAAATTTGCCCCTAACAATCCAATATATGTTGTTTCTGCTTTCTCAGATAAGGAAAGTGATGTTTGCACTGAAAATAACAGAACAAAGCAGTGGATAGGGGATTGCTGTTCCAGATAGTAAGAAAGTTCCTATTTATGTATTTGTGTGTTTTATGTATATGATAATATACAACACAGTATTCATTCTTACAACACATTGACTAAGCATACATTCTGAGCAATAAAAGTAGAAGTTTTGAACATGAAAACAAAACGCTTTCTTCTTTCATGAAGCTTATAGTCTAGAAGCATAAATGTCTTTTGCTTGTCTTTAATATTTCCAATAAATTATTTTTTTCATTACTTGAAAAAAAAACTTTTTAGCTAATATTTCAATTCAATTTTGACCAATACATATTGATGTTCCAAAAAACTCTATAAAATCAATTCCTATATATCTCATAAAGCTGATTAATGTATCTGCTGATCTTTTTTGTATTTTTCACTTCTTCCATTCTGTGAACATTTTCCTCTTAGCCCCTTGTGATACTATGATCATCTTGGCCATCACTTAACATACAATTGATTTTTTTTTAATGTTTTCTTCTTGTTGGGATTAAAAACAAAACAAAACAAAATGTTCTTCAACAGACACATTTTGTCTGCAGTGTTATCTTTGAACAAAACAGTTTTTCCCCCAAAATTGTAAGAGACAAATGATGTTTTTATAATGAAATTGATCCATTTCATTAAAAAGTTGGTACTTTTAAAATGCTTAGAATCTATTAAAGTATCACCATTTTAATGAAATGGATCAATTGCAATGTATACATGCCATTTGTTCCTGACAGTTTTGGGTAACAATTTCAACCATTAAGCTGTGTTTTCTAAGGCTCTGTTAAATACTAATATGGAGAATACTATCATTTTTTACCTTGTATAAATTCTTATCTCACAAATCCCTGTTCTATAGAATCAATATGATTTTCCTGTATTTTCAGAAACAATAATTTCATTAGCTCTAAGTTTTTTTTCTTTTCTTATTTATAAACTGGTCTTTTCCAAGCATACTACTGAATATCAGTGTGAAAGGAGATGCAAAGTAAATTGGAGACAAATTTTGGATAAAGAATCCAACTTTTATGCCAAATATTAAAATAGCTATTAGAATGAACTGACAGCATTAATCACACACATGTACAAACATATATACACACTCATATAGACACATACATGAAACCTCATGGAGAAACAATCTAAAAGAAATATGATATATTCAAAGAATTTAGGTCACATTTTATTATAGCTCTTAGGGAAAAATCATGCCTACAAATGTAGAGAAGGCTTTTAATTTTTTTTTTCTTCATTCCTCTCTTTCCCTCTGTCTTTGAATTGTTCAATGAGTATATAGAATAAAAAACTCTTCTTAAACTAGGAAATGGAGGGGCGGCTAGGTGACACATTGAGTAGAGTGTCAGCCCTGGAGTCAGAAGGACCTGAGTTCAGATCTGTCCTCAGACACTTAATACACACACAAATAAAAACCTAGCCATGTGACCTTTGGCAAGTTACTTAATCCCAACTGCTCTCTGAAAAGCAAAAAAACAAAACAAACAAAAAAAAAACCTAGGAAATGGAAAATTGAGAAATTAGTTATTTAAAAGTAAAAACTTATCTGTCCAGTTCAAGGACAAAAACCTGTTTTGCCCATAAATAATGTATTATTTATTATTTGCAATTTATGGTCACTATCCTTTTGTACTTAAAGGACACATTTATTTTCTAGATATAGGAAAAAGCACATGCTGTTCTGAATCAGATGTACATTAAATTAGTGTGTGACCAAATACCATATTTAATAATATCACATGGCATTAATTAACTGGGCTCCCAGAGTAGTGAAATATTTGGCCATAGGCTATACGATAAATAACAAACCCCCCAAAATCCTTAAGAAAATATCACATGAAACTTTATAGTCCACAAATATATTATATTTTGTTTAAAGTAATAAACAATTGTGGAAAAAATAATAATTATTATTGCATGATATGATCCCTGCTGTGCATAATTAAATTTTGCCTGCCTACATAGTCATATTTTTAAAACTGGATGATATTCCAAAGTGTAAAACAATTAAAAATAATACATTCAGGGACCTTTATCTCTTACGTGGTCTTTCAAAAATGTATGGAATTTTCACAAAGGCTGATTAGAAATGATTTTCATTTAAATAGCACTGTAAGAATTATTTGGGAATCAAATACTTTTTACAAAAAAAAAACAACATTGTAATCATTCAGCTTTAAAAAGATATCTCACTTTTCTTTCTGGTTATATAAGAGAATGTTACTGTTCATTAGCTATGTATTTCTATATTTGTTGTATTAAGCTTAAATGAGACTAGTTGAATTTTTCTTAAAATGTACAATTTTTTTCTGTTTAATATATGACAAAAATATGTCATCTATCTCAATTAAGCTAAATAGCTCATATTAGTGACACAGACATGAAGAAATATGATGGTCCCTATATAGAATTTTGTCCTATATTAATATATTTTAAAATATATTTACTATGGCCTTATTTCAAGTGTGCCAACATAGAACTTATATTCAATTTCAACTGCAGAATATAGTTTCATAAATTACTTTCCTTTATCTGTTTATTTTCTTGATTTATAGTCAGCTCATGCTATAGTACATTCTTCATTCTAATTTTGCATGAATTCATTATACATAGTAATATAAAATATAAAACATAATGTATAGTACCATAAATAAATAATGGGTAACAAACTATACACAAAACCATGTTAAAAATAATAGACTAAATTCAAGCCAGACTATTAATGAGACACGGAAATATTGTCATTAAACCATGCATATGTGCATATTATTATATATAGTGAAACATCTAGTTGGACAGTTTTGCAATAAAATGAGACTATATAGTGGTTTGCTAAAATCCGTGTTATCTAAACAAAATTTAACACAAGGAAAGCTTACATTCTAAAATATTTACCAGCAACAACACGTGCACTTAATATTTGTTTAATTATATATATATATTTTTTCCACTGAACCACTATTCTGATCTCCCACAATGGTATTATGTTGACTCTAGGTTCTTTCATGTGCTAGGAGAGCACGAGTTCTGGAAGGTTCTGTCATGCTGCAAAGGCTCTGAGTGTGAGCTGACTGATGGAGTATGGCTGTTTTCTGAGGGTCAGTCAGAGTGAATTGTGTAAAACTCACCCCCTTCATTGTGCAGGATGTTAAGAATTCTAAATACAGTATCTGTGAAAGACCTTCTACTAAATTGTAGAGAAGTTGTGACATACATTAGTGGAAGAAGTTGTCAATGTTGACACGACATTTGTTATTTCTTCCATGAAGGCTTCCTTAAATAAAGAAGATAGCAGCCAATCCATACCTGTTCATCTTATGAGATACTGCTCTATGTCCTTGCATAAATTTGGCAAAGGGGATCCACTCAACCTGCTGGGGCATTCCTTGTGTTTGTTTCCCATTGAGGACAACCTGTGAAGCATGAATGCTACCTATTCACTATTCTTTGCTTTTGCTTCATGACTGGTCCATTGTTTTTGTTGGCAGCGTATATTCCTCAGGTGATAAAATTTAAATTATATCTTTTGAATAATTGTGCATTTGTAATGTGATATAGATTTGTTCTTGTTTGGTATATACTTTTCTATTACCTTTTAAGTGATCTTTAATTTCAATTCTTATTAGAATCTACTATTTTTATGACTTACTGCCACAAAATGTCATCAGTGATATTCTGATATTAAAAAAAGTTAAGCCTCTGTCTCAGAAATAACTACCCACACAAAATTACATTTCTTTGAAATAATAAGAATATCAGTATCTATTTGGTTATAAAAAAGCTTCAAGGAAGCAAAAACAAAACAAACAAAAATACTCAGTCTATATTTATAGCTCTCTAGCTAACACTAGATCAAGAATGTAAGATTACTTTGTCTTTTTCCATATATTAGATTCCAAATGATAACATTATAGAATGCATCAAACAAATGAAAGATGTCATATTTAGATTTTGAATTTTCTACTTGTTGACTATATATTTTCCACCCTAATATCCTAAGTAACTAATGATTATTACAATTATTTGTTTGATCTGATTAATTGATCAATTATGCTTATTAATCCAATAGTTATTTAAACCAGTATAGTCATTACAGAAGTGGATATCAGTTAAACAAACAAATGTATGCATGAATTTTATCTAAAGAATAGATATAATTTAGTTTTTCTTAGCATGTTTAATTTATTAATTTTCAAACATAGATAATACTGTTTATTGCCTTATTGTTTTTTACTTATAAACTTACATAAAGTCCTTGTCTACTCTCTCATTTAGGCATGAAAGCAAGTCTGTCCTTTGAATGGTAATGCCAGTGGAAGATAAGCATGATGTACAAAGGTGGAAAAGCTTTGATTATGGGCCCAGGGATGGGATATACATCTATGGTTCAAGGATAAACCTAGCTAAAATCATGTCAAAAGGATGATTACATGAAGTAGTTTCTAAAGAGAGCTCATATCTGCTTCTGAGAACAGCTTGCTTAATTTGATCATTTAAACCATGGAAGTAGGTAAATGCTACAAATCAGGGCTTGATTTTTCTTTTTCTTTTTTTTTTTCATAAAATTATCTACACTTAAGAAAATGATGCAGAAAATGTAAATTGTAATTTATGTTGTTTGTTTGTTTTCCTTAGAGAGCTGGTTGTTAAACAATTTACCAAGTCACCAAGTGAACTCCAGGTAGTACTTAATCTTTTGACCACTGTATTTGCCATATGCATAAGAAGGATACACTTGAGAAAAATCCATATAATTTAATTAAGTTAAACTCATCACAAAAGAAAAATTACTTTAGTCAGTGAATAGTGCAAACCCATTGTTACTGTTGATCAATTTACCAAGAACATTTTTGCTAGTAATCAAATATACCCCTTATTCATCAAATGCCAATGTCTCCCTCTAGGTATAAACATAACCTTCTCTGTTTAACCTTTAAAAATCTTCCCAACCTGATACCTTATTACTTTTTCAGTCTTCTTTTTTATATTACTCCCCTTCTAATATCTATAGTCCTTCATTATTATAAGATTAACCTTGGTGGTTTTGAGATCACCATGACAGTTTCCCCTTAAGGAAGGCTATAACTTATAAAATCTGTACATTGAAAAAATTGTTATATGATTAAGCCTCATGGTTTCGAGTCCATCATGGCAGATTCTCCTTAAAGGAGTCTGTAACCTTATAATACACACTCATGGAAAAATACTGGCAATAATATTTTTTTGAATGTTGGTACAGCCGTCCCCCAATTTTGGCATAGTCCCCCAAATATTATTGTCTGCATCCATGTTTATTTTTCTCCTTGATATGCAAATCCCCCAAATATGATGTTTTGTCCTGACCCCTCATATGCAATTTAGCCATCTTCAGGGAAGCCATCCAAAATCATGGTATAAAAAAAGAGTACTTCGGAGTACTTTTCTTGCTGGAATATACTCTTCCCTCTGGCAGGAGCACACCTTGCTGCTAGAGTCCCTACTTTCTGCTGAATGGACTTTTTGTGCTCCCTAATGCAAAGTTGCCCTTACAGGACTTAAACTTTATGTTAGTGCATATGCCTGAGTTGTATGTTATGTGACCTTTTCCTCCCTCCCCATTGGTTCCTCTTCCTCATTGTTTGCAATAAGCTCTATACTGAACTAACTTTTTTTGTTTTTCATGTTATTCCCTAGCACCCAAACTCCCTAATGTCTCTAACTGGCCTATAGAACTGGGTACCTGATAAGGACTTACCTCAATTGCAGCCTCACCTGCACTGGAGAGTATGATGCTGTGATACCAGGTACAGAAAGCAAGTGTCAATAGAGGAACCTATGTCCTCCCAGGAGAGACTTTCTTATACCATAGTACTATATCAAAACAAACATACTGATCTCCCTGCTATTTATTATACAACTTCATCTCCTTTCTCTTAGTTTTGCTCTGACTCATGGAGGCTTTGCACTCCATAACTGAAATAACTTCTCCTCACCATTACCTCTCAGAATCCCTCATTTCTCTCAAATCTCAGATACAGTGATACCTTCCATAGGAGGTTTTTTCTCATGACCCAGGTGTTAGTTTCTTTCTTTCTATTGCCACTTTCCATGTAGTCTCAATTCATCTTGAGCGTACAGGTAGTTTCTCCCATTAGAAAATAAGTTTCTTCAGGGCAGGTATGGTTTTTGTTTCTCTTTGTATCCTCATCACTTAGCAAAAAGCCAGCTATATTGTAATTATTTATCAAAGATTATTTTTTATTAATTAGCTATTAACTCAAGAAAGCAATTTTCTCTTTCTAACATAATGTTATAAAAATGAAAATTAATTCAACTCTCAAAAAAAAATTAAATGAATGGAGGTATGAGCTGGTAGGGCCTGATAAACTTAGCTTTCTATGGCTCCTTTCTATACAAATTTAGACTTCAAATTAGAATGGTCTGAAACAATAGTGAAGTAACGTTTATCAATGGCCACCATCCAGTGCTATTTGGCTCCATTAAAAAATTCAACTAGCCATTGAGGATTGCTCAACCTTAACAGTATAAGCAGAAAAATTCTCTGTGCTTAACGATACTACAGAAAAAGGGAAAGAAGCCCACAAATGCAGATACTAATCCCTGATATCATGAACACATTTTATACAATTCATGCCTACCAGCCGACCAGTCCTCCAAGATTCTAGGCTAACACAGACCATAGCAAATCTTGTAACCCTGACTTAGTAGGGTAATTTTCTCTTTTTGGCTCATTACCCTTATCTGAAGTCTCTCCAAGAAAATGTCCTAGCAAACTCAGAATATCACAGTTTTGCCAAATGTCAATATAGGGTTCCCAGTTCATATACATGCACTAAAGATAGAAAATTTATATTGAATATAGGGTAGCATTTATTTTAGTCCACACATATGCATGAACATACAAGTCTCATGAGAACCCATAAACAGCTGTTAAAATATATGTAAACAAAATTATCCTACAATCTTCCCTCCTCCCCCTACCCAACAAGCAAGTAGAACGGGGAGTTACTTTTAGAATGGAAGCAAAAAAATTCAGTAAAATCTTTCCCTCAAGATCATACACAATTCCTCATAGAAAGTAGAGGCAGTTATTGTTTTATGCTAATTCACTTATGTAAATTAGACTTTATGTAAAGAAATCCACATGAAAAAACTCAAAACTTATGTTAACTTTATCTTATAGTAGGGTCCTCTCTCTCAGCTCCTACCCCACTGATATTGTGGTCTTCCAACAACCCTCCCCCACAAAACAAAAAGAAAAAAATTTTTTTTTTTTTTTGGATGGCAAGTGGTGTTAAGTAACTTGCTCAAGGTCACATGGCTAGGTTTTTCTTTTGTTTTTTTTTTTTTTTTGCATGTGAAGTGTCTGAGGTCAGATCCGAACTCAGGTCCTTCTGACTCCAGGGCTGGCACTCTACTCACTGTGCCACCTAGCTGCCCCAAGAAAAAAAAATTCTTTGAGGTGAAAGCAGAAAATTGGAGGGGCAAGCAGAGACCACACCACCACCATCACCATCACCACTTTGTGAGGGGCATTGTTTTGATACTCCTCCCCAGACTGAGAAAGAAGAATTCTGATCCCTTTTCCTGACCCTTCAGCTTTTCCAGTCTGATGTGTCTGTCTTCCATCTGTTTGCACGTGTCTGTGCCCAGCTACTCCTCTCCTGTCGGCTTCTGTGTCCAGTACCTATGTGTCTCCTCACCTCTCTGTTCTTTATCTTGGCTCAACTTGATCCCGACTCTGTTCCCTAGTGGATGTTTCTAACAAGTTCTTCCTTCTCTGTTCCCACCCTCACATGTCCTTGAACCTTGTGCCAGGCTCCTTCTTCCATGACTACAAGGTGCTATTCATGCCTGCTTCCCTCCCTTCCTCCCTCCTTCTCTTCCTCAGGACTGCTGGGCAAATTTGCATTTTGTAAAAATTACTTTAGATAGCAGTCTGTAGCATGCTCCACTTATATAAAGTGAGAACTTTCTGTAAATATACTTCAGAAGTTACTAAAGAACCAGTCACATTCTGGACTTACTACATCTGGAGTAATTAACTGGCTTTCATCTTTAATAAGATTCTGTATATGAACAATTTACTTCTTTCTCTATGGATGCATTGTATCAGGAGATCTGTTATCTCTCTCTAAGATCACTTTTTTTGAATCTCCAAAATAAGAACTTTTTAACTTGGGGTTAAGAGGGTACAAATACATCTGTTTCTGTGATGTATTTCTATGCGATATTTCTTAGTTCCCTGGTTCCTATCATTTATTGAGTTGAGGAATCAAGCTATCAGATCTCTACACCTCCTAGGAAAGGAAGCAGAAAAGATCAAGTTGGTCAGCAACCTGTGATATAGGATCTCTGATCACAGGTCAATTGGGAAAGCATAGCTATTTTCCCCTTTAGTGCTCATCAAAGTCACAACTAACTGCTCTTTGGAGCAAAAAACTGCATGTTGTCATATACCACCACCCCCATGCCTGACCAGGCATAAATTGTGTGGGGTGAATAACCCCATTTGAAATTTAATCAGGGATTAAATCAAGGTTTCTCAGGATAAAAACAGGAAATTTATATTCTCTTCCCCTGAGGGAAGAGGATGGTCCTCTCCAAGAGTGATCCAGGAAAGGAGGCCTGTTACAGAAGGAGGAGCAAGAATTTATACCACAATGCAATCAAGCCCTCTCTCACCACTGTCCCTTCTCCCATTGGCTGGGAGGAAGGCTCAAGTCTGGTGTGAAAATCTTCCCAGATGGCAAATAAAAAAGTAGTGTGCCATTATCCCCTATTGGCTGGGAGGAGGTCAGGGAAGCAGGGTATTGTTTATGTCCTTATTTGGCAAACACCAAAGCAAGGGAGGGGAAAAGGGTCACCAGAAAAGGTGGACATCTAAAATCCATAAAGGGCCTAATGCTGATAAGGGTGTGGTAAACAAAAGTGGAGGTAGAAAGACTCCTGAAGAAGCCTAAAGCTGATGTGGCAGTAGTAAAAAAGGAGGAAAGGGGAAGCTGAAACTCCCACTTGCTAGAACAGGAAAACTTATGGGCTGAGAAGTTTTACCTTGCCCATTTAACATCCATGAGACTTCATTCCAGACCATCTTTGGAGATAGAATGGGAGTATGAGAGAGAATAAAAGGACTAGTTCCCTTTTTAGACTTATAAGATCAACTATTTCTCAGCCTTTTCATTATAAAGGATTACTGTAAGATCTAGTCTCCTACATTTATGTAAATTGTATATTCCCCCTTCCTCCCAAAATAATTTTGGGAAGCAATTGCCCTTAGGTAAGTAGAGGTCGAAGAATTTCCTGAGGCATGGAATTATGTATGGCTCTTAATTAGTTTCACCACAATTCCCTGAGGAAACCTTACCTTTTTCCCTAAGCAATTCATATGGAGATAAGATAAAAGATCACCAATAGTCTGGAGAAATTCTAATCTTGGCTTCCCACTACTAACATTCCAAAGCCATTATTTTTGCATTTCAACAGTCAATTGGAGGGGCAAAGGGAAGGGAGAATTTCATAGAAAAAGTCTAGTGCAAGTTTTATGGTGGTCTAAGATTCTATGAAGGGGTACATAGCATTCTGCTGACAAATAGGTTCATCCTGCCCCCCAGGTGAGATGTTGTACAGTCTGTTGGACAAGGATGCACCCATTATGTTCCAAAGCTCTCTTTCTAAATTCTCAGTTCATTAGGATAAAAAGGTCATTTGATGTCTTAGAATGACATATTTCTGTGCAGTGAATAGATGAAAAGGAGACTAAAAGAAATTATGAGAAAATAACTAGGTGGCACAGTGATTAGAGTGCCAGGCCTTAAGTCAGGAAGACCTGAGTTTAAATTTCATCTCAGACTCTTAATAGCTGTGTGACCTATGGCAAGTCACTTAGCCTGATTTGCTTCAGTTTCCTGATCTTTAAAATGATCTAGAGAAGAAATGGCAAACCACACTTGTATCTTTGCCAAGAAAACCCTAAATGGAATCATGAAGAGTAGGATTAAAATGACTGAATAGCAATAATGGGAAGACTTGCGAAATATGTGGACTAGACAAAAATGTGAAGCAGTATAATACGAGTGTCTCCCTCCACCTCCTATACTTGAATTTTCCTCTTCCATTTGAGCACCCATCCACTCCAAATCTCCAAATCTTTTGACTCTATTCTGCTTCCAGGTATTTTTAGTCCCTCACTATAGTAGCATACCAGGACTTAGTCTTTTTTCCCACCAAAAAAAATTACAATTTTTCATCATTTCATTAAAATGTACCCCCCTGCCACCTGGAATGTTTGCATCTGAAGTTGGTGGGAACCTGAGAAGTCCAGTTCAGTATAACCTCCCACACAGAGCAGAATGTCCTTTTATAACATCTCTGATATATGGGCATCTAGATTCTACACAAAGATCTCCATAGACTGAGAAAACCCTTTTTATGGTTGGATGACTGTTAGAAAAAAAAATAATAAATTTCTTTTAGGAAAAAAATAAGCTGAAATTCAAGTTCCTTTTAACTCTTTCCCATTGGGCCTAGTTTTTTTCTTGATACCAACAAAAGCAGTGTAGTGATGTGGAAAGAACTTCAGATTTGGAATTAGGAATATGCAAATTAGAATTCCCCATCTAATTCTTACTAGCTGAGTGCTCTTGAGCAAGCCTCTGATCTTCAATTCCTTAATACATAAAACTGTTATGCAGTGCCTACTTCATAGGGTAAGAGGATCATTTAATAATAGTATATGGGGGGAAATACTTTACAAATCCCAAACTGTTTTTATTAATATAGAATAAGTCTAAAATAGTGTGGTAAATTCTCTAAGATTCCATGTGTTCTCTAAGACTTTAAGATATTGCATGAGAATATATACATTTATATGAGCAGCATACACAATACTTATATAATACAAACATACACACATGCACAAATAAGTATTTCATATTAACTCATAGATATTCATGTAATTTCTCAAGATAGCATGTAAATTATTTGAGGACAGATCTTTTGGTTTTTGTCTACATATATTCAGTGCCTTGAACATTGAGTTCCTGGCATATAGTAAGTGCTTAAGAAACACTAGTTGATTAACTTTGCATATCACCCATTGACAGATTCTGTTACCATCTCCTTCCGTGCTGGCAGCACTCTCTCAGATACTGTCTGTGCCACTATGAGCCAGGCATCTAACCTCTTCTAAACCTCAGCAAGTTTCCTAATCTCTCAAACACAAATGAATCGTATACCAAGGTTATTACTAGGTTCAATGAGATTATATACACATAATGCTACAAAAGGCATGTTTTGTTTTTCTTTCTTCTATTTTCCAGTTTGAAGATTGTTTTCCTCACTAAAAATGAAGGAAATATATTAGATTTTGAGTAAGTTTGTTCTCTTTGTCATCTAATATGGCCATGTATCATCCCAAGTGTATTCCTGTCACATATTTCTCTTCGTTTTAAATATAGATTTAAAAGGTATCTTTTTTCCCCTTCTCCTGATTGTTTTGTGAGCCTCACATCTTCCTAGGTTTCAGCCATTGTAACATCAATCTTATAAGATGCTGCTATTCTTCCATATCCCTCCTTGGTTAGTGCTGTTTCATCTGTCTTTTGTAAGTGCTTTTTTTTTTTTTTTTGAAGTTTGAACTCATCAGGGGTAATTGAGCTTTTCCAGATTAAATACGTCTTTCTCTTTATATTCGTATATGAAACCCTGAATTCTTTGAAGATCCCTGGAACTTAAAAAAAAAGATTATAAATAATCCAAATATTCTACCAATAATCACATCATACCATTTTTATACTTAGCTTGCTGACTCTCCCAGGTTTAATAAGATTCTTCCAAAATTTTCTCAGCCTTGTACCTCCCTTGTCTCTGGGATACTGAGAAGTTAATTATTAAGAATCTAATCTTCCTTCCTTTGAGTCTGGAGCAGTTTCCTCACTAACTTTTTTTTTTTTTTAATACACAGCTTTTGTACAAATAAACACTTCTTTATTCACCTTTAAATCAGTCATCCTGGCCCAAATTTTTGGATGCATTATACATTTTTTGTTTAGTTCAACATAAATTTGGAAAATAACACATTCTCTTTCCTACTTTAGCACCTATCAAAGGAAGAGTAGGAATTATAAGTGATGAGTTAAAAGACCAAGGTATTAATCTCTACAAAAATTGAAAGAAGCAAGTTGAACCCTTAACCCATAAGGGTCCCTACTATTCTTTTCTGACCTTGCTTCTTTTTTACTTTCTGATATCCCCTCTATTCTTCATCTCTTAAGACCCTGATATCTTTATCATCTGTTTTGATTATTCAAATTATTGCACAGTACAGGATCATTTCCTAGGCAGTCCTTCTTCTCTCATGCTTTATGTTTTACATATAGTCATTGAACCTCTTTTCTTCTCCCTCTTCCAAAGGATATTTTCATTCTTAACCCCTATACAAATTTCCTTTAAGGTAATAAAAGAAAAACTATTTTAAAAAGAAAAATAAAAGTAAATCTAAATTTTAATTTCTCCTTTAACCATTCTCAAGACTTTTATTAGATAATCATGTGTGTGTGCATGTGCATGCATATGTGTGTGTGTCTGTGTGTCTGTGAAATTTAAAGGAATTTTAATAGCCAGCATATCATGGTGAATAGTGAACTAGTATTAGTGTCAAGATATTCTAGGCTCAACTCTTCCCAGTGACAGATACTATTTCAGTGAGCTTGATGAATCAATAAATAATTCCATTCTTCAGCGTTCCAATCAAATTACCTGTAAGGAACTGTGAATAAATTCAGAGATATCAGTCATTGCTTTGCTTCTCCCCTTTGTAAGTTTCCATTGTCAAATTCAAGGCCAAAGTTTGCTTAAACTCCATCACTTGACCTTCAAATGAAAGCTGAAGGAGTGTTCTAACAACCTCACTGAGTAATAGATAACCCAAGTCAGCTGTGCCTTTTCCCAAAACTCTGGAGAAGTTTCTCCTCCTGAAGATCTGAGGTGGGGATACTACCCATGGACTTTTGATTCCCACAGACAAATTGATCCAATGCTTTTACAAAAGTCTCAAGCAACTTTCTTCTGAGCCCAGTTTGCTCTTCTTCCTGCAGCTGACTATATAAATGCTTGCTGTGGCTGTATTTAAGCAATAGTAATTACAGTCATTTTCTTGATCTGTCTACAATTCATGCCTAATTACCACGGAGCACAATAAGAATTAGGTATATCAGTAGATATGTCAGATTGACTATTTTATTTTTTTTCTAAATACAACACTAATCTCTGTAAACATATATTAATTCTCTAGTTTATTGCTAACATAGCACGCATATACCTTTAAACAGTTGGTGAGTAGATTAACTGCTAGCATCCAGCTTCTTTCATTTCTTCTTAGCCTAGCTCTATTTTCTATATTGACTTCAAGCCAAGTTGATCAATTATTAGGGAAACTGCATCTGAGGTCTCTAGCTGGAGATTAGGGGTTATTAGATAGGATTTTATATCTAAAAATCTTGGTTTCTCTAAAACCAAGTAAAAATAACACAGACTACGTATTACTAGAGAAGATTGAGAAAGTTGGTGAATATGGAGAACCAAGCAGATTCTTTTTTTTTTTTAATTTAAAGAGTGGATTTTATTACCGCAGAACACCACAGGACTGTCGGGGTACATGGTCACCCAAATCAGACAGCAATTTTGCACAGACAGTGTACAGATTTTATAGAGGTTCCATAGCCAGGTTACATAAGCTGAAACTACAGTGATGTAAGCTGAAACTCCAATGATTGGTCAGTGTTCACTTCAAACTACAATTAGTGATTGGTCAGTATTCCGGCCAGCGCCTTACTGACTCCCAGCCACAGATCAATCAAGGGTAAGCAAGGGGTGGGGGTTCTGCCTGTTTACAGATTAAGCAAGGTGGAGTTCTCTGTTTTACAAATCAATGAAGGAAAGGTTGGGCTGCCTGTTTTACAACAAGGAAGGGTGAGTGGATTTGTGTCTGACATTCAGGAAGGGCAAAGTGACAAATCAAAGAGGGAAGGGTAGAGTGGAGCTGGTCCAACATTCCCTACTCTTTCTTGTAGGTATGTCAAACCTTTGACATAGCGGGGTTCATATCTAGGGGTCACATCTAGATTACCCAATTCTGTTCCTAAAGGATGGGGGTCCCTGATAATTAACATTAATGAAGTTAACACTGGATTTAAGGAATTGTAGAAAACAATGAGATAGGGCTAAGATCAGGAGGAGAGGCTAATACCAATACTAATACCAAGGCTGATATCAATTTAGTGAGTTAGGGGGATGTTCCAGGGGAACAGGGACTGATACCCATTCTCAGAATTTTCCAGCTCCCTCTGTCCATTAGCAATATTCTGGATTACCAACTTCAGACTCTCCCTCACCACTCCAGAGTTGTTGCACAGAAGCAACAAGCCTCACCAAGGACTGCACACAGGCCACCCAGTTTAAGAAGGTCAAGGCCTCTGCCATTCTGAAGAACCACCTCTGCCAAAGAGACCACCTGTCTTTCCAGGGCTGAGATGGACTGCTCTATGTGGGATAGATCAATATTTACCTGTGTACTTAAGGCCTGATAGTTGGTCTCCCCCTTAATCAAGGCTGCCATCCCAGTCACTGCAGAACCCACAAGGCCCAAGCCCACTGAGATGGGAATGAGGAATGGTACTGCCTGCTTTAGGTGGTGGCTCAGTTGCCCTGGGAGAAAGGTGACTCAGGGAATTATGGCCACTAGGATACACAGGGAGCCTCAGTGTGTTGTTGTCTGAGGAACACTGTAGCAGAGACATACTGGGTAAGGCCATCATGGCATACCCTCCAGGCTTCTAGAAGGGCAGGGAAGTAGTCTGAGCTAGAGGCCTGAATCATGTGGGTTCTTCCACAAATTGAGCTATACTGAGAGCTGGATAAAGGGGTGCTGGATGATATGAGGCAGAAACCTGCTCCCTGTACATCCCTAAGGGAGAGCCTTGGGTGGTCCCAATCACAATTCTGTGTTGGAAATAGGGGTGACTAAGGCATTTAGTGCCACCCCTACTTAGTAAGGAGGCTGGGGTTCAACACAAATCTAGCAATCTTCCCAACAAGTGGTTAGATCGGTTAAGTGTTTTATGAACAGCTGACAGAAGGGTAATTAAGGGGACCTGATAATTGTGAGATTCCTGAACCTTTGAAGATAAGGGTGGGGGGGGCATATGAGCTGACAGGCGCCCACGTGGTGACAGCTGGTATTGTGATTTGGATATCGGGGCTCCCTATTGGGGCGGGGATAGCCAATTCCCCTATGGGACCAATGGGGTGGTACAGGTGGCTTTTTGATTATAGTCAGTACTAAGGTCTTTCCCACCTGTGATCCCTCCTCCCCTTCAGGGACTATGATTCCCAGGACTCGAGAAACTGGGGTTCCCCAGGCGGGGTGAGAGGGATTTTGAATGGTGAGATTTGGGCATGGGTTGCTAGGGGGCAGATGTGATTGTATGGATTCGGAATAATGGGTCCAATCCCTCACTACCACCTGCCTAGTAGCACAGGGAGGCACCAGGACTAGGAGAGGGGAGGTGGTAAACTGTGACACAAGCACAGGCACACGGACATCCTGTATCTGAACAGAGTAGGTAACCTGCGTCTACTGGTGGGCCCCCCAAATAGTCAGTTCTGGGGAACAGGGAGTTGAGGGGTAGCTGTGTGCTCCAGTTCTGCAAAAGTCCAGGATTGTCCATTTCCTGTGGTTAACACCCAGGTATAGCTTGGTCTGGGGGCATGGGGATTGGGGGTGGGTGGCGCTCAAGGAGGTAAAAGGGGAATCAGGGAGAGGCTCGGATAGTCTTAGCTTTAGGGGGTGCTCATGGACTTCTGTTTTCCATTCTGAGGTGACAGCAGGCTGCACTCTGGTGCAATGGAGTCATGTGGGAATAGAGTCCACTTTGACAGCAGTAGGTGTAGTGGGAATCATGACATGTGGTCCCTTCCACCTTGGCTCCAGACCATGAATTTCTTTTTACCAGCACAGAATCCCCAGGTTGAAACAGGTAAGCTGAGGCAGAACTCGTGATCAGGATCAGGAGAGCTGAGGGAAGGAGTTTTTTTCTGAATCGCCTGCAGACCCTGAAGGAACCCCCAAACTGGAGGTCCTGGATCCACGAAAAGCTGAATGAGGAGCAAGTCAGAGTCAGGAGGCAGGCGCAATCTTCCCTCCTCGAGACCTGGGGCCCTGGAATGTCATCAGGGGCTAGCCCCCCTAGGGCTCGGGGCGAGCAGATGCCTACCTCCAGAGGCTGAGAGCTCTTCTTATTTGGGGATCTTTGGGGTGACACGGAACACCCCATATCTCACTGGGGCCTCCAAATGTTGTACCTTAATAAAAGTGAGACAGAAGATCCCCAAGATTAAATTTAAAGAGTGGATTTTATTACCACGGAACACCATGGGACTGTCGGGGTACATGCTCACCCAAATCAGACAGCCGCAGATTCTTTTCTTAAGCAATAAATTAAATTGGGTTTCTTAATCATTTTATCTTATATGTTTATTCTTCTTTGTCTCAAGAAGTTAGCTAACTGAGAAAAGTTTCATCAGTTACAGCTATTGTTTTTCCATGTTGGAAAAATTTCCATGTTGGAAAAATTTCCACGTTGGAAAAACAATAGCTGTAACTGATGAAACTTTTCTCAGTATGAAAATAGTTGAAGAAGAGCACATAGGCATATGAATACATATGTGAATCTGTGTATATATGTTTACAGGTATGCATAGGTAGAGGACACAGGTTGAATTTAATAGGAAGGGATGATACTTAAAAGGTAAAATCAAGAGTTGAGAGAGGAATATAACAAGAGGAGATGGGGAGAGACAGAATGGGGGTAAACTCGTATAGAAGAGGCAAGGGAAAATTTTCCTATTAAATTGTTACAAGGGAGGAGAATAACAGGAAGGCAAAAAGGCAAAACCTTATTCTCATTGAATTTGGATCAGGGAGAGAATGACATACAAACTAAATACGATATCTGACCTGACAGGAGAGTATGGGGGAAGGGGATGAGAGGGGGGATGATGGAAGTGAGTGTGCGAGGGAAAGGGAGGAGGGAAGTTGGAAGCACCCACTTGTGAAAAGGGACAAGATCAAAGTAGGGAATAGACCAAGTGGGAGGTGGGATAGGAGGGAGGGAAATATATGTCGGTCTTTTACAATATATCTACTATGGTAATATTTTCCATAGCTACACATGTACAACGTATACTGAATTGCTTATGTTCCCAGTAAAGGTAGGTGACAAAGGAGGAAGGGAATGAATCTGGAATTCAAAGTTTTAAAATCAAATGTGTAAAAATATATAAATAATATTATTTATACTACTTTACATATCATTGGGAAATTAGATATAGAAGCGTTGGGGCACAGAGATTCCCCTTGCCCTACTGAAAAAGCCGAAGGGGGTATGGGAGATGATATGGGAGAGAGCAGATTTGATGAGGGTATATCCTGTGGGACTGCTATTCTGGGGTGGTGGGTAGGGAAAAAAATAGGGAAAAAATTGTAACTCAAAATCTGGCAGAAATGAATGATGTAAACCAGAATATAATAAAGCATTTGGGGAAAAAAAAAGAAGTTACAGTTACCAAAAGGGTCCAGTGGGGAGAAGACTGTGGAGTAGAGAAACACTCAGCCAAGCTATCCCAAATTCCCCTCCAAACAATTTTAAAATTATGCTTTAAACAGAATCCTAGAGCAGCACAACCAGCAAAAGGTCATGTGGGACAATTTTCCACTCTAAAACTTAGGAAATGGGCAGGAAAGATTTGACTCATCAGGGTGGAGTTGGAGCATGAAGCACAAAGCAGACTAAGCAGAAGAGGTCACAAAGATATCAGCAGTATGGACAAAAATATTTACAGCAGCCCCTTTTGTGGTTGCAAAGAATTGGAAACTAAAGGGGTGCCCATCAATTGGGGAATGGCTAAACAAGTTGTGGTATATTAATGTAATGGAATATTATTGTGCTATAAGAAATGAGGAGGTGACAGATTTCATAATTACCTAGAGAGACTTATCCAAACTGATGCTGAGTGAGAAGAGTAGAATCAGAAGAAATTTGTATACAATCACAGACATATCATATCTCTGATGATCAATTATGACAGACTGGACTCTTCTCATCAATGCAGTGATATAAAGACTCAAGACTCAAGAAAGAGAGAAATGTGCCATCCAGAGATATAACTAGAAAGAACTGAGCCTGAATCCTGATGGAAGCAAACTAAATGATCTTTTTCTTTTCATTGTTTGGTTTTATTCCTTCTTTACCATTTTTCATCCCACCTAGTACAACACGCCTTTGTAATTGGAATAATGTCTAATATGAATGTATTTGCCAATCCTATATTGGACTATATGCTGTCATGGGGGGAGGGAGGAGGGAAGTAAAGGAAATTTGAAAATCAAGGAACTATGGAATTGAATCTTGTTAACTGAAACTAAACTAATAAATTAATAATAATAATAAAATAATAAATTAATTAAAATAAATATCAGCAGTGGGTGGTGGCAGCTGCACTGATAGCAGAAGCAACTTTGGGAACTCTCAGTCCACAGAAGGGAGAAGGAGGGTTGAACAACTGGTCAGAAGGAGATTGCACAATACTCTTTTATGTCTTTGCATTCAGGAACCTGTTGCATTGCCCATAAACAGTTCCAGGTCACAATTAGATTGCCAAAGGTACCAAAAATATTCACATCTTTAGGGGACAAGAGACCCTGGTTGCAGTTCTAAGGTCAAGAAGAATGTTTTTGGTCACTCAGAAGAGAATAGGATGCCCGATCTCAATTCCAAAACAGAGGGAGACATTTGAAATTATGGCTTCTGGAGAGCAGTGCATGTTGTCACAGTCCAATGACCTTAAGGAGCTCTAGTACTTGCGCTTATAGGACAAATGTCCCTTCCTGGGTAAAGACCAGAACATAGACTAAGAGAGCAGTGAACACACCTCTCCCCAGATCAAACCCCCTTGGAAGCATCAAAAACCTATAGACACCCTAGAGCTAGCTATGAAAATGGCAGCATAACAGTCTGAAACTTGGGGCATTGAGTGAACCCTGAGAGCAGAGATAAATTTTAATAAAAAATTAAATCTAAATATATTTGAATAAAATTTAAGTAAAACTTCAATAAAAATGAAATAATTTAATAAAATAAATATATAAACACATATAAAATAAATATAAATTTTAATGTGATTTTAAAAGTCAAGAAACATGCTAGAAAAAATGAGTAAGGAACAACAAAAACAACAAAAAACCTGACAAAAAATGAGTTACTGTAGGGACAATGAAGATAAAGACACAAGTCCAGAAGAAAATTATGTCCAAGCAGCTTCAAGCTAAGCTTCAAAGGAAAATGTGAATTGGTCATAAGCCTACCATAAATTCTAGGAAGAGCTTATTTTTTTTAAATCATAGAAGTAGTGAAAAAATTGGGAGAAGGAATAAAAATGATATGAGACTATTATAAAAGGAGAGTCAATCACTTGGCAAAATTGACACAAAAAATATCAAAGAAGATGACACCTTCAAAAAGAGAATTGGCCATATAGTAAAACAAACAAACAAAAAATCCAAAGAAGAGAAGAATGTGTAAAAATGAAGAATTGACCAAATGGAAAAAAGAGGTACAAAAAATAACTGAATAACAGAACTCCTTAACAATTAGAATTGCCAAATGGAAAAAGTAATACAAAAATTCACTGAAAAAAAATCCTTAAAAATTAGAATTGGGCAAGTAGAAGCCAATGACTACATGACAATAAAACAAAATCAAAGATATGAAAAAAAATAAGAGAAAAATTGTGAAATATCTCATTGGAAAAACAAGTAACCTAGAAAGCGGTTTGAAGAAAATTAATTTTAGAATTATTATTAGATTACATGAAAGCCATGAAAAAAAATAGTGTAAACATCACAAAGCATAAACAGGGAGGGCAGATTAAGGGATCTCATAGAAGTAAAATAGACTGTTGATGTGGCACAGGGTAAAATGGAGGAGAGAAAAGAATTAAAAGAGTGCAAAAGATCGATAGAAATACACAGTTAATAATCACTAATATTAAAAAACAATCATTAATATTAATGTGAATGAGATGAAACAAGCTTAAAATGGGAGTGGATACAGCAATGGATTAGTAACAAGATTCCAACTATATATATATATATATATATATATATATATATATATATATATATATATATATAAAAGGTACCATAGATAATAAAGTCAAATTAATACTAAACATACATACACCCAACGACATAGAAAAGTTAAATGAGTTAAAAATAGACAGCAAAATTATACTTGTAGAGTACTTAAATTTTCCCCTCTCAAAACGAGATAAATTGAAGCATAAAATATATAAGAAAAAGTTAAAGAGTGAATAAAATGTTGAAATGTTATATATGATTAGACCTCTGGAGAAAATTGATTAAGAATAGAAAAGAATATCTTTTTCTGAGGTGTAAATGATACCTTCACAAAAATTGGCCATGTATTAGGGAATAAAAATGTCACATCCAAATGCAGAAAAGAAGAAATATTAAATCAACCCCTGAAAAATAGTGACTTGGTGAAGTGGAGTGTAAGAATGTTCCAGTCATGGAAAAGGGACAATATGAAAGTAGAGAATATGAAATGGAAGGTCATTTGTGTGAGGAACTGAGAGAAGACCAATAGGCTGGATTAGAATTAAAAGAAGGGGGAAAATTTCAAATAAGTCTGAAAAGATAGGGCAGGGACAAAACAATGTAGGACTTTAAAAGGCAACCAGAGGAAGGAATATACTAGATGCAACCAAAAGCCTGTGGAGCTGATTGAGTAGGTGAGTCACATGGTCAGATCTGCATTTAAGGAAAACATATTGGGTAGCAGTATCCAGGAGACATGTGTGGGGAGCCAAAAAAGCCTGATCCAGGACTCAGATAATAACCCTAATAATAGTTGACTTTAAAACAAGAGCTCTTTGAGATGTGACTTTTTTGTTAAGTTAGCTCCTGAGTTCTTCATTAATGGGTTACACTTATAAGGATCTTGTTTGAGTTCTGAGACCAATAGGCTCTTCCACAAGGCTTTAGTTATTAGGCTCCTATTCAAATGCCCTTGATGATCACCACTTTGGCTTAGTCCTTGAAGCCACCTCTCAAGAGCATCTTTTGAAACGTGATTGCATATGAAAGGAGTTAACTGAATCTTCCTAAGACTCTCTGGCACCTAGAGAACAAAGCCTTATCAAATTACCTATTCTGTGCTACTTCCAGGATATAACAGAATAAGATAATGATAAGAATTTTTGAGTCTTTTTTGTCTCATTGCTTTATAAAAACCTTGTCCTGAGAACCAATAAATGGAGTTCATAGTTCTTCCTTGAACTACCCACATGGCCTGGACATTTCTTATTCATGTCTCTGAATCATTCTCAGTGCTGGACACTGAGCAGCCCACAGCATATATGAGTGGTATAAACTTTTTTTCTTTATATCTTCTTTCTTTCTTCTATTGTTTATTTTCATTTTTTAAAAGAATTTATTTCCAAATTTTCTCCCTCCTAACTGCTCCTCCCAAATCATTGAGAAAATAAGCAATATATCAATTACAGATATGAAATCCTGCAAAATATTTGTTCTCCTTATCCATGTTACAAAGAATTTTTTTAAAGAAAGAAAACAAAAAACAAAAACAAAAACAAAAAAAAAGAAAGTGAAACAAACCTCATTCTGTATGCAGAGTTCATCAGTCCTTTCTCTTGAAGCACATAGCACTTTTCATCATAGGTCCTTTGGAATTATCATTATTGTTTTTATCAGAGTTACTTTGCCTTTCACAATTGACCATAATTACAATATTGTTATTACTGTTGTCCTGCTTCTGCTAACTTCAAGTTGCATCAGATCATATAAATCATCCCAGATTTTTTTCCCCTGAAAATATTCTGCTCATCTTTTCCCTTAGCTCGATAGTATTTCATCACAATCATATACCATGACTTGTTCAGCCATTCCCCAATTGATGGACAGTTCCTCAATTTCTAATTATTTAGCACTGGAAAAGAGCTTTTATAAATATGTCTTTTAACATGTTTAGGTCCATTTCCCTTTTTTCTTTGATCTCCTTAGGATTCAGAGCTAGTAGTAACATTGTTGAGTAAAGGGGCATGCCAAATTTTATAGCCATTATTTCATGATTCTAAACTATTCTCTGGAATGATTATACAAGTTCAAAGTCCAATACAATGAAATAATGTGCTTATTTTTCAACATGACTTCCAACATTCATCATTTTCCTTTTATCTTATGTTAGTAAATCTGATAGGCATGAGTTGATAGCAGAGGAAAATTACTTTTCATTTCCCTAATAAATAATCAATAATGATTTAAAATATTTTACATGATTATTGATAATCTTGATTTCTTCTTCTGAAAACTTCCTGTTCATATCTTTTGATCATTTATCATTTGAGAAATGTTCACCAGTTTTTTTTATAAATTTGGCTCTGTTCTCTCTTTTCTTTAGAAATTTACTTTCCTTAGAGAAAATTACTAAAAAATTTTCCCCAATTTCTTGTTTCCCTTCTAATTTATATACTGGATAGTTAAAAAAAATAAATTTCATATAAACAAAATTATCAAAAATTATACTTAGACCTTACAGGTAAAATTATAGTCAGTCTTCCACAATATATCCACTATGGAAATGTTTTGAGTAGCTACTCATGTAAAACCTAGGTTTAGATGCTTATCTTCCCAGTAAAGGTGGGTGACAAAGGAGGAAGGGGAACAATCTGGAATCCAAATTTTAAAAATCAAATGTTTAAAAAAATATATATATATATATTAATATTTTACATGTAACTGGGAAATGAGATATACATCCACTGTATCTACTGGAAAGTGGAAAGGGGAATAGGGGAAGATACAGGAGAGAGCAGATTGGGGAAGGGGATATTCAGTCGTAATGCTATTTTGGAGTGGTGGATAGGAAAAATTGGGGAGAAAATACGTACCTTAAAATCTTGTGGAAATGAATGATGTAAACTAAAAAATATAAAAAAACAGAATAAAAAAAAAGTGATGAATGAGCAGACTTCAGAGAAACCTGGAAAGACTTAGATGAACTAATGTTGAGTAAGGGGAGCAGAACCAAAAGAACATTTTACCCAGTAACAGCCACAGAGTGTGAGGACTGATTTTAATATATTTAGCCCTACTCAGAAATGCAAGGACCTAAAATAACTCGAAAGGACATATTACAGAAAATGCCAATCGATTCCAGAGAAAGAGCTTTGGCGTTGGAATGCTGAACAAAACAGATTACTTTCTTTTTTGTTTTGTTTTATTTTTTTTCTTTCTCATGGTTTTCCCTATTTATTATAATTCTTCTGTGCAACATGACTAATATGAAAATGTGTTTAATAGTAATGTATGTGTAGAGCCCATATCTGATTGCAAGCCATCTTGGGGAGAGAGGGGATAAGGAGGGGGAGAAACTTTTAAATTTATGGCAGTTGTTGTTGAAAACTAACAATAAATAATTTAATTAAAATATTGTATTTCCTCATGTGTTAATCTGGACAATTTGTAACTTTGCACATATCCACTCAATTCACTTAAGTTTTATTGGAATATAAAAGGGCAAAATTACCCTTTTATATTCATGTTATTATTTATATTCATTTTATTTCATTTTCATCCGTCATGCATTCACCTTTTTTCTTTATTTGTGCTACTGGTAATTTGGTTTTCTTCTTTTTTTTTTTAAACCAAATTAATCAATAGTTCATCTTTTTTATAAAATCAATTTCTTATTTTATTTATGACTTCAATGGTATTTAATTTTCAATTTTAGTAATCTCACCATTAATCTTAGGTGTTTTATTTAGATGTTAAACTAGAGATTTTCAGTTTGATCCCTTTTTAGTTTTTATTTTTAGTTGCAAGTCCAATTCATTGATCCACTCTTTCTTTTATTCATGTATGTGTTTAACCATATACATTTTACCTTAAGTCATGTTTGGGCTACATTCCATCCATTTTACTATGTTGTTTTTTTTTTTTTATTCATTCTTTTCATTCTCTTTAGTGAAATTATAGATTGTTTATATAATTTATTCTCTGAACCACTCATTTTTTAGGACTCTTATTTAGGTTCCAATTAAGTTTTTAATCTATGTTTCCATGGCCCTTTAATAAATCCGATTTTATTGCATTATAATCTAAAATTGATTCATTTAATATTTCTGCTTCTCTACATGTGGTTACAAAATTATGTCCTAATATAGAGTAACTTTTTTATGAAGATGCTATATACAATGGAAAAAAAGGACTAATCCTCTTTATTCCCCTCTGATGTTTTTTCATACATCTATTATAGCTAACTTTTGAAAGATTTTATCTATCTCCTTGACTTTTTTTTCCTTGTTTTTAACCAGATTTACCCCATTCTGCCTCTTTTGTTAGGTGTTACTTTCTTCAGTCAGGTTCTTAACTTTCATTTCATAATTTTCTTGCATCATTCTCATTTCTCTTCACAATTTTCCTCCACTTTTCTTATTTGCTTTTCAAAATTCTTTTTAACCTTCTCTATGGCCTGTAATCAACTTGTATTTTTCTTGCAAGCTTTTGGTGCAGGAGTTCTGTCTTTGCTGTCTTCTTCCTGTTCTGTGCTTTGATCCTTTTTGTCCCCAAAATAGGAGTGTAAAGTTGGATTGCTGTGCTTGCTTTCCTTCCTTTGCTTGCTCATATTGCCACTCAGTTACTTGACTTTTGAGCTTTTTGCCACAGTAGAACTCTGTTATCAGAGAGGGGAGCTTTGTCCCCCTCACTAGGGTTTTCTCAGCTGCCAGCAATATTATTTCAGTGCTCTCTCTGAAACCTCCATAATCTCTGGCAAACTGGTCACCCACCCCAGGTCCTCTACTCTTGACAGTGATCCACACCCAAGCAGCTTAAAGCAAGAGTGATTACCCCTCTGACTGGTTGTTTGCTCCCCTTCCAATCTGCAGGCTAGGAGTTTTGAAGCAGCCACATGGCAGCAGCTGCATAGCTGTGGCACCTCAGCTGCTTCTCCCTCCAGGGTGAAAAGGTAGATAACCCTCCTGGGCTCTCTGCTCCCAATTCCACACTGCACTGACCTCTCACTTTGTCCTTAACAAAAGGTTGATAATTCTGAAATGGTTTGATGATTTGGGAAACCTCCACAGTTGCTTGTGGTCTGAAGTCCCTTCAGGCAGTGGCTGATTAGCCACACTGAGGCTAAAACCTCTGGACCATGTGGAGCTTGGCTTGGCTCCCATAGTGTGCTGTGCTGACCCCTTTCTGTCTGCCTGCCAGACTTTCTTCAGTGAGAATTTAGCTTCTCTCTGTCATTTTGTGGGATTTGTAGCTGCAAAGTTTGTTTAGAGTCATTTGTTATGTTCATTGTAGGAGGTGGAAGCAGGAGCTACGCAAAAGTTCTGTTTCTACTCCACCATCTTGGCTCTTCCCCAGCACCCTGAACTTCAGAGACTACAGAAGTTACAAGCAGACAGATAATTCAGATAGAGAAACAAATCAGCAGACAGGCTTCCAGGTGTCTGGCCATTACATCCATACCTATTCTGTTACCAGAGAAGGAATAATCAATATCTGTGTTTTCAAAGTCAGGGGACTCAACAGCTACCCAGAGTCTCATCTGGCCAAATAACAAAACACTTCTCAAAATGAGCCCCAAAGCAAAATCTCATATCAGGGTATATATAGCATTCTCCTCACCCAGAGAGTGTCACAACCTTCTTGACCCACTGCCCAATCACAAAGCATCAAGGAGTGGGCATACCTGAAAAAGAAGCCTCCTGCCACAGGCTCCAGGTGACCACATTCAGCCAATTAAGGGGCATAGTATATTTTAAAATCAAGGAAGGTTTTCACAGCCCCTTAAGCCTATCAAAGGGCCTAGGGGCAAGGAAGAGCTTAAATTCCCATTCCCATAACAAATGGAGCACTAGGCCTAGATTGAGGAATACCTGTGTTTAAAATCAGTCCCATACACTAACTAGCTATGTGACCTGGACAAGTCATTTAACTTTTGTCTTTCTCAGTTTACTCAATTGTAATTGTTGATATTAGTGCCTATTTCATAGAGATGTTGTGAGTTAAACTGTTATAATATTTGTAAAGTGCTTAATACAGTGCATGACAGAAGCAACTGATTAATAAAGATTGTTTCATTGCTTCCTTCCATTTCTTAGGTCCTTCTATTTAGAATTGGAAGAGACCTTAGAAATTATTCAATCCAGTGTCTCCATTTTTTAAATGCAGAATCTTAAAGCCAGAAAAATGAAGGGAGTAATCAAGAATTACACCATCAGAAGCAGAGAAGGCATTTTAACCTAGTTTCTCTCACCCCAAATATTTGACTCTTACACTTCCTAGAGACACACAAACACTTTTTTTTTTCATTTGGAAGGTTGCATATGTGTGTATATATATTCACATGCGTGTGTTTATGCTTCAAAAATGTAATGCATTTTTAATTATCAGTTCTATTTCATTTTCTTTGTATTCTTTAAAAACCTTGGGAGCAGTGGGACTTTTTTTTAACTCAATCAGTTTATAGTTTTAAGAAGTCATAAAGAGAAATATGGAAAGCAAGTGGGGAATTACATCTTATTTTGCCAACTTATGCTTCATTGAGATGAGTCAAGTTTGGGAGGTTTCTGGAAATCTTAACTTTTCTACCTTTAACTTAATGTGGTGCCCAGAAATTGTTCACTTTCTGAGAATTTTATTCAGAATGTTAGGTCTTCAGAATTATTTCCAGACATCATCAGTATTGGCCTGTTCTAATGCTCTACTAGGTAATAATTGCATTATATATACCTTTACATATTGCTTTCCCATTTTGCCTGGCACCTTGTGTAACCTAAAAAATGTTTTAATGGTATAAATTTCAGGATTTGTGACTGGTCTACCAAGGTTATGTTTTGGATCAGATATACTTTTTAATATCCATCAAAGTACAAAACAAAAGCATCTGCCTTCTCTGCTTGTTGTGTCTGAGCATATATACGTAGGAGTCAGGAAGGTTAAGATATACTCCTTTCATCATAGGCTTTCTTTCTCCATTATATTTGCACTAGAAATACTAATTCTCTTTTCAAATGACAAAGGGGAAATCATGTGCTCTCGAATCACAAGATGTGATGTTGAACACAAACTTATGTGAAGTAGAAGTACATGTCCTGAGACCAAATCATTATTTGTGGAACAACAACAAAAAAAATAGTACATAAGTAGCAGTCACATCTTTATAAAGTCTATTATTCACAACTATCTGACTAATCACCCCTATGTCATGGAAAAGTATGAAAGGGCTAATGAAATAATATTCATGTATTAAGTGTTTTATGGATGACAATACTCTTTGAGCCTACCTTTAGATGCATACATATTGGGGATAACATTTGCTTCTCAAACACTTACTACAAAAAACATTTACATTTCTTCATTGCAAAACTTTTCAATTGAAATAACAAAGAATGCATTACCTTCTAAATGAAGATGGGTATAAGAAGTACTCTATCTCCCTGCCTTTAAGAAACTGACCAAAAAATTCAAGTCTGGCAAAGAGAAAACAAGAAGGGAATGTTTAGTATATTCAAATGTAAGGGAGGGGCTCTACTCCCATCTTACATTATTTAATCTCTGAATGCTAAGGTAAATATACCTTAATCAATTAATCAATAAAGAATACTGCTAAACTGTCATAGCATAGTTGTATATGATGAAGTTTTAATGTTTAAAGGTAAGATTTACTTATACCTTAATCATTTTCTTGGGATAAAAAAAAACAAAACAAAACTTCTTTAACTTGATCAAAAAGAAAACAATCTGATGGTTGAAGGAATCTGTTACATGTTTAGACCTTATGTATAAAAACAGTGTTCCAGTCTAGGAGTAACCCAGTCTAACAGTGGAATATTTCTGTCTCAGTAACACTGAGAGAAGCAAACTCTCCTGTATCTGATGGCATGGAAGGTTGGGGACAATGAGCCCAGAGAAGTTATCACTTTCTCTCCTTCCATTCATTATGTCATTAGAAAATCTGAAGACATAATAAGAATAGCTATGGTTATATAAAGTCAAAATTGAGACCATTTCATGTACCATGACTATTTATGAGAGAGAGAACATTAGATATGTTTAATATCTGGAAATCTACATGAGTGGCTCACTTACCAGAAAGCTATATCCTATGAGATTTTCATGTTTACTCTACTAAGGGATATAGGATTTTCATTACAGGAAGCTGTTAGTTACATTTTTTGTCATGCACATGTTCTTGTACTTTTCATTTTCATTCTACTCTGATACATTTCTTCTATGAATCCTGTTTGTATTTGTAGAAGATGGCATCTTAGATTATGAAAGGAGCAGGTTTTATAACTATTATATTTTACAGAATTACTGTGGAATACTGAGAATGTCAAATGAATATCTGGCCAATCCAATACAATTGTGATTAAAAATCGGGAAAGTAGCTCCCAGAAGGGGTTCTATACAAGCATTTGAAGAACAGTTATATGGATGGAAACTTAGGCATGACCTTATTCATAAAGTGAAAAAAAGGACTTAGATATGATGATGATGATGATAATGATGATTAGCATTTATGTAGTACTTACAACGTTCTTGGTGATATGCTAAGAACTTTGCAAATATTATGTCAGTCGATCCACACATCAGCACTGCAAGGTACATGCTACTATATTGTGATTCTACAATTAAGGAAATGGAGACAAACAGAGATTAAGTAACTTGTCTAATTTCACAGAGCTAGTGAGTATCTAAGGCTGTTTGAAATCCAGACTTCTTAACTCCAGACCCAGTTCTCTTATTCACTCTACCACTTAGCTGGCACTCCTTAGCTGAAAAGTACCGAATTTCTTTTCCTGACAGTCAAAACCTTTTATCATAAAGCACTAACTTGTAATTGTAGCCTTCTTTCATATGTACTCCCTCCTGAGAACTATTTCCTATAGTCAAAGTAATCTGATGACTTTCTTCTCTCCTACTTTTCATCTCTTTAATTTCTTTTAAAGATTAATTAAATGCTATCTCTTTTGTAAAACCTTCTCTGAAAAGCTTTGTAACTTACCATCCTATTCCTTGTACCTAATATAGTACTATTTTGAGTGATTATAAGATTATTATGTAATTTATTATTACTGTCTTCATTTAGGTCCTATCTCCCTAAGTTTGTAAACTACTGAAAGGCCAGCATCATAAATCATGCCAATTTTGATTCTCTCATACTCATTAAGATTGAATGAATGAATCAATGAATGAAATGTTTCCCTCAAATTAATATAATGCCATTAAATATTAATGGAAGCATAATATAGGAGAAGGGACACTGAATTTTATCTCCTGGATTCAACTCCTACCTCTCACATTTCCTAGGAATAGGGGCTAGTCCTGTGATAAAAAGGAACTCCCAGTTGAGAAAATTTCCCAATACACAGCAGTGCTTTCTCTATTATTTATAGTCTTAAATAATTACTGAGAGCACTGAGAAATTAAATCACTTAATATAAGTCATATAGCCTGTATGTGTCAGAAACAGGATTTTAACCCAGGACTTCATAAATATGAGGTTAATAACCTAATCATTGGAATTATGGAAATTGTGTTATGGCAGAATGGCGTTATGCTATGCTTTATATTTATTTGAAAAAAATCAACTTAATCTTTTAGGGCTTCAGTGCCTTCTCTAAAAAGATTATGAGATCAACGTAGAAAACAATTTCTTAAGGGCATATCATGGTCTAGAATTATAAGATCCTATGATGATATCCCCATCACTGTGACCTTCACGAAGAGAGAGTATTGACTATTTATCAGACATATTGTAGAAGTGATTCATGTTTCAGGTATCCTCTTAGAATGAGGTCTACTAAGCTCTCTAGAACAGCATACCAATCTAGTTTAAGGAGTATCATTGATATGTATTAACTCAATGAGAATTCCCTCTAAAGCATCAGTTCTATTGGAAAAGCCCCAACTTCTCTCTGAATTAACCTTATTAAAAAACCCATGTTGTAACCTTGGAATAATGGAGTCACCCTCCACAAGAAGAGGCCAAGCATTTTCACCTTCATATAATAATTTCTTCTAGATATAGGAGCAATAATAACAATATATACATATATGTATTATGCATGTATGTATGAACATATATGAATATATTTATGTATATGTATGATGCACCCTCACAGTTTCTCTGAACACCAGGTGTCCCCTAGATAGGAACTATGTTGCTCTCATCACAGAATTTCTAGGAACTTTATGATTTAGTTCAATTACCATCACACTTTTCTCATAACCTTCACTTCAATTTCCCATGTAGACACTCATGTGTGCACAGAAAGAGGAGTGTTTGGGTGGCTAAGTGGTGCAGTGAATAGAGCACCAGCCCTGTAGTCAGGAGGACCTGAGTTCAAATCTGGCCTCAGACACTTAACACAAAAACTAGCCATGTGACCTTGGGCAAGTCACTTAACCCCAATTGCCCTCCCTTCCCCCCTGCAAAAAGCAAAAAAAAAAAAAAAGAGGAGTGTGGACAATGCAACATAGTTATCACTTAATAATGCACAATGTAGTCAATAAATGAAAATTTACTAACTCTGTACCTGAAATTTGCTTCTTCCATTTCCTCATGGTCTTGGCATGGATTTCAGATATAGTACACATTAAAACTCTTAACTCTGATTTTTTCCTGTTCAGCTCTCTATTATTGCTAAAGAACATTTTAACAGTTTAATATGGGTAGCTGATGATCCACAGATCAAGAGTGTCATCAAGGGAAGGGATGGTGTAACAGATACATATCCAAAATATCATCTATACTTTGATGGACAGACAGTATGAGCAAATCAGTCTTTCTAATTTTATCTGCAGTACATTTCCTTACATCAGGTTGATTTGACAAGGATACCTTACTAGCTAAGTGACCTAAGGACCAATTGTCAGAATAGTGATTTAAAATACCTAATATAAAATATATAATTGCAAAGGAAATAAATTATTTTGAAATACTGATAGATAAGTAGATGACACAGCCCTCTTTAGATCAATAAATATAGATAGGTATCTCTCTCAAGATTTAAGGAATATTAGAAATTTATAACTTTCTCCACACATAGATCTAAATAAATAGCTATATTTATTGATTTACAGAGATTTTACAGATAATATGTTGTTGTGTGTGTGTGTGTGTGTGTGTGTGTATATATATATATATATATATATATATATATATATACATGAATATACAGAGAGAGAAAAAGAGTGAGAGATCTCTAAAGATGAAAAACTATAGATAGATATCTATCTCTACAGATCCATAGACTAATAGTAATAGATAGCTCTATATCTGTAGATTTATTAGTTATCAATATTTGTTGATCTATAGAGACTTATATCTATCATCTATCTATCTCTCAGAAGGATAGATATGCTCTGATCCCAGTTTAATGATGCTAACCCTAGTGTGCTGCCTATAATAAATGGCAAACTGGTAAGGCTCCATGCCTTTAGAGAGAAATCAATACAAAATGAACATAGCCCAGAGTTATTCTTTCCAGGTAATTTACTAAGATATATCCTGGAATTCTAGAGAGGTGTTCTTTGGATTTGAGTTAGATACAAAGCCAAGACCTGGTGAGAACAACTGAGGTGACCATGGGACCCAAGTAACCCCATGCAAAGCATATCCCTGTGTTTGCAGAGTGCACACAGCCTGCCACATAAAAAAGGCCTAAATATCAACTTAAGTAGATAGATGAGACAAAATATCAAATATACAACATGCCCTTGAACAGAACAATTTTATTTAAAAAATGTTTTCATTAATTGTATTTCTTTCCAATTACATGTAAAAAAAAAATCCAATGTGGCAGTTAGGTGGTACAGAGAATGGAGCCCTGGCCCTGGAATCAGGGGGACCTAAGTTCAAATCCGGCCTCAGACACTTGACACATTTTTTAGTTTTGTAACCTTGGGCAAGTAACTTAACCCTAATTGCCTTCTAAAAAAAAAGCGAAAAAAAGCAAATCTCTGTTTTTACTTTTTTTACAAATCTCTTAAAATTTAAAATTTCAAATTCTCTCCCTCTTTCCATTCCCTTCCCCTCCTTGGGAAGAAAGCAAGCAATTTTCGATAGAATATAAATGTGCAATCATAAAAATATATTTACATGTTAGATATATTGCGAGAGTAAACATAAAATAAAATAATAAAAAAGTAATTGAAAAAAATACTTCAATCTGTATTCAGTTTATCAGTTCTCTCTCTGGATGTACACAGCATTTTTTTTTTAATCATAAATCCTTTGGTATTTTTTGGGATCATTGTCTTGATTAGAGTAACCAATTCTTCCATGGTTGATCAGCATCATATTTTTAAAATTTATTTATTTTTAATTTTCAAAATTTATTTGTAGCAGCAAGCACCCCAACATACCCAGGATGGCTGCCAACACAGGTTCTTAGATCAGCTTTTCAAAAGGAAAGCAACTCAAAATGGGTTAAGCTTACTTGAATCAAACAAACATATATCATTTACCTAGGTCAGGGGGAAAAGGTCAGCACCCCAAACTTCAGAGTATACACACAGATCAAACAGACAGGCTTCTAAACTGTCCAACCATTATCAATACCAAAATCACAGTTACCAGAGAGGGAAGCATCAGCATCTGGGTTTTCAAAGCCGGGGCGGGGGGCTCTCAACAGCTGCCCAGAGTCTCATCAGGTCAAATCACACAACACTTCTCAAAGTGAGCCCCAAAGCAAAGCCTCACATAAAGGATTATATAGCCTTCTCCTGGCTCAGACAATGTAACAACCCTCTTGACCCACTGTCCAATCACAAAGCATCAAGGTGTGGTTATTCCTGAAAACCAAACCTCCTACCACAGGCTCCATGTGACCACATTCAGCTTATTAGGGGGCAGATTAAAATTATATTTTCAAATTAAAGAAGGTTCTCAGAGACACTTAAGCCAATCAAAGGGCCTAGGGGCAGGGAAGATCTTCAAATCTGCATTTCCATTACATTATTTCCACAAGATTTTTTTTTTCATTTAAACAAATGCTTTATTAACTTCTGTTTTACATCATTCATTTCTGCCAGATTTTGAGTTACAATCATTTCCTGCCCCCCGTTTTTCCCCTACCCACCCTCCCAGAACAGCAGTCCCGCAAGACATCGCTTCCTCCAATCTGCTTTCTCCCCTATCCTCTCCCACACTCCCTTCGACCTCTCCATTAGAGGAAGGTGAATCTTTGTGTCCCAATGCCTTCACATCTTATTTCCCAATTACAAGCAAAATAGTATTAATAATAGTATTTATATATATTTGAAACATTTAATCTTAAGACCTTGAATTTCAGATCCATTTCCTTCCTCCCTTGTCACTCATTCCCTCTGGGGAGATACGTAATTCAGTATATGTTGTACATGTCTAGCTATGCAAAACATTATCATAGTAGATATATTGTATAAGGCTGCTTATAATTCCCACCCCCTCATCCCACCCCCCACCTGGTCCATTCCCCACTTGATCCTGTCCCTCTTCCATAGTCGGTACCTCCAACCTCCCCTCCCCCCAAGGATGCCCTGCCATCCATCATCCCTCTTCTCCTCCCCCTTCCCCCCAGATAAGTGGTCTTTTTCCAATGAGATATTTCATATTGCCTTCTAATTTTACATTTGATTGGACCTGTTTTTATAATATCTTGATTTCTCATAAAGTCATTAGCTTCCAATCTAATTTTAAAGGAGTCATTCTTTTCAGTGACTATGCCTAGTTTCTGATGAACTGCTTTCTAGCTTTCACAGCATTTTTTTTTAACAAATGGTGAATTTTTACCTCTTTTTCCTATTTAGTTTATTCTGCTTTTTTAAAGGTTCTTTTATTTTTTAAGCCACTAGACCATTTCATTTTTTAATGTTGTTAGGTCTTTTTAGTAAGTAAGTCTAGGGATGCCTTATTCACTGAAAGGGAATTGCCTCACTCAGAGTAAGAAGTTGAAAAGACTTTAGTTTAAAAGGGCCAAGGTCTCCCACTTCATCCTGGGCCATCTCCAGTCTTAGATACTCGGACACTGTACCCAGATGGCACTGTAAAAGAAAGTGAGGCTGTTGACTTTGCATAGCCTTCCTTCACTCAAATCAAATTCAATTGCAAGTCAAATCATCGTCTCCCTGATGTCATGGTCCTTTTTAAGAATGAAGAACAAACCACAACCACAAAATTCTCTTTTCAAAATGTTCTTAAATTCTTCATATTTATTTTCTCAATTTTCCCTCTAACTCTGTTATCTCTTTCTTCAACTCTTCCAGGAATTCTCATTGGTCTTGTGTCCTATTACAATTTTTTCTTTCAGGATTTCTTGGGGGATAGCTATTTTCACATTGTTATCTTCTTTTACATTTATCTTTGTCTTCCCTCACACAGAAGTAGCATTTCATGGTCAAGTCTTGATTACTCTTTTTTCCAGCCTTTTTTTTTTTTTCACGTTGAACTTTATGTTAAACTTGAGGGCTCCTCACTTGGAAATTGGGAGGCTCCGTCCCAAGATTTAGGCTTTTTTTTTTTTTTTTTGTGCTGTCATTTTCAGACCTAGTTCTGCTGTTCTGCTAGGTTTTGGTACTTCAAAGGTCTTTTGATCCTACTAGAGGTATGGTCATTGTTCTCCTTGTCTATATTCTGGTCTTTATCCAGGAAGTGTCAGCATTCCTCTTAACCCGGGAACTGTGATCTAGAAATACTAATTGCTAATTGAGCTGCACATCTGCACCAGCTTTACCCAGTGCCATAAAATGATTTCCTGTAATCTCTTTCTGAGTAGTCTGATACCCTTGCTGTCTCTAGCTTTCAAACATCCAAAGCTGTTGCTGCTACAGGCACTGTTGCTGCCACCACATGTGTGGGTGCTAGATAGACATCCACACCCATATCACAGACTCCTCCTGCCACCTCTTAAGTTTTCTTCAGTCAGAAAATTTCTCACCCCAACTATTATTGGCTCTTCTGCTGCAAAATTTTATTTGAGGTGTTATCTTAAAGTTCTTTGGAGGATTACTTTGGGGCACTTCAGTTTCATGCCTATTCCTGATCCAACATCTTGGCTCTATCCCCTAGATGAATTTAAATTAAATATTTTATGATGATTGTTTTTCTAAATAAACTAAATTCTCCAATGTATCCTTCCTCTTTGTCTCTCAAGTATTCATCTGTATTACAAATATTAAAAATTAGGAGAAAAACCATTCTGCAAATCAAACTAAATATTGAAAATTCCTTATATTATACCCTGCATTGACTCTTCAGACCTTCTTCTTCCATTAATCTTAACCCTTTTATATTAGCTTATTTTAGTAAACTGGAGGTTGCATTGAGATTATATCTAATTTCTTTCCTTCTAGAGTTTTCCTTATCCTATTTGAATTGATGACTATCTTTTTTCCCTTTCAAGGATATCCCTAATTATTACCAAGTCCTAGCCCTGCCTCAGGCAGAGCAGCCATAAAATTTTGATGAGAACCAGACGAGAATATTTCTGAAGTGAAAAAAGAAGGGAGTATCTAACAGTAGGGTGTTGTAAACAGTGTGAAGACATGCAAAAGGACAAAAAGATCGGTGACTGAATAAAGATTATCAAGTTTGGCAATTAGGGGATCATTACTAAGTAAAAAAATGAGTATAGATTATTAAAAAAAAGTTTTAAGATAGGGTTGGGACTAGAAATACATTAAAGTGTCTATCTATGGAGTCAAGGCTGGGTATAATACTTACAGACTAGAAGATAAAAAGAGAAAAAGAATGATGGGATCAGTAGGACAATATTTAGTTTAATGTAAGATAAAGAGTTTAAAAGAAAAGAATGGGTGGTATGAAGGTGAAATTTTAATATTCTACATGAGAGAGTTTGTACAATTCTCATTTAAGGAGGTTCAAATAAGAAACATTTTTTTTTCTACAAGAAATTGGTATATACCCTGATAAAATGTAGTCTTGAGAAGTTTGCTTCAAATATGAGGGCATAAATAAATAATATATATAGGCCCAAGACTTCTTACATTTTCTCAAACTGTTCAACAGTTTTGATTTTCTGAAATCTGCACTAAACTAGCCTTTAGAGAATGACAGTGTCCTGACAGAACTACAGTAATGACTGGAATGTTTTGATTTCTGTCATCTTGAGATAATTCTGCTGTCATTGTATTTCACAGTAAGAATGTTAAAGTCATATTTATTTTTATTTTTTAGGAAGTAGTGCTTTTCCAAACTTGGAAAGACAACTAAGCATAATTTCTCTAAAAATAGGAAAAGGAATAAGGATAGAATCTGCAATTTAAGTGAAATAGCAAATTATCAGATGAGTAAATTTCATGTTGAGACCTTCTATGCAAAGTATAGTCAATGGGTGCCTATGGTAAAAAAATAATGAGTGACTTTCTCAGGCTCACAGATTTATTATATGTGAAAAGCAGGATTTGAACTTAGTTCTTTCTGTATCCAAGCTTAGACCTCTATCCATTACTAGTGGTAGTGCTGTTCATTTATCTAAAAACATTATATCCAATTAGATTTCCAATAAAAATATTTTAGATTAAATTTAAATAAAGCCATAGAATTACATTCAGAGCATGCTTTGGTTTTACTTCCCATTTAAAGAGACAAAATTAATATAAAAGTTGTCAGAAACCAAAATCAAATATGTTTACATTATTCTTATAAATATGATACACTATATATTTGAATTTTATGTTGAATATATGCACCTACATATCTATGCTAATGGTATTTTAAAACATTTGTCCAAAAATAGAATTGTATTCTTTACTATTTATTTTTCTGAAAGATATTCCAAAGTATAAATGTAAGTATAATTAGAATATATTTAATTTATTTGATTTGCAAGGCTAGAACTTACTTGTAACACATATAAAAGAAATGATATCCAACTCATTGAAAAAAATTTTTTCTTTTAATTCTGTTTCAAAAAATGGGCAAAGTAGCTAAAGGATATTTTCATATGATTGTTAGTTGCAATTAAGTTAGCAGGAAGAAAACATCTACTCTATATCTGTGAAATACCAAAAAATACAATTTTTCTGAGGGACAGAATGGCAAGTGTGGTGAATGAAGTCATATTCTGGCAAGGTTTTTTATCATGGGAGCCATGGAAACCAGCTTATTAAAGGGAACCATGGAAACAGGAAAAATTTTCAAAAGGAATGGATGTTTTGGTGCAGTGGAGTCATGATAACTAGCTTTGTGAGGGTAGCATCCATCTGTATCAACTCTATGCCCTGAAGAGAATGGAAAGAAGAGAAAAAACAGTGGGAGACAAGTTTGTGAAGAGGGAAGTATATTGCAAAATTGCCTATTTCAAACCTAAGATCTCCTTTAGCTAAATGTGACCAACTCTGTTAATCATTGAAGGATTGAGAAATATGACAATACCTTCTGGAAAGAGTTTAAACATTAAAAAATAAGTTTTAATGAGACAGGGTAGAACTAGATGTTTCAATCCAAGACATACACATTAAATATAAATTCCACCCCTTTCACTCTTCTTAATCCTATTCTAATAACTCTTGTCACCATTTTTGCCTCTCCTTTATAAAAACCCAGCTATTAGTTGCAAGTGAATTATGATACACTTTTCAGTCATTAAGGAAATGTATGAATGCCCACTCTTGTTGTTGCTGTAATGATGATGACTATGTTTAGAAAGAGATGAAATTTCAGGAGAGAGAAAAAGATGGGAAAATGACTATGAGATCAAGAGTGGAAGTAGAAGTTATAGGAGCAACCAAGGGACATGGTTCCAACCAGCTGTGCACTGAGTTTACTTCTAAATTACTTTGATTTTATTTTGATTGCATGACTAGGTTTCTAAATGCCTCTCTCATGCCCAATCCTCCATACAAACTTAGATTCAGATGATGAAATAACTTATAAATTATTCATCCTCATATTTCTATGAAAATTAGTTTATGGGTACAATATAACTTTTCACCACATAAAAAATGTTACATACCTATTCATTCATAAAAGGCACATAAGAGCAAAATGAGATGGACTCTCGTAGCTCTGTCCAGAGTTATGCTTAGGCTACTTAATTAGCTTTTATTTCCTTCTACACACCACCCATGTCTGACTATTTAATGTATTTCAAACAAAATGTGTCTCCAATTTCAAATTCAGCACTGCCACTTATCAGGATACTATAGCTACAAATCCAACCAAAAAAATCCCAACTTAAAAAACAAAACAAAACAACAACAACAGCAAAAAAAATATTCATTTCTCACTAGGGTATCCAGAAAGTTAAAATGATACTAATGGTGAGCAGCTGTAGCTGAGATTCTTATCCAGGGTGCATTTGTACATCAAAATATTTATGAGATGAATTGCTTTGCTCATTTCAGAGTTATTTCACTGAGGCATACAATGGTTTTAAGCCCCTAGCACTGAAATCACTGGTGTCAGTCATGGTGCACCTGTAGGGGATATGACTAGTGGGTCTGGACGTGGTAAACTTTATTTTATAAAATCATATGTACTTTGCAGAAGAAACGACCATCTAAAAAAATCAGCTGCCATTTAATTTCAAGACAACAGACTGAACTCCAAATCCAAACGTGGAATTTTAATATGTATTGGGGACAGTTTTAGCAGTACACTATATTTGATTGAAAAAAATTAAAATGATCAAGGAAAAGTTAAAAAAAAGAATGAAAGTTTCAGGAAAATAAATCTTAAATGCTGAACAGTTGAGTAGAAGTAGAAACTTTGATAGGTTAATAAGACAGAATTTTTATATAATTTTATATTAGAATTGTTTGATGTCCCTTGTCCTGCTGCAGTCACTACCCACAAACACCTGAAAAATACTACTTCATTTTGAAAAGGAGCATTTACCAAACCTTGTCTACCTACATAGTGGAGAAGAGCACTTAAAATCAGTGTGAACATTAACCAACCTATGTTATCAGATAAATGACCATCCCTTAATAACATACTTGGGACAATCTTTACACTTGTATTTGATTCTGATTATTTTATGCCTCCTTATTCTATGTCTTTTCTATCATGCATGGACTGAAATCTGCACCTAATTCTGCGTCTGTATACTATGTCCTTTACATGCTCATTTTCTGAGTTTGGGATTTTCTAGACACTAACTGTTGCCCATATTTTATATGATACACTTTTCTTCTAACTGTCTTTCTATCCATCCAGCCAAGCCCAGTTAACTTACCTATTTAGAATTCAAATCTTGCTTGTCTTTTCTAGTTTTTTTTTTTTTTCTGAAACTTCAAATTGTCTAAACTCAATCTAGTGTTCCAATTATACAGTGTCAACATACCTTATTTTCAAAATTATTCCACAAAATATGAGCTTTTTCCTGTGTTATAGACCAGTGGTATTAAATAAATTATAATGAGGGCCCAGGGGAAATATTGATCTAGAAAACCACAATGTTTACATAATTCTTTTTTTCATCTGGTTTGAGTAATAATCAAGAGTATTGTGGCTTGCATACAGCTAGTAAGTCTACTATTTGATACATTTCTACTAGGCTGCCATTATATATTATTAAGCTAAATTTACTGATATTCCTTACCCTGCCTAGGCTTTACTATCCTCCTACTCCCTATGACCTAGCAATGAAATGAGTCATTCCCAATTGATAAATGCCCGAGAGGTATGGAAAGACACTATTCAGAGGAAGTAATAAATAAAATAAATCAAAACTCAGTTGAAACACTGCTCAAAAATCACTAATAATGAGAGAAATGCAAATTAGAAAAAAACTCGGAAGTACTAGCTCATACCCATCAGATTGACTAAGATGGCAGAAAAGGAAAATTACAAGTGTTGGAGGGGATGTGGAAATATAGCTACATTGATGTAATGTTGGTAATATTTTGATTTTGTTTATCCATTTCGGAAAATAAATTTGGAACAGTGTCCAAAAAGTTAAAATTAAAAAAAAAATTTAAATGATTAACCCGAGAAATACTGTGGCTGGTCTATATCCCAAAGAGATAAAAGAAAATGGAGAAAAGCCTAATTAGACAAAAACAAAATTCATTACAGCCTTTTCATGGTGGCAAAGATTTGGACATTGGATGATAATCATCAATTGGGGAACAGCTGAAGATGTTATGGGGTATAAATATGATGGAATACTATTGTATTGTAAGAAAAGTGGAAAAAATAATGTAAGAAAGACCTAAACTGAATTTTATGAATTGATGCAAAGTGAAGTGATTAGAACCAGAAGAGAAATTTACATAGTAATAGGAATATTGTAAAGATAAATAATTGTAAAAGATTTAGGAACTTTGAGCAATAGGATGACCCACAATAGTTCCAAAGGATACCTAATGAAAATCTCTTTCCACCCTCAGATATAGACTCCAATAATGGATTCAGAAGGAAGATAAAAGTATATTTTTCCTCTTTCTTTCTCTTATTTTCTCTTCCTTCCATCCTTCTTTCTTTTCTTCCTTCCTTCCTTCCTTCCTCCCTTCCTTCCTTCCTTTCTTCCTTCCTTCCTTCCTTCCTTTCCTCTTCTCCCATCTCCCAGAAGATGGCTAATATGAATATTTGTTTTGCATGATTTCATATTTGTAATGGCTTTTGTATTTCTTGTGTTGACAATGGGTAGATAGAACAATGAAAATAAGAACAAAATAAAATTTGACTTAAAAATTACTGAGACAAATTGAATGGTATGCCCTAATAGAAAAACCAAATGAGATACCTCTCACAAGTTCATGATTACACTGCTTTGCACATGGTATTAACTTAATAAATATTTTTAATAAACTCACAAGTGAACACTTTACCCAAAGGAAGAAACCACGAGTAAGGAATTATATTCATTTGTAAATTTATTCTGCAAATATTTGAAGAGCTGCAATTTGTAAGATGTCATAAGTGTTGTGGAGGAAAGATTCATAAATTATAATCCCTGACCTCAAGGACATTAAAGTTTAGTGAAGAAGAAAAGAAATATCCCTAAATCAATAAAATACAAACTCATACAAAATGTCATGAGTGGCTCAAACAAAGTATTACAATATTGCAAATAAGGAAGAGACATTTCCTTAATTGGGGAATTCACCAGCACCTCCCTACTTAATGTTCCCCAGACAAATATCCTTCTTTTTGTTTCCCTTTTCACCCCCATTTGGGGAAAGATGAATTTTTTTTTTATGTCAGTAGCTAATCTTTCATCCCAAGTTTGGACATCCTTGATTGTGTTGAATGGAATAGCTGCTGTTAAATGGGGAGTGGATCCCAGATGGGAAATGGAATAGAAAACAATACCAGCAACCAGAAATGTGGAATACCATCTTTGTTTAAGAGAGAGAATAATCTGTTTTTTTTTTTTTTTTTAGTTTTCTTAAAACCTGATATAACGATGTAAATCTCATTAACACTCAACCCAGTGAGATGATGAGTTTGGAAGAGGTTTTAGCCTCATTTTACTGCTACAGAAACAGGCTTAGAGGATTGCCTTAGCACACCTTGTGGTGATGTTGGGGAGTAATGATATATATATATATATATATATACATATATATATATATATCACACATATATATATATCACATATATATATATCACATATATATATTATATATATATTATATATATATTATATATATATATATATATATCTTTTTTTTTGTATATCCATTCTTTCTTCTTCTTTTTTTTTCTCAAATGCTTTATTGACTTCTAGTTTACTTCATTTCCACCAGTTTTTGTGTTATAAATTTCTCCCCATTTTTTCCCTACTCACCTCCCAGTTCCCCAGGATATTCCCTCCTCTTATTTCCCAATTCCATGTAAAATAGTATTAATAATAGCATATATGTGTACATTTTTTAACATTTGGTTTTAAAACTTTGAATTCCAAATTCATTCCTTTCTTCCCTTGTCACCTACCCTTACTGGGAAGATAAGCAATCCAATATAGTTTGTACATGTGTAGCTAATGCAAAACATTACCATAGAAGGTATATTGTAGAAGACTGATTATATTTCCCTCTCTCCTATCCCAACTTCCCTTTGTCCTATTCTCTATTTTGGTCCCATGCCTTTTCAAAAGTGTATGCTTCCAACTGCCCTCCCCCCAAGTGTGCTCTCCCTTGCATCATCCCCCCTCTCTTCCCCTTCCCTCCTACTCTCCTGTAGGGTGAGACACCCTATTTACTGTATATGTTATTACCTCCCTGAGCCAAATTCAATGATGATAAGGTTGACTCATTCCCTTATGCCTTCCTGTTCTTCCCTCCATTATACCCATTTTCCTTTGCCTCTTTTTTTTTTTTCAGTTAACAAGCTCACTTTAATCAAACAAATATATATTACCTTCTTCAGGGGGAAAAGGTCAGCACCTTGAACTTCAAAGTATACAGACAGATCAAACATACAGGCTTCCAAACTGTCCAACAATTATCAATACCAAAATCACAGTTACCAGAGAGGGAAGCATCAACATTTGGGTTTTCAAAGCCAGGGGGCTCTCAGTGGCTGCCCAGAGTCTCATCTGGTGAAATCACACAACACTTCTCAAAGTGAGACCCAAAGCAAAGCCTCCCATCAGGGTTTATATAGCCTTCTCCTGCTCAGAGAATGTAACAACCTTCTTGACCCACTGCCCAATCACAAAGTATCAAGGTGTGGGCTTTCCTGAAAAACAAGCCTCCCACCACAGGCTCCAGGTACAATTAACCTAGGGGCAGGGAATATCTTTAAATTTGCATTTTCATTACATTCTGCCCCAAGATCTTTAATGACCATGGGCATACACAATTTGCATTTGAATTAACACTAAACTTCTCTTAGGCCACATTTTCCAGTACATAAGAAAATCACAATATAACCTCAAAGTACAATAGTCCAAGTCTTCCACTCATGCAGTCACTTATCAGGAACAATCATATAATAGTCACAATATAATATTCACAACATAGTCACTTATCAGAAGTTTAAAAGTACATGGTCAAGGTCTTCCACTCATGGGGCAAAGTCTTTATTAACTAAATTAGTCACTTATCAGTAGTAATATCTCAAAGTACAATCATTCTTTTATTCACCAAACTCTTCCGTAGTGTGCCCATAGCATAGACAATTTAAATTTCAATTAGCACTAAACATCTCTTAAGTCATATTTTCAAGGTACAGCTAAAGTTACCAAAGTGGCCACTGGGCCTTAAACACACACAAAATACAAAGCATTATCACATCAATTAAAAACAAGAGTCCAAATAAAGTTCTCTTGGGAGGAGGGGGGTGTCCTTCCCTTCACACTGCTCCAGCCTCTGCTTCCAAGTCCAGAGAGGAGTCTGGGCAAAAAACCAATGTGGGGTCCTTGGGGTCCATGGCACTTCATACCACCCACAAAAGTCACAAGTCCATCTTCCCCCCTCAGTCCCAAACTATGGGATGCAGCAAGAAACGCATTCAGTGCCCCTGCTTTCCCACACAATCATTATCTTGTCCTGTGGCTGAATTCCCAACTCCTCAGTTCCTTCTCCTCCAGCAGAAGGCAGCAGCTCCTGGCTTCTCTACAGGTCTCCATGCAGGCAGCTCACCATTCCTGCTCTCAGCAAAGTGAAGTCAGAATCCAGGCCATTCTTCTCTCCTGTTCCATGTCTCCAAAGAATCACATCTACAACAACTGGGAAACAAACAATTGTCCCAGCCCCCATACTTTCCTTTTACTCAGCAGATCCCATCCCTTGCTGCCATTTTGTAGCAGCAAGCACCCCAGCATCCCCAGATTGGCTGCCAACACAGGTTCTTAGATCTACTTTTGTAAAAGAAAGCAACTCAAAATCAGTTAACAAGCTCACTTTAATAAAACAAACATACATTACCTAGTTGAGGGGGAAAAGGTCAGCACCCTGAACTTCAAAATATACAGACAGATCTGCTGTAGGCTGCTCAGTGTCCAGCACTTAGCATGATTCGGAGAAGTGAATAAGAAATGACCAGGCCATGTGGGTAGTTCAAGGAAGAACGATGAACTCCATTTATTGATCCTCAGGACAAGGTTTTTATAGAGCAAGGAGACAAAGGAAGGGGACTCAAGTTTTCTTATCATTACCTTAGTCTGTTGTATCCTGGAAGTAGCATGCAATATATAATTTGATAAGGATTTCTTATCTAGGAGACTAAAGTCTTAGAGTAAGTCCTGTGATCTAGGCCTCAGGTACCTGCTAATGCAGCCACAGTCATAAACAGAAACAAATGAGAGCAGACTTCAAAGCTGAAGCACATTCCTCAAAAGACAATACATTTAGAGCTGGCCACCCAAAGATACCTGAGTGCAGAATCAGATATGTCTTGGGGCAGAGCCTGTTGGCCACAGAACTCAAATACCATCCCTATGAGTGTAACCCATATCAAAAGAACTCTGGAGCTGACTTAGTGAAAAGTCACATCTCAAAGAGGTCTTTGACATTCAGATCCACTGATATCAAGGTAATTATCTGAAGTCCTGGTTCAGGCCTCTTTGGCTCCCAACACAGATCAAATAGACAGGCTTCCAAACTGTACAAACATTATTAATACCAAAATCACAGTTATGAGAGAGGGAAGCATCAACATCTGTGTTTTCAAAGCCTGGGGGCTCTCAATGGCTTCCCAGTGTCTCACCTGGTCAAATCACACAACACTTCTCAAAGTGAGATCCATCCCTTGCCTCTTTTATATGAGATAGTTTATCCCATTCCATTTGTCCCCATCTCCTCTTATTATATTCATCTCTCACCTCTTGATTTCAGGTTTTAAGGTTCATCCTTTTCTATTAAATTGGTCATGTACCCTTTATCTATGTATACCAGTAAACATATGCAAATATATATATACATTCATGTATGTATTCATATGCTTGTATACTCTCCAATAAAGACTATATATGTGTATATATATTTCTATTCACTTCAAGTATTTTCAAACTGAGAAAAGTTTCATCAGTTACAATTGTGGTTTTTACATGTAGGGATGTAAATAGTTCAACTTTGATAAATTCCTTATAATTTCTTTTCCCTGTTTACCTTCTCATGCTTCTCTTACTTCTTGTATCTCAATGTCAAATTTTCTATTCAACTCTGGTTTTTTCTTCAAGAATACTTGAACGTCCTCTGTTGCACTGAATGACCATATATTTCCCTGAAACAAGATGCTCAGTTTTGCTGGGTAGGTGATTCTTGGTTTTAATCCTAGCTCCTTTGAACTCTGGAATATCATATTCCAAGCCCTTTGATCACTCAGTGTGGAAGCTGCCAGATCCTGTGTTATCCTGATTGTGATTCCACAACATTCAATTATTTCTTCCTGGCTGCTTGTAATATTCTCCCCTTGATCTGGGAATTCTCGAACCTGACTATAATATTCCTAGGAGTTTTCTTTTTGGAATCTTTTTCAGGAGGTTATTGGTGGATTTTTCAACCTCTATTCTGCCCACTGGTTCTAAAACATCAGGGCAGTTTTCCTTGAGAATTTCTAGGAGGATGATTTCTAGGTTCTTTCTTTGATCATGGCTTTCAGGTAGTCCAATAACTTATTATCTCTCCTGGATCTATTTTCCAGGTCAGTGGTTTTTCCCATGAGATATTTCACATTGACTTCTATTATTTCATTTGTTTAGATCTGTTTAACAGCATCTTGATTTCTCAAAAAGTCACTAGCTTCCCTTTGCTCCATTCTAAATCTGAAGGAAAGATTCTCCTCAGTGTGCTTTTGAGATTCTTTTTCCATCTGGCAAATTCGCTTTTTAAGGTATTCCTCACCTCATTGCTTTTTTGAGCCTCTTTTGCAATTTGAATTAGTCTATTTTAAGGTGTTATTTTCCTCATTCTCTCCTTTCATAATTTTCTTACATCATTTTCATTTATCTTCCCAATTTTTCCTCCACTTCTCTTATCTGCTTCTTAGGGTTCTCTATGGCCTGTAACCAGCTCCTATTTTCATTTGAAGCTTTTGGTGCAAGAGTTCTGACTTCACTGTCTTCCTCCTATTCCACATTTTCCTCCTTTTTGTCCCCAAAATAGGAATCTAATGTTGTATTTTTCTGTTTGTTTTGCTTCCTCTGCCACCAGACAGGGGAGCTTCCATCCCAAATGCTGGAGTGTACTCAGCTGCTGGAGTTATTAGTTGGGTGACCTCTTTGAAGCCTCCACATGCTCTGGCAAGCTGGTCACTTACCCCAGGACCTCCACCTCGACCACAATTCAGATCCAAGTAGGTTAAGGGAAGATTGATTGCCCCTTATACTGTTTGCCTGGTCCCACCCTAGTCTACAAGCCAGGAGCTGAAGCTGCAAAGTGATGGCAATTGTGCTGTGTCTCCTCAGTGGCTTCTCACCCTGGGGACAAAAGGCAAAGCTCTCCCCACTACTGGTCCCAAAGTCCACAGTGCACTGACCTCTCCCTTTGTCCTTGGTATCTATGTGTTGATAATTCTGGCAACAGCCACAGCTGCTGGTGTTCTCTCCTCTGTCCAGCTGGTGTTTGGTCATACTTGCCCTGGGTTTAAAACCTTGGGTCCAGCCAGGATGGGTTTGGTTACACTGGTCACTCCCTGCAGGGTTGCTGGGCTGTCCTCAGTGGGGGATTAGCTTCTCTGTGTCATTTTGTGGGTTTTATAGCTCCAAAATATTTTCAAAGTCCCCTTAAACATGTGTGGTGAAGGTGGAAGCTGGAGCCACATGGAATTCCTATTTCTACTCTGACATCTTGGCTCTGCCCCCTATATATCTTATTTTTTTTTTAAGCAATTGGGGTTAAGTAACTTGCTCAAGGTTACACGGCTAGTCATTATTTATGCGTGGGTGCTCATTTTCTGAGGCCGGATCTGATCTCGGGTCATCAAACTCCGAGGCCGGCGCTCTTACTCACTGCGCCACCTCCGCCCCTTTAGGACAATTGGGGTTAAGTAACTGCCCAAGGTCACACGGCTAGGTTTTTGTTTGTGGGATTAGGTGTCGGAGGCCGGCTCGAACTCAGGTCCTTCTGATTCAGCCGGCGCTCTATTCTGCGCCACCTAGCCGCCCCCTATATATCTTATTTTAATCCCCTCTCTTTAGTCCAGGAGCATGAGGCTGGATTTCCTTTCCTTTCCTTTCCTTTCCTTTCCTTTCCTTTCCTTTCCTTTCCTTTCCTTTCCTTTCCTTTCCTTTCCTAAGCAATTGGGGTTAAGTAACTTGCTCAAGGTTACACGGCTTGTTATTTATGTGTGGGTGATAAATACTAAGTCCAGAATTGATCCTGAAAGATACACTTTTTTTTTTTTTGCCCATGTAGAGGCTTATAATGAGAAGCTATTCCATAGAGTTAAATGAAGATTCCCTATTATCTTCCTTCAGTCAGGGTCTGGTGGTCAGTGTCCCTTGAGTGCCACATCCTCATAAGAGAGGGCTTACTTGGTTGATAGACAAACCACAGAATTTAGACCAAAACTGAAATGTTTAAGCTCCAACAATGTCACAACACATTCATAAAATATTGCATAATAATGGATATACCATTTCTGATCATCTTGTATCACCCTGTTCATTTCAATGATTGACAAACCATAATAATATGAACCTCTCTGCTTTGTTCAGTCTCAACTAGGGCCTAGTAACAGGGCAGAAATGGTACAGTTAGTTGGCACCATGGATAGAGTAGTGGGCCTATATTCAGGAAGACATGAATTCAAATCCAGCATCAGACACTTGGTGGCCAACTGTATGACCCTGAGGAAATCATTTAACCTTTATCTTCCTTTTTTCTTGACTATAAAATGGAGATAATAATAGCACCTATCTCAAAGGGTTGTTGTAAAGATTATATAAATAAATATTATACACATGTATGTGTGTGCGTATATGTATGTATGTCTATGTCTATGTTTATGTCTCTCTCTCTCTCTCTCTCTCTATATATATATATATATAATTAATCCCAGTGCCTGCAAATAGTAAATTCTTAATAAATGTTTGCTCCTATTCCCTATCCTTTCCCTTCTCCATGGAACTGAAGAAAACTTAAGGATCAAGATAATAGTAATTTAATTTACCCAATCCTTGATGTCTACCAAGGTCCCCACTCTGTCACTTCTTTATGAAAAAGAGCCTTTAAAAATGTGTTGGCCACAGGTAAAGAACAATTGGGAAACACTGCTGGGCAACCAACTTTAACTTATGCGTGGCTGTAACCTATTCCTAGAATTACTTGAAATGATCCACATCAAAATACTCTAAATGCATCACATCAAAATACTCAGTTGAATAATTTGTATTCTCTAGGGCAAAAAAAATATACAGTTGTCCTCTGAGTTTCCCTTTTCAACTATTAGGGAATAAGTGTCACTAGCTTATTATCGAATACAATCAATATCATTTGGGTTTTCCCCAACACATGTATTACCCCAAATTCAATGCACAGATGTAATTCTTCAATATAATCTCACATCCTTTGTCTCATTCACATAATCATTGTTCGCAATTTTTCATCAAACAATATTCTAATTACTGTGTACAATGCTCTACCGGTTTTATTCACTTCTTTATGCCTTAGTTCATGTAAGTTTTTCCAGGTTTTTCTGAAATTGTCTTGCTTGTCATTTCTTACAGCACAATATCATTTATTTATTTATTAAATTGATTAAATTTTTTTATCCATCTATCTATCTATCTATCTATCTATCTATCTATTTATGTGCTTATGTATTTAAATATCTATCTATCTATCTATTTATCTATACATCTATCTATTTGCTTTTTTGGAGGGCAATTGGGGTTAAATGACTTGCCCAAGGTCACATGGCTAGTTTTCATGTTAAGTGTTTGAGGCTGGATTTGAACTCAGATCCTCCTGACTCCATGGCTGGTATTCCATTCACTAAGCCACCTAGCTGCCCACATAATATTTTTTTTGGAGGGCAATTGGGGTTAAGTAACTTGCCCAAGGTCATGGCTAGGTTTTTTTGTTTGTGCGTGTTATGTGTCTGAGTCCGGATCTGAACTCAGGTCCTTCTGACTCCAGGGCCAGTGCTCTACTCACTGAGCCACCTAGCCACCCCTGCCCACATTATATTATTTCATTACAACCATATACCACAGTTATTTTAGCCAGTCCCCAACTGATGAGCATCCCTTCAATTTCCAAACTTTGTCCACCACCAAAAATGGTGCTATTAATGTTTTTGTACAAATAGGCCCTTTTCCTTTTTTTTTTTTAATTTATGGATGTAATTTATATATAGACCTAGCTGTGGTATTGGGGGAGCAAAGGCAAGGCATCATTTTGTAACCCTTTTGGCTTAACGGCAAATTGCTCTCTAGAATGCCAACCTTATTATTTTATAGATGAGGAAACTGAAATCAAAAGAGGTCTAAAGAACCTGCCCAAAGTCACACAACCAGTAATCTGAATCAAGGTCTTTTTTTAAACTTCAATTCTAGTTCAATTCTAATTCAATTCAATTTAGCAACTATACCAAGAACAGACATTTTAAATGAGTATTGAACAGCTCATTAAATTATGCCTTCAATGCACTCATTGGCATAGTATCTACCAGAACTGAATTGACCAAAAGTGTCTATGTTGATTTCAATATAAGTGGAATAAGTCAAATGTGACCAAAAGATTCAGTTCATAAACTTCACCACAGTACATTAAAACATCATTGTGATCAATGAACTAAAATCTTCAGATTCTCCACATCATACAATGTAGATGATGAACCATCATGAATTTAATGGACAGATGTCTTATCAACATGGAATCAGGTAGCTACTCAATCTAGATTCACTGAGATAGATTTTGACTAGAAGAGGTCAGGCAAAGATGCATGGACTTAAAAATAAGAGTAAACATTCTAAAAAGTCATTTCTGACTTGTAAATCGTTAATTAACTTAGTCTCTACTGAAATAACTCATTAAATAAACACCTTTTACTTAAAAGTATTAAATTTACATGGCGATTTAATATATTTTGCTGTGTAGCAATTTAAAAAGTTTTTTGTTTTTGTTTTTTACTTCATTTTGAGAATTTTATTTTCATGTGTACCCTGGTATAATCACACATGCATACATAAATTAGTACATGCATACATACCTGCATACAAACATAAATAGATCGATGTAGATCTATATGGTTATTCATATATCTACATCCATTTCTTTATCTCTCTCTTTTTCCTCTATGTATCTACTGATAAATCTATTTTTTTTTCAGTTCTAGAGACAGGAAGAACTGAGATAAAATAAGACCTCAGACACTTAATAGATGTGTGAAACTTGAGCAAGTCACAACCATGTGTGCTTCAGTTTCCTCATCTATAAAATGAACTGGAGAAGTAAGTACAAATCCCTCTAGTATGCCTGCCAAGAAAACCCCAAATGGGGAGTCATGAAGAGTCAAACATGATTGAAATGATTAAACAATCAATATACTCAATACATATACACAATTGTGTTTATATACACATACACACATGAACATATACATAAATATACATATGAATTATCTATGAGTATTTGTAAACCAAGAATGTGAGACTTGTTTTTCCTTCTTTGACTTAAGGAAGGTTGTGAACTATGCTTTTTTTTTTCTTTGCCATTATCTACAACTTCAAGATTCCCAAAACAAAACTAAGAATAGTAAAGCTAATACCTTTAAATATCCACAGGAATTCAAACAGAAGGAAGCTGCCTAAGGCAATGGTTTTCTAAATACTCTTTTCTTAACATTTCAAACCTGTCAGCCACAAGAGAAAAGTGGAGTCCTTCAAATGACTCTGCATCACAGATATCACTGCTTAATTCCATACCTTCCTGCAGCTATTTTCCTACAACTTTTTGTTCTTTTTTTTGGTGAGGAAAATAACAGTGAAATGATCACAAGAGCTGCAATATCATTAAAATGCTCAGGTATATGAATGATCCTTGGAAAATATATGGCACCCTTAAAAATGTTCTACTATTTCACTCTGCTGATATTTAGCAAGACAGAATGATACAAGTTTACTTAATAATGTGTCTAAGATATTAACCCCTAAGTATTGTGTCATCTTATGATGTTTATTTTTTAAGAATTGTAGAATTATGCCCACTCTCAGCATTGTTGTAATGACAGTTCTTGGTAAGTCATAAGATGCTATGTAAATAATATTCTCTTCCTCCTCCTTCTCCTCCTCCACTAAAATGTTGAGTTTTCAAAGACCTTAAAAGTCATCATGATATATCTTTATTTTTTTATCTCCTACTTTAACTCTTATAAATACATATCCACCTTTGCCAAATGTGTTTTCAATGAAGGGAAGGAGATAATTTAATTGTCAAGTAATTATAGTTATTCACACTGTCTTCATTATGTTGAATCAAAATGATCCCCCATTGAACTTCAATTTATTGGTTCTACTTCTGCCACCTTGACCAAGAATCCATCAGATATTTGAAGATATACTTTATGTTCCTGTATGTTCTCCAGGATAAATATCTTTAGGCTTAATCACAAGAATCACAGTTCATAGGTTTTAGAGGTAATGTAACCCCATCTAAACTTAAAGCATGAATTGTATCTACAACATTCCTCAGGAATGTTCTTCCAGCTTCTGATGATTTCAAAACACCAGGAATTCACTGCCTTTCAGAACAGCCTAGTCTATTTTTGGATAGTTTTAATTATTATGGTGTTTTCTCTTATTTTATTTAATGTGTGCCTCCTTGCTTCTTTTTCTGTTAATTCTTAAATCTATGATTAAGCAGAACAAGTTTAAATGGCTGAACAAGTTGTGGTATGTGAAAACAATGGAATACTATTGTTCATAAGAAATGATGAGCAGACAGAGTTCAGAAGAACCTGGACTTATGTCACTTGATGTTGAGTGAAGTCAGCATAACCAAGAGAACACTGTACAAAGTAACAGCAACATTGTGTGATGACCAACTTTGATAGATTTAACTCTTCTCTAGGGGGAGCTAGGTACAGTGAATAGAGCACAAGCCCTGAAGTTAGGAGGAACTGAGTTCAAATATGACCTCAGGTACTTGACACTTACTAGCTATGTGACCTTGTGCAAGTCTCATAATCCCAATTGCCTTGCCTTCAGAACTCAAAAAAAAAAAAAAAAATTAGCTCTTCTCCAGAAATGCAAAGCTCTATGATAACTCCAATGGACTCATGATGGAAAATGCTCTCAACATCAAAATAATGCAAATCAAAGAATACTAGGTTCTCTTTCTCATGTTTTTTTTTCCTTTTTATTCTGTTTCTTCTTTCACAACATGACCAATGTGGAAACAATTTTAAAAGTTTAGGCCTCAAAATCTTATATAAGTGCACATTGAAAACTAAAAATATATATAAATAAATTTAATAAAAAATACATTTTCAGTTTTGTGCTATAAAAAGAATAATCAATTTTGAAGGTTTCTTTGGTGTAGAAATTTTATTCTAAGTTATTATATTAATAAAATAACCAATATACAGTTCATATAGAAGAGTATCATGTGCAAAGTTTTTGATGTACCACAGGATGGGAATGAAATGATCAATGAAAGAAAAGTCAATGAAAGAAGTCAATGAAAGAAAAAATATGGAGCCTGTGAAAAGATAGGTGAAGAGATAGTAGCTAGGTGAAGCAGTGGATAGAGCACTTAGCTCAAAGTCAAGAAAACTCATCTTTCCTAGTTCACATCTAGCCTCAGACACTTGCTAGCTATGTGACCCTAGGCAAGTCATTTAACTCTGTTTCATTTTCCTAATCTGTAAAATGATCTGGAGAAGGAAATTACAAACTGCTCCTGTATCTCTGCCAAGAAACCACAAAAGAGGTTCACAGAGTCAAACATGACTGAAATGACTGAACATCAACAATAAAAATAGATAAGAGTATTTTAAATCAAAGTATTATGGAAATCAAGACATGGAAGTATCAATGCATCAGAGATGATCAATGAGATAAGAAGCAAGGTAAAAATTTATTCTGACAGTCAAAGCAATATTGAATTTGAAAATACGTTTATAAGTAATTTTAGAAAGAGTAGCTTTAGGTGAGTGATGGGAACAGAAGATCAAATGTAAGAATAGCGTAATAAGTAGTGACATAATAGAGTCAATATGCTCGAATGTTATATAAGTTGATCAATGAAGCAGAGGAGAAAATTATGATAGTGCCTTGAAGGGGTAGTATAGCAAACAAAAGGTATTTTTAGCATAAGAGAAATATGACCTTGCTGGAATATAAAGACAGGAATAAATAATATCAGGAAAAGTTTGAATATTAATGAAAGGACATAATTGAGTTTATAAAAATATATATAAATTATTATATATAAATACATATATATGGAGAGAGAGAGAGAAAGAGAGAGAGAGAGAAAGAGAGAGAGAGAGAGAGAGAGAGAGAGAGAGAGAGAGAGAGAGAGAGAGAGAGAGAGAAGAGGTTAGGGATAGCAATAATGGGCAGAAAGAGATAGCTAAACTTGGATAAACATGGTCCCCTCTGACTGAAGGTAAAAGAAATAGAATGGCTGAGCATAAAGAGAGACTTAAGGAATTGAGGAAATATAGTTTAGAAAGTTCACAATGAACTACCTCAATACTTTCAGTAAATAAAAAGTAAGGTGTGCTAAGAATTATGGGGTGAGAGCTAGAGTTAGAAACTTTATGAGAAAAGACTATTTTAGATCGATGTGGAGAGTGTAAGTAGCATGCATTATAAAATGATTCTCTTTAAGTAGCAGGATCTTAGTTGATTTTAGATATTATATATTTCTCATGAGCCCTACTTATTCAATCTTCATTTCCATGAGCAATGTTTGGCCACTAGGTGGCCAAGAGGACTATGGCAAGAATCAATAAGAATTAGGGATTAACAGGTTGCAAATATTGGAAGATCAAATGGGTGAGAGTTTCAATGGTAGAAGAAATAGCATTGATGGAATAGCTATCCATTTAGGAAAATCTGAGTAGGCAAGTCAGTGAGTACTGAACATAACTGTTGATCTGATAGAATAGGAAGTAATTGAGAAACTAAAATTCATTATGAGGGTAATTAAGATAACCAACATTTTGGAGGGCAATTTGTTTCAAGTGATGTTGCGACCTGAGAGGTGACTATACATGAAGTTGATTACAAGAACTGTGTATATCGAAGTAACATGAATTACAAGTAACAAAATTGAAAAATGTTGTGACTTATACCTTCTACCAACAAATAATCAAAGGATATCCTCACCTCTCCTACTTTGAGACTATCTGTGGGTATGGATAAAAACAGGAAGGGCTAGAACTCTTGCACAATTATACCTAAACTGGAACTTAAACTTTGATTTCACTGTTAATTTTGTTCACAAGAAGTTCAAGTTATGAGGGCACTAGTGCTGCTGTAATATTTTTTTCCTGTGATTTTACACTTCTGTTTCTTTGCCACACACCTGGTGTTTGCAAGAACTTGGAAAAATCTTGTATTTCAGGCTGTTTCAAGCTGTCTGAGGTATTAGGAAAAACAAACTTGGAAGTTTTGAGGGTTGCTGATTGGATCACAAGATTAATGGTGGTTTCTGAGTTATTTATTATCTTCTTGGTAATACTTATGCCAGAGATTGGATCCTGGAAGTCAGTGATAACAGAATCCGAACAGTCATTGTGTTTACAAGGTATTACAAATGACCTACATGGGATATAGAGGTCAGGTAGGTGGCTTATGGGATAGAGTGCCAGCTGAAAATAAGAAAGACTCTTACTAGTTGTGTGACCCTGGGCAAGTCACTTAACCCTGTTTGTTTCTGTTTCTGCATCTATAAAATTATGTGAAGAAGGGATATTTCTGGGGAAAAGTTGTAGGAGCAGAGATGAATGAGTTTTGTGGAGTAAGGGGAAGGAATGTTACCATGGATAATAAAGACTTTATTTGATTATAGTCATTGAAGTCTTATTCTTATGGTCATCATGACAAGAAAGTGATTGAACCTTTGAAAGCTATGTCCACGGACCACAAGTTCTGAAAGACCAAAGAAGATAGAAGAGCAGTTCAAACATGGAACTGGCAACAGACTGTATTCTGCCCAACAGTGTGCCAATCTCAGAAAAACAGAACTGAGGTAGTTTAATAGAAATGTGAAATGTGCAAATTTAGAGGTGTCTCCCTCTCAAACTGTCATACAGACCATTTCAGATATGGGGTAGAGACTTCTGAGCTCATATTGGTGTGATTAGGCATAGCTGGACACACTGTATATTGACCCTGACATAGTGATGTCATTTTGGCCCTCATCAAGCATGAAGGACAAAGAGCAGTAACAACAACAAGAGGTAATTACACCTTTTGGCCCATCTAAAGACCCAGACAACCATGTTATAAAGTGTAGAGGTTTTTAGCTCTGTATCAAAAGGCATAGAGCTCTTATGCTATGCATACAGAAGTACTCACACTGAAGAAATAATATTTTGAAAGCATTGAAGTATAATATTAATAAATCAATTACATCCTATTCATTGATATCATTTATGAATCGGTCATTTTCCATATATTAATTCTTTCCTAAATCAAAGGCCTTAATAAGAAGATATTCTAATGCCACCTATCCCCTCAAGGCATACATTTTGTTAACCACAATTCTAAAGGCACTAGAAATATATTCCTTGTTTCCTTATAGTAACCCATTTGTTGCCCCATTTATGGGAAAAAGTGGGCAACCATCAGCAACTTAGGTACATTTGAGCAAACCAAATTGACTGTTATGTTTTGTATGCATACTCTAAAAAGAATATGTTAGCTTTTAATCGACCTTAATAGATTGCAATATGCAAAGTGAAATAATATTCTTTAAATAGATTTTTAGTAGAAGCAATATATTCTACAACATGTATATATGTATGAATATATGTACATATATGTGTATACATATATAGGTTTAATGCATGTATATATGTATACACACATATGTATATATATATATATATACATTTTTATATTGAATGGGGGAATTAGAACTATTTGAATGAAAAGTGTGTGGCTGTTTTATTACTACAGTATGACTTGAAGGTTTTAAATACAATTTTAGAGGTGCACAAATAGAAATAGCATAAAATATCTGAGGTACTTTTTATAACTAGCAGACATTAGAACACATATCAGCAAACATTTTTATGAAGGTATAGACAGTCTCTGGAGATTAAAGGGAGTCAGGAGAACAATATGATGGAAGGGAATGGAACTGAATATTTTCAATGAAATACAAACATTTTTCTCCAAATGATTTATTAAATTGTGGTTTATATCATTCATTTCTGACAGATTTTGAATTATAATTTTCCCCCATTTTTTCCCTACTCTGCACCCCAGAATAGCAGTCCCACAGGATATCCCCTCATCAAATCTGCTCTGTCACATAGCTTCTCCCATACCCCCTTCAACTTTTCCAGTAGGGCAAGGTGAATTTCTGTGCCCCAATGCCTGTATATCTTATTTCCCAATTATAAGTAAAATAGTATTGATAATAGTATTTACATATTTATTAATAATAGTATTTTTATATTTTTACACATTTGATTTTAAAATTTTTAATTCCAGATTCATTCCCTTCCTTCCTTGCCACCCACCCTTACTGGGAAGATAAGCAGTTCAATATACATTGTGCATGTGTAGCTATGCAAAACATTACCATAGTAGATATATTGTGAAAGACTGACTATATTTCCCTCCCTCCTATCCCACCTCCCACTTGGTCTATTCCCTACTTTGATCCTGTCCCTTTTCACAAGTAGGTGCTTCCAACTTTCCTCCTCCCCTTCACTCCTTCCCTTCCTTCCATCATTCCCCCTCTTATCCCCTTCCCCCCTATTCTCCTGTAGGGTGAGATATCCTATTTAGTATGTATGTCATTCTCTCCCAGATCCAAATTCAATGAGAATAAGGTTTTGCCTTTTTGCCTTCCTGTTCCTCCTCTCCCTTGTAACTATTTTCCCTTGCCTCTTCTATATGAGAGAGTTTACCCCATTCTGTCTCTCCCCATCTCCTCTCATTATATTCCTCTCTCACCTCTTAATTTCACATTTTAAATAGCATCCTTTCCCATTCAATTTGAATTGTATCTTCTATCTATGTATACCTGTAAACATATATACAAACATTCATATATGTATTCATATGCTCATATAGCCTTCTTCAATTATTTTCATACTGAGAAAAGTTTCATCAGTTACAGTTATTGTTTTTCCATATAGGAATGTATATAGTTCAACTTTGATAAGGTCATTATGATTTCTTTTTCCTGTCTACCTTCTCAAGCATCTTTTGCTTCTTGTATCTGAATATCAAATTTTCTATTCAACTCTTTTTTTCATTAAGAATACTTGAAAATCCTCTCTTCCACTGAATGACTAAATTTCCCCCTGAAACATGATACTCAGTTTTGCTGGGTAGCTGATTCTTGGTTTTAATCCCAGGTCCTTTGCCCTCCAGAATATCATATTCCAAGCCCTTCAATCCCTCAGTGTAGAAGCTGCCAGATCCTGTGTTATCCTGATTGCATTTCCACAGTATTCAAATTGTTTCTTCCTGGGTGCTTGTAATATTCTCTCCTTGATCTGGGAATTCTGGAACCTGGCTATAATATTCCTAGGAGTTTTCTTTTTGGAATCTTTTTCAGTAGGTGACTGGTGGATTCTTTCAACCTCTATTCTTCACACTTGTTCTACACCATCAGGACAGTTTTCCTTGAGAATTTCTAAGAGGATGATTTCTAGGTTCTTTCTTTGATCATGGCTTTCAGGTAGTCCAATAACTTTTATTATCTCTCCTGGATCTATTTTCCAGGTCAGTGGTTTTTCCCATGAGATATTTCACATTGCCTTATATTCTTTCATTTGTTTGGATCTGTTTAACAGCATCTTGATTTCTCACAAAGTCACTAGCTTCACTTTGGTCCATTCTAAATCCAATGGAAAGATTCTCCTCAGTGAGCCTTTGAGATTCTTTTATCCATCTGGCAAATTCAGCTTTTTAAGGCATTCCTCTCCTCATTGCCTTTTTGAGTTTCTTTTGACATTTGAATTAGTCTATTTTTAGGGCATTATTTTCCTCTGTAAGGCTGTTGACTCTCCTTTCATAATTTTCTTCCATCATTTTCATTTCTCTTTCCAATTTTCCCTCCACTTCTCTTAATTGGTTTTCAAAATCCTTTTAAAGGACCTCTATGGCCTGTAACCAACTCATATTTTCATTTTGGGCTTTTGGTGCAAGATTTCTGCCCCCACAATCCTCCTCCTGTTCCATGCTTCCATCAAATTTGCCCCCCAAATAGGAGTCTAATGTTGAATTTTTCTGTTTATTTTGTTTCCTTTGCCTAAGTATATTGCTACTCAATTATTTGACTTTTAGGCTTGTTGCCACAGTAGGCCTCTGCCACCAGTCAGGGAGCTTCTGTCTCAAATGCTTTGGTGTACTCAGCTACTGGAGTTATCAGTTGAATGGCCTCACTGTAGCCTCTACACACTCTGGCAAGCGGATCACACACCCCAAGACCTCCACCACAGACCGCAATCCAGATGCAAGAAGGTTAAATCAAGACTGATTATTCCCCAGACTGTTTGCCAGATCCCCCTACAGTTCACAGGCCAGGAGCTGAAGCTGTAACATGGCAACGTGGTGCAACCTGCTCTGAAGCTTCTCATAGCTTCTTGCCCCCAGGGAAAGAGGCCACATGCTTTCCCAATGAGTCCCAAAGTCCATACTGCACTAACCTCTCACTTTGTCCATGGTATCTATATGATGGTAATTCTGAAAATGCCACAGCTTCTGTTGTTCTGGAGTCTCTCCAGCTTGCTGCTGCTTAGGCCGCCCTGGGGCTAAAACCTCTCACCCACCTGGACCTGGGCTTGGCTCCCAGTGTGCTGTGCTGGCTGTTCCCTGCCAGGCTACTAGGCTGTCATCAGATGGAGGTTAGCTTCTCTGTGTCATTTTGTGGGTTCTGGACCTCCAGAGGTTGTTCATAGTTCCCCTTTTGCAAAATTTGGAAATTGTGGGAGCTGGAGCTGTGTGTAAGAGCTGTTTATATTCTGCCATCTGAAATACAAATAATTTTTAATGAAATTTAGCATTGAATGTAATAATAACAAATCTCTGGGGATAATTTGATAAACAGCTATCAGATGATAGGGTATATTTAAATATATGAGGTTCATTGAGTTATGGATATTTTAACATTCTGGGCACTGTTTTTCCTACGTTGGCTGTCCCTAAATTATTTCAATAGCAGGTCAGTTGAAATTCACAGTGAAAATCTCAGTCACAGGAGCTCTTGTCAATCATAGAGACAGAGTACTTGATCAAGTGATTTATTGACTTATTTTGTTTAATTTGTTTACTGTTATAGTATCATTTAGAAAATCCATGAATTTCTCCTAGTAGATACCATGAAACACCCGAGTTAACTTTTAGATCTTTTATATTTTTTAAATAATTACTAACTGGAAAAAAAGTACATATTTAGAATAACCTTGGTTTAAGATCTTAAGTAACATTCAATTCCAGTGGTAGGAATAATGCTATTTTATTACTTTAAGGATGAGAAATTATTATGGTTTCTTTTTCTAATTCCACTGATGTGTGTTCTATTGAACTTTCAAACTCCCACTGGCTCCTGATCATAGTGGCATTCTTGGAACTTGCACAGTACAATATATAGCAATTTCCAGACCATATATTCATGCCAATTTTTCTTCTAGAGAAGTCTCTAATATTTCTTCCAGGTAGTAATATAGTAAAACATTAAGAGAGTGTTAAGAGGCTTAAAAAATAGGACTATGATAATTGAAATGCTATGATATGAAGCCATCTCACTATAAGCATATGATGTGGATATTGTACCTTGATCCTCAATAAATTGTACACTAATATCTTCCAATCTAATTTACATTAATATACAAGCTCTGTTTATAGTTTTTATTACCAATATTTTATTTTTTATAATTTTTATTATTTTTAAAGCAATTGGGGTTAAGTAACTTACTCAAGGTTAAACAGCTAGTTATTTTTGTGTGGGTGTTCAGTCTGAGGCCAGAAGCTATCCCAGGTTCTCCCAACTCTAGGGCCTGCACTCTTATTCACTGCACCAACTGGCCACCCCCCAACATTTTCTTAGATCAACTTTTGGTTCTTTCCTTGTTTCTGTGTTCATTTAGCAATCTATCTTTTCTAACTTATAAGTCTATGAAATCCTGCTCAGATTCAAGAAGCTCTGGATAAGCAGTGTTTCTCTCCATCGCGCTCTCTCTCTCTCTCTCTCTCTCTCTCTCACACACACACACACACACACACACACTCTTTCTCCACATGCATACATACTGTTGCATGGTATGATTTAGAAAGAGTTTCCTTTTCATGCCATATTTTATATAGATATAAACACATTTCTTATATGCATATTTATACATACTTATATGTATGCATACATATATCTGTGACTATTTTAACAGTCTGATGCAGTCTACAGACTCCACAGAATAAGGCTGATGAGCGGAGCCAAGATGGTGGAGTAGAAACAGCGTGTCCAAGCCACTCTCCCCCCAGATTACGTCTAAACTATGTAAAGGGGGACTCTGAACAACTTTTGGAGCTCCAGCACCCACAGAATGACACAGAGAAGCTAACCTCCCGCTGAGGACAGCCCAGCAGCCCTGCAGGAAGGACCAGCACAGTGCCAGCAGTGAAGCTCGCAGTGAGCAGGGAGCAGAGCACAGGTCATCCTGAGTTGCAGTTTTAGCCCTAGGGCGGCAGGGCCAGCAGTTGGCTGGAGGGACCCCAGAACACCAGCAGCTGTGGCGATTCCAGAATTATCAACATAGACATGCCTAGGACAAAGTGAGAGATTAGTGCCCTATGGACTTTGGGACCAGTATTTGGGGAATAAGTTGGCTTCCTCCCCTAGGGGCTAGAAGCTAGAATAGAAAATTTGACATCCAGATGCAAGAAGCAAGAGATGCCTGAGAAGGTAATCAGGGAATAGAAACCAAAAGGAACTTATCAAAGTTGAACTATTTACATTCATATATGGAAAAACAATAACAGTGACTGATGAAATCTTTCTCAGTATGAAAATAATGGAAGGGTGTATGGTCATATGAATACATATGTGAATGTGTGTATATATATTTACAGTTATATATGGATAGAGGGCATAGGTTGAATTTGTTGGGAAGGGAGGATACTCAAGGGGTGAAATTTTGAGGTGAGAGAGGAAAGTGGCAAGAGGAGATGGGGAGAGACAGGGTAGGGTAAACTATCTCATGTAGAAGAAGCAAGGGGAAGTGGCTGTAGGGGAGGGGAAGAATAGGAAGGCAAAAAGGCAAAACCACATTCTCATTGAATTTGGTTCAGGGAGAGAATGACATACATACTAAATGGGATATCTCAACCTGCAGCAGGATAGGGGGAAGGGGAATGAGAGGAGGGATGATGGATGGGAGGGCATCCTTGGGGGGAGGGGAGGTCGGAAATACCCACTATAGAAGAGGAATAGGATCAAGTAGGCATTGGACCAGGTTGGGGGTAGGATGAGTGGGAGGGAATTATAAGCAGCCTTATACAACATATCTACTATGGTAATGTTTTGCATAGCTAGACGTGCACAACATATACTGAATTACTTATCTTCCCAGAGGGAATGGGTGACAAGGGAGGAAGGAAATGGATCTGAAATTCAAGGTCTTAAGATTAAATGTTTCAAATATATATAAATACTATTATTAATAAATAAATAAATAAATAAGGCTGATGAATGAATAAAATAAAATCAATAAGAAAAAAGATCAATTTAGTATAAAATACTCAAATATAATATTGAAATATATATATATATAAAACATAAATTCAAGTTTAATAAGTTCATAGATCCATGGGAGAGTGTTTATGCCCCATTCCATATGATAAATTTCTATTTCTTTTTTTGTGGTTTTATAATTAATTACTAAGCATCTGTTCAATATAAAAGATTTAAGTAAAATCCAATTTTACAAAATTAATAAAATATAATATACCTTCATATGCATTTATATATATATATGTATATATATATATATATATAGATTTATAGATATCTACAAATTTAGTTATTCTTAACTATTTTTTGATAAATTTTTATATCACCTTTCCATTCTTTAAAACTCAATTCATAGATATCTTTTCTCATGAAAAACAAATTTAACTTCTTTCCACAATTTTCACTGACTTTCTTTTATTTCACTCATGGAGTGTGATCTCTTTTATTTCTACCAAATTATTTACCTACTCTTATTCTCTTTTAACTATTTCTTTTTTTTTCTTTTGTTCAAGCCCAAAAATCTAATGTAATTCTTTGAAACTCCAAAGAGAAACAAATGAAAATAAGAAAAGTAACAACAAAACAGGAAACATATTATTTGATCTAGTGCTGCAGTGTCCAGAATAATTCAGGCAAAACCCTTATGTATAGCTCAATTTTCAATAATTTAAGTAACAGGGGCAGCTAGGTGGCGCAGTGAATAGAGCGCCGGCCCTGGAGTCAGAAGGACCTGAGTTCGGAGCCGGCCTCAGACACTTAATCCACACAAGCAAAAAAAACCTAGCCGTGTAGCCTTGGGCAAGTTACTTAACCCCAATTGCCCTAAAGGGGCGGCTAGGTGGAGCAGTGAGTAAGAGCGCCGGCCTCGGAGTTGGGATGACCCGAGATCAGATCCCGCCTCAGAAAATGAGCACCCACGCATAAATAATGACTAGCCGTGTAACCTTGAGCAAGTTACTTAACCCCAATTGCTTTAAAAAAAAAATAATTTAAGTAACAATGAAATACATGTAGGTGTTTTCCTTCATGGGATTGCACTTAATACCCAACAGTGTTATGAAGTTTCTTCTCTGTCAAATAAAAAGACATCCTTATTCAGAAATAGCTTATTATTTTTCCTTTAAAAAAGGAATATATAAGTGGTCGCTAGGTGGCTCAGTGAATAAAACACTGTCCCTGGTGTCAGGAGGACCTGAGTTCAAATCTGGCCTCACACACTTAACACTTACTAACTGTGTGACTCTAGGAAAGTCATTTAAGCCCTTTCCCTCCAAAAAGAAAGGCAAAAAAAGAGAATATATTCAGGCAGTTGCCACCCTGGAGTTTCTCTTCTTTTATCTCCCACCCCCCATGGCCTAGCAGAATCTTGATCAGGTGGCGGTCTGGCTGCCTCCTCTAAGGGGGGCCAAGCCTGAGTCCTGTTGGCAAGAGGTTACACCATGAATTTATGACTCTAATAATGTCTGTAGACAAAGAAATTTCTGCCTTCCCAGAGTCAGGTAATCTTTCCAGGTGGGTTGGGACCATTCATGGGCAGCTGGGACAGTATATGAAGACCTAGGGTACAAGCTTTCCCTGGAATTCCCCAGTGGCTATCCCTATAACTCTCCCACTGTGAAATTTGTTACACTTTGTTACCATCCCAATGTGGACACCCAAGGCAATATCTCTTTGGACATCATCAAGGACAAAGGGTGGGCTCTGGATGATGTCAGAACTATACTGCTATCTATCCAGTGCCTGCTGGGGGAACCCAACATTGACAGCCCATTAAACACACATGTTGCTGAAATTTCGACAGAGCCTACAGACTTTAAAAAGTACCTGCTGAAAACTTACATGAAGCAGGTGACTAGCCAAGAGCCTTGATCCTGGCTGTCCAATCTATCTTCCTCTGTCTTGTGTGTATGTATATATGTGTTTGTCTATCTTTTCCCTTTCCTCATAATCTGTCTTCCTCTCCTCTCTTCTGTACAGAGGTATCATAGACTGCTTTCCTTTTCTTGTTTTTTTTCTTAAACTCTAGTGCAGCCCTCAAAATTCATGTATAAATAAAGTTTTGCTGTTATTTTTAAATTAAAAAAACAAATATATTCAATGGATAGCTCTTGTCATAATGTCATATTCTCTCTGCTGAGGAAATATTCATTAAATAACTGTTTTCCATCATATGTGAGTGACAATAAATAATTAAAAGTAGCAAAATACTTTGTATTGTGCAATGGATGCTTTTATAATTCTTTACATTACAATCAACTTTAAGGATTGAAAGAGCAGGAGTACTTATTCTGAACGTTTTCTGTAATAACCTTTCTCTAATTTCATATTTAATATTCTATTAGTGTAGATTATATATTATTCCAACCACAAGCAAACGTCTGAGGGACAGTTTTCCCCTCTCCGTACCATGTAGCTAAGAACAAATTCAAATCCACTGAAATTTTGGATCTAGTAGCTCAGTATATTTGTAGGAAGTTATATTTCTTAACAAAATTTATCATTTCCACCATTCTATATTATCAACTCAAAGCTAGACTTTTTTCTGTCACATGACACAATTAATTCTACATAAGACCATTCACATAAAGCTTTTATCAAATAATGTTTCTTTTGTAATACACACTCCTTTTATCCCAGAATTTTTTTCTTTCCTGTAGGTAAATGGAAAATGTTTAATGAAAAATGCCTCTCCTTATGAAGAGTAGTTAACATAATACTATTCTAAAAATTAACATTTATTTGACAATGATTTAATAAACATATAATCTGGTAGTTTTGTATTATTTGTTCACATAGAATAATAATTGAATAATTTTATAAGTCTCTGTTAGAATTCATATTCTACTACACATGGGCTCCTGATTAATGAAGCAATGAGCCAATCAAAGAATGAGCATTCATTCAGCACCTACTATGTGCCTGACACTAGGTGCCAGGTTTAAATGAGAAAAAAATCCTGCTTTCACTTAATTAAAATTCTGTCATAAGAAACAGCATGGTTTTCCTGAGTAAGGGAACTGGTTAAGCATTGACAGCTGGCAGGATTAGTAAAGGCAACAGGTATAATTGGCACTTGAGATGACTTTTGGAAGAAACCTGGAATTCTAAGGGGCAAAAGTGAGGTCAGAGTAGTTTTAATGTCCCTGTCTTCAAACATTTTCTTATCATTAGCCTTTATTTCATTAATTTATACAATGTTTTAAATATAATGCATACAATGGTAAGGTGAAGAAAAAAATGAAAAACAATAGTGATACAACTCAGTTTATTGACTGTTGTATTATTATAAAAATATAATATTATTATATTATGAATAATATAATACATATTATTATTATTATATTATTATAAAAAGTGAAATTTAAAAGGCTCTGCTCTCAAAGAGCTTACGTTCCAAAGGGGATAAAACAAAAATACAGGTGTCAATAACATAGAGGTGACTGGGGGGGGGGTAATAATAAGCCAAAAAGAACTCTAGGAAATTTTGAGATGAAAGAATATTTTGTGTACTTCAAGATATTTAAAGAACTTGTTTAAATTATTGTTTTTTTCACAATGGAATCAAATTTTCCAATGACACAACATATGCATATACATATAAACATACATATTTGTATATGATACATATGCATGTACATATTAATAGATATATTCTAATTATGATTTTTTTCATTTTTAAGAACAATTTCATTGCTGTTAGAATATTGTAGCTTTTTAAAGGTTAGTTTGGAAGTTAAAGAGTTAACAGTGGTTTAAAATACTTCATGTGCTCCAAATGCATTTTTATAAGACATAAAAAATGATGATTTATAAAATCAGAGTTAACCTCATTTCAAAAATGAGAAATTCCCCCATAGTCCCATTGCCCATTACAATGCTTCATAATTATGTTCATAACAGTTAAACTTTATTTTAGTTTAAATTAGGATTTGTAAGGCCCTCTTCTATAAAGAAAATTGAAGAGTTTCAAAACTAGCTAGGTCAATAAAATAAACTCCATAAACACATTATTTAATCATTAGAGTATGGAAGGAACACTTTCCTTAGATTCTGGAGAATTCTTGTGTGTTCCTGACATTGCCACTACCTACAGCCTAGGTGACCCAGGAAAAGTCAAATCACTTAGAAATCCCTCACAGAATAAGGCTATTGGAATAACCTATCTCTCATTTCCATCTATATCAAAATTTTATAGCAATTGTTGGGATAATGAAATGTCAGTACAATACAGCTTATCATGATAGTGTAGAAATTCCCATGGCTAAGCAATCTAAGGACCTCTGTCTGCATTCCAGTTCATTAACTGTATGACCTTAGGCAAGCCATTTAACCTTTGGACCTCAGTCTTCTCACCTGTAAAATGAGTTGAACCAGTTACTCAGTAGGCTTTTTTTTTGTCTCTAAATATATTATCTTATAAGTTCCATTGAGCTAGACACATAGAGGGAAAAAAAAGATAGCAATAACATTCCCAAAGAGAAGGTCTAGATTTTCAGGAAAAATACCTCTAAATGCACTGAAACATAATTTCTCTTTCTCTGACATATATCTGACTTTCTGCAGAATCCAGAATTTACAAGAATCATGTGAATAGTAAGTTTAGTAAAAATCAATATGACCTCCTTTATGTGGTGAAGTTTGTGCCTTATACTTTAATTAACAGATAACTACTTTTTCTCCTTTTCACTGCTTCCCTATTGGAAAAAAAAGAAAATAACATTTCCTTTAACAAATATGCAAAATACAAAATAAATCCACAAAACCACCAGCATTTCTCTATAATGCCTATAAAATCTAGCAAGAAGAAATAGAAAGAGAAATTTCATTTAAATTATTATAGGAGGCATACAATACTTGAGAGTTTACCTTCAAAGATATACAAAAGTGACATATGAATAGAAGTCTAAACATCACTTTATAGAAATAAAGGCAGACAATTTTCTTTTGAAAATCCTTACTTGCTCATGAGCCAGTCCTTGAAATCTACAATAGACAAATGCAATATTCTAAATGTTATTTTAAAAACAAAAAGTACAAATTATGAGATACTTGGATAGACAACATTTCTAGGGAAATATCAGGAGGTTTTCTTTTTTTTTTAGCAATTGGGGTTAAGTAACTTGCTCAAGGTTACATGGCCAGTCATTATTTATGTGTGGGTGCTCATTTTCTGAGGCCAGGACCGATCCTGGGTCATCCCAACCCAAGGCCAGCGTTCTTACTCACTGCTCCACCTAGCAGCTCCAATATCAGGAGGTTTTAAGTGAACTGCTAGCTCAACGTGATTCAGTGGTGATATGAAGCATCCCCAAAAGCTGATGCATTCTCAGCCTGTTCTGGAAGCATTATTTCTAACACTGGGGTAATAGTACTTATGCTGCATTTTGCCCTGATCAGATTAAATCAGAACTACTGATATTAAGTTCTGGCCACCATATTTTAGGGATGGTATTGACAAGAGAGGGCACAGCTATAATAAAACAATCAAATGTAGGAAAATGATAAAAAAAAATTCTTTACATTTGAAGACTTATTGAAACTGCATTGAGTAAGCCTGGACAAGAAAAGATGGGAGTGGGGGAAAGCACACATGTTTACTCTCTTCAAGCATTTGAAGGGCTATTATGTACAACAAGTCATTCAGTCAGTCGATTATCATGTGTTAAGCACCTATTATTTTCCAGGCACGACATTACTAGTTGGTTAAAGGCATAAGATAATTCTTGGTGTAAAGGAGCTTGTGATCTAATGGGGAAGGCAATGTACAAATAATTACTTACAAACCCTATACATGACAAAAATGAAGTAATCAATGGAGGGAAGGCATTAGAATTTAGAGTTATTGGGGAAAGCTTCCTTTAGAAGGTTAGATTTTGGCTGAAATTTGAAGAAATTGAGGGAAACCAGGAGGTTAAATGAGGAGGGAGAACATTCTTGGCATGAGGGACAAATAGCAAAAATTCCTAAAGTCAAGAGATAGAATCTCTTGTTTGAGAAACAGTAAGGAGACATTGTCAGTGGATCAAGTGGAAAGAAGAAAGAGGTTTAAGAAGGATAAAAGATTCTTCTTGACCCTAGGGTCAAAACTAAGTGTTGGAATTTCAACCAGAAAGATTTCACCTTAATAAAAAGAAAATATTTTTTTCAAAATTAGAACCTTCTAAGATTAGATTGGGCAGATTTAGGAAATAGTAAGTTTCCGAATACTAAAGGCTTTCAATGAATGAATGAGAAAGCATATACTAAGTCCTTACTATATTCCAAGCAATGTGCTAAGTTCTTAGAGAATTCAAACAGGAAAGCAGTCCCTGCTTTCAGTAGTTATTTACCCTAATGAGGGAGACAAAAGAAACAGCACATAACTTACCTGATCAGTGCATTTTGGCTTGGAAATTTAGAGGTGAATTTCATATAAACTCTAAGGAAATTTATCCTAACTCCAACTTTTACTGACGAGTCAGGCAACTGAGAATTTGACTTTATCTCCCAAAAAGGGATTTTAGGAGTAGAGGGGTATAAAACATAGTCTAGTACTATAACCTACAGCTATCATGAACTTCCTTCTAAGATTGTCAATTGAAAACCAAATTAGCTAGCCAGCCTTAAATAGTTTTAGAAAAGGTACTTATCAAAACTGTATAAGAATAAGAGTTAGTATTTATTGTAATATCTATAAAGTCTTTGGATGCTCTTCCATTAGAGACACCACGGGAAAATTAGGTCAAGCTTAGAACTTGTCAGCATATACTCACAAATTCTGGTCACTGGAAATCCTCTTCTCCAGTTTATTTGCTGTTCTAGAAGCTCTTCTTAAGCATGGAATTGCTTCTTTGCTGGGCTTCTTGTTCAGCTGTGACGGCTCCCATTTGTCCTTGCTTCCTAAGGCAGATACATTCACCAGTTAATGCTCTCCTATTAAGATGCTAAAGGTAAGATAGAGAGTCTAAAATCTTCTGTCCCTTTGGTAACCCAGGAGATCTTCCTCTGATTTAAGGGTTGGCCTAGGATAGAGAGGGGAGGAATCTGGTCAAGGCTGAAGTTCAGACCCTTCCTCCTCAAAAGTGCTGGAAAGTTATGTTTGGTCCAATTTCTGGAAATAATTTCTTTCTCAAATTGATATTAAAAATAATAGATGGGGGCGGCTAGGTGGCGCAGTGAATAAAGCGCCGGCCCTGGAGTCAGAAGGACCTGAGTTCAGAGTCGGCCTCTGACACTTAATCCGCACAAACAAAAACCTAGCCGTGTAACCTTGGGCAAGTTACTTAACCCCAATTGCCCTAAAGGGGCGGCTAGGTGGCGCAGTGAGTAAGAGCGCCGGCCTCGGAGTTGGGATGACCCGAGATCAGATCCCGTCTCAGAAAATGAGCACCCACGCATAAATAATGACTAGCCGTGTAACCTTGAGCAAGTTACTTAACACCAATTGCTTTAAAAAAAAAATATTAGGGGCGGCTAGGTGGCTCAGTGAGTAGAGCCTCGGCCCTGGAGTCAGAAGTACCCGAGTTCAGATCCGGCCTCAGGCACTTAACGCAAACACAAAAACAAAAAAAAAAAAAACCTAGCCATGTGACCTTGGGCAAGTTACTTAACCCCAATTGCCCTGCAAAAAAAAAAATATTAGATGATTTTTGGTGTGTGCTCAATTTGAATAATGTATCCTATGAAGATTATCAGATTCTTGAATGACTTCATTATTGCAACAGGCTCTTTTAACATTTAGTCTAAGTGATTGAATGTCTGACTGAGTCATGTTCTTACCTGATTAAGGTAAGAGCTATCCAAGCTAATATGAGTTAGGGTGGTTTCAGAACTGTGATTGGTAAATTCAGTGTGAGCATTTGCACTACAAAAATGGCCAAGTGATGCAAATTATGGCTTGATTTATTGCTTTGTTGATAATCTAGACATAAGAAAAGGATAGAGAAAATGTTAATAATGTAGAGTAAATGTGTGGTATATTTAGTCTTCCTCTACCCCTGAGAAACCAATTAGTTGTTAACCATTTTCCTGTACATAAAAAGATGGTTTTCATCCAACCCTTATACTTGGATGGTGAATATAAATTGATATATCTTTTGGGGGATTCAATGACAGTGCTGATTATAGTTTCAGAACTGGAATGGAGGAGAGGAAAGCAAAAGTATGTGTGTGTGATGGCAAGACAGCTAATAAGAATATGGCTGGGAAGGAAAATTGAAGCATAGCTTCAGTTAGCTTCATAGTCTACATGACATTATTAACATTCCAGACTATGGAGATTTTTTCTAGAGATGAAAGAGCACTATAGGACATGGTCTCTGGTCCTAATAGCGAGGTGGTTGTCAAGAAAATGACTGAGGAGAAAGTAAACTGAAAATCTATGCCTATTGGGCATGCTATAAAAGGGATTCTTATTTGCATATGTGTTATATGAATTGGCTTTTGAAATATCTTCCAGCTGTGGAATTCTGTAACCAAAACCATATAAGTTATCATTCCAATGCATTTCAACACTTATTGCATGTGATTTAATATACAAAATTACTCATTCAACACATAGTTATTAACTGTACACACTGTGATGTGCAGTTTGATGGACAACCTATAGAGCTGATCCATCAGTATTTACAAATTAGAAAGCATCTGTGGATGAATAGTGAATGGAATATGGAATTGAATAGGATGAGAAGATGATTGTGTTTGGGAAGCTACATAGAGTTTTCAATGACAGCAAGCTTTACCTTGAATCAAAGGCCTACTTTTATTAATATGAATATCCTTTGGGTACTCTTATATGGCTATGTGTCATGTATGATAGATGCTCTGAAGAATTAAAGTTGCCAGTCACCTAAAAGTGCATGGTGAATGGTGAGTAAGCTACAACACGTTAATAATGAAAGATTAGACAGGAGAAATTGTATAAGGGCTATCATCAGAGAGATGTATGATTAAAATAGGACGTGGTCTGGCCATGGTGTGAGAGCAAGGCCTAACATCAGTGAACTCATAGATCCAAAAAAAGTAACATAGTATTAGAGGACTAAGTAAGCCAAAAAATATATCTAATGAATTATACAAACAAATACATTATTTTTTAACACAGCATCATAGAGTATGTATAGATAAATGTATAATATTGGTAATAGATGAATAGGGAAGAAAATAATTTACTGACAGCTCCTAGTGGAATAGAGGTATTAATCAAATGGAAGATCAATGTAAGAGTTTTACAGGAAACAAATTTATATTTTCTTGGTTTTCTACAGTGAATACAAATGAGTTATTTACTTTTGTTTCCTATCTTTATGGAGTTATTATAGTAAGAGCTATTGTTTGGATGAAATGCTATAGAGTCACATCATAGAAAAATCTGTCAAATAATATCAAGCTTAATTGAAGGAAATGAGAGCACTACATGTGCAGAACTTTATCTACATAACCATAGAGAAATCTCTTTTTTATGTTAAACAAAGTTTGGAAAACTATGGCACACATGTAAAACAGAGAAGATAAAAGGATTTTAAGTTGCACGTTGTTCTTCAGATTCCCACAGGAGTTGTTGTCGAGTCATTCAGTCATGTCTGATACTTTGTGACCCCATATGGCAGGGAGGGGGGCCTGGAATGGCTTCTCATTTCCTGATCTACTGGATTAAGGCAAAGAGTGGCTAAATGACTTGTTCCTGGTCACACAATGATTAAGTGTTTGAGACTGAATTTGACTTAGGGTTTCCTAACTCCAGATTGTTCTTCCAAATTTCATAATGGAGTTACAAGATGCTGACTTCAGTTTCCTCATCTCTAAAATTGATTAGAAAAAGAAGTGGTGAATAATTTTGGTGTCTTTGCCAAGAAACACCAAAATGCAGTGACGAGACTGAACAACAACCAAATGTGCCAGAAACTGTGCTGTTTTATTATTAAAAAAAAAACAACAACCTATGAAGTTCTAAACAATAAACATCACAAGTTTTGTGGCCCAAACAGGAAATTCAGAACTCTAAACACTCCTCATTCTCTGGCTGACAATGTTTTTTTTTTTTCTGCTTTTCCCTCTGTAATAATAAGGGAATTTAAAGATCCCCCTGTATTGGCTTGGTTTTCAGAGCTTGTGGATCCGACTTGCTGGATGGACTTGTTGACATGAAGAGAGAGGGCTGAACTGGGAGGAGCTAGTGCCCTGTATTTTAGAGAAGTCCCAAGCAGAGAGAGAGGCAGAAGAACTTTTGGAAGCAGCATTGTAGAGGCAGAGAGAGAGAGAGGATTGCTGACGGACAGTTCAAGTTGCCCAGGACTTTTGAGAGCTGCCACTCAGAGCTGCCAAGGACTGAGTAGACATGACTGTGATGCCAGTATTTTGTCTGTTTTGATGTTGTTTTGCCAGATTCATCCTCTGGCGAAGGACAGTACTGTTGTTGCAGAGGTCCTGGAACTTTGCCGTTGGTTCAGAAGCCCTTAAGAGGGATTTTCTTGTTGTATGATTACAGAAATCGTGGAAGAGGGTCTTGCTGATATTTTCAGGGATCCTGAGACTGTTCTGCAGGCAGAGAGTGAATTGATGAGGACACTGGCAATGTATATTGTGGTTTTGTTAAGCTTTGTCTCCCCAGGAACAGAGATTGCTGAGAATTTGCCTTGGGTAAAGATAAAGAAAAGACCACTCCTTGGTTATTGAAGGCTGTGATGACATCTTAATATAACTGTGATAATAACTTAACCTAACTGTAGCTCAGTGCTTTTGTGCTATCCACTGCCCCTTTTGAGAAGGTGCTTTGCATTAACTGATGATAATGGTAATTCAGTTGTGATCCAGGGGTGGGAAACTTGACTTTTTGTGCTCTGTGATTGACCAAATGAATATACTTTGCTTATGATTGGAAACTAATCTTAATCTCCATTTGAGAAGAGAGACTTTGTTATTGACTAAATTAATATACTGCCCAGGGCTGGAGAAGTACTTAAAAATTATTGAATTATACTTGGTGAATGCTGTATTTTGATTTTCTCTGTTCTGCAAATATTTTGCCTTAATTTGTCACTAAATAAAATGGAGAGTTACTATGCTGGTATTCTGAGCGCTGGAAGTTGCTTTTGCTTGACATTACTCCCTTCCCATTTATATATATATATATTTTTTTTTCTTTTTTTCCTTTTGTTCCCTCATTGGCCTCTATTTTTCTTCACCTTCTACCTCCTTCCTTCATTTACCATAATATAAAATGAAGTATATTTCTAAGTAAAAGATGAATTTATTAGATAATTATTTTCATTGATCTTCATTTTAATATCAGCTAATAGTTTAGAAGAGTTGACATGTTTACATATTTTGAAGAGTTGTTTGATATATTCTCTATTTATTTTATAAGATATAATTGAACCCTGAAAATTTTTGAAATCAAAATTGAATACATTTCTAATTAAAGAGATATTTAATGGGTTGCCATACTCTTGTTTTCTTTAATACACATGTACATATATATTGTAAAATATATGTATATATAGTAAGCAATATACAGTGTATGTGTGCATACAAATACATACATATACATATATACACATATATACACATTCACATATACATACATACATATATACACACACACACACACACACACACACACACACACACACATATATATATATATATATATATATATATATATAATCGCCTTCTCTGTAGTTGTCAATTCTTTTTCATAGATTCTTTTTTCAGAAAAAATAGTTTATTAAAAAACAATTCCAATTCCAATATTTTCCAAATAGCATTCATTCAGTAGAAATTATTTGTTATTTAATAAATCCTAAAATAAGCTGTTAACTCTTTCTCTTTCTGGTGATTCATGAGTAGGCTAATTGATCCTATAGTATAAGAAGTAGCATTCATACTTAAGGTCATTTTGTTTTATTTTCTTTTGATACAGATGAGGAAAATAAACTGGGGCTTGGGGCTCAGCACATATTTGGAATCTGGAGAATTTTCCAATCTAAGGAGCATGACTATTCTTAGAATCTCTAGTTTTGGAGTGAATGAGAGTGAGGACTGACTGATAAAGGGTATATTTGGCTAGAAGAGGTTATGAGCATCTGAAAATAATCTAATTAAGTACCAGATATTAAAATCATCACGAGTTAATGCAAGTGCAATGATCACGCCATAATGGTAAAATTTCCATTTTAATTTCAATTAAATATTAAATATTTTAAACCTTATTTATTTTGTAATGCAACAAATATGTGGTATACATAAGAATGACTTTCTAAATGATCAAAGGCATTATTGATCCATGAAATAATAATTATAATGAATAAATGTAGACTTGGCATTGTACTTCTGAAAGGTTGCTGATGCTTGCTTACACATCAGCAAAATGTTAAATAAATACACAGGAGGGGGTACTAAATTACAGTCCTAAAATACACTTCTCATAAGTAATAATTTTGTTTAATTAAAGTGATGTGAAAACTAAGCCAACTCAGCAATTTTTCAATATTGTATCATTCAATCAATCAGCACATATTTTTAAAAATGTGTATTATATTCCAAATGAGGTGCTATGCACTGGAGATGAAAGTACAAAGTGTGAAATAATCTTTTTTCACAATATATTTGCATTCTATTTGTGGGGATACAATAAGTACATATATAAATACATTCCACACCATTTATCAGTGAGCCATCATTATAAATTGATAGTTACACCAATGAGAGAAGATATAATGATGTTAAGAAGAGAGATAATATAAATGAAGAAGAGGATTTTGAAAAGAACTTAAAGAAACTTTTTTGTCCTCTTGCTGTCTGGATGATGAGGCAGCAAAGGAGCTGGAAAAGGAGCAAAAAGACAGAAAAGAAGAGAAATGGGAGAGAACAGTTTTATAAGAACTCAAAGAAGAGTGAGTATCCAAGAAGATAGGGTTGTCATCAATGTCAACTGTAGCAGATAGGTTGAGAGGAATGAAGGCTGAGAAAAGACAATCTGATTTGGTGATCAAGAAATTACTGTTAACTTTGGAGACAGCAGTTTCCATTGAATGCTGCAATCTAACTATAAAGGGTTGAAGATCAAATTAAAGTTGAGGAAGACAGTGTAAGTTTTTCCAAGTTTTTTTTTTTTAATTTGGAAAAAAAGTGATATATATAACTATAGCTTCAGAGGACAGTAGATACTAGTGAATTTTTTTTTTTTTAAGAATAAGGAAAAGTTGGCTTTTTTTCTTAGGCAATAGGGAAGTAAAGAGTAGGTAAAGAGAGGTTGAAGTTTCAAGAGAAAGGGTACATTTAAGCATGTAATCTTCTAGAGAAGAAGGGACTGAATGGCATCAAATGCACATGGAGAGCATTTGGAGGAATATGGCTTATTTTCCAAAAAATTGACATAAAAGCATTTGTGATAAAGAGACTTCTGGATGTCCTGGAGGTGGATACAAGATGACAGAGTAAAGGAGGCACTCACCTGAACTCTCCCAAATTCCCCTCCAAACAACTTTAAAATAAAGTCTCAAATTGAATTCTATAGTGCCTGAACCAATAAAAGGTAAGGGTAAAAAAGATCTAGCAGTCTGAGACAACTTAGAAAATTCACAGGAAAGCTAGGTCTTACTGGGGTGATGGTCAAAGCAAAGTACAGCACAGGTTTTGACGCCATAAGCCAGCAGCAAACGTTAGAGATGACTACATCAGACAATAAGGGGGTTGGAAAAGTGGGCAGAAAAAGATTATGAGTGTTCCTTTGGAAAAACAACTGACCTAGATAACAAACTCAAGATGTAACTTTAAAATTATTGAACTACCTGAAAACCATGAATAAAAGAGACTAGACATCATATTTTAAGAAATTATAAGGGATTCCGGAGTGACAGAGCCCACAGGAAGACAGAGTGTGGCAGAGTACAGCCCAGGTTTGCCCAGTGTGTCCAGACAGGTCGAGCGCAGAGCGAGTGGGGTCTGCACAGCTCAGACCTAAGAGCAGACAAGCAGACTACACCAGAGAGAGAAAAAGCCCCAGCCTGCAGACTTACCAAGGACAAATCAACAAATTGCAGTCATCTCATGGACAGGAAGGATCCTTGTAGCCAGGTAGGAGAGTCAGGCCCCCAGTGGAGAGAGTGGCTTCTCTGGCTGCATTCAGCCCCCAGCCTGGAAGTTTAGGAACTGCCTGCCTGTATAATACAGGGTCTGGAATGGCAAAGTAAATTCTAGCTGCTCTGACCCTCCCATTCCTCCTTCATGAAGCAGAACACCCAAAGATAAGTCTCCCACCGAGATTGAAATCCCAAGTTAATGGAAATAGCCTCAGGCTTGAGAGTCTCCAAGAAGGGGTGTAACTGAGACAGCCAGGAGTCTGAAGAAAAGAGAGGGAGGGGTCCAAACAAGCCTCACCTCACCTCACCAACAAAAGCCCAGGGGTATAGAGGCAGAAATCTGAAGTGGTCAGACTCACCCCCACTTACACATCTACATTCCTAACTGATTTCCCTGACTTAGCCATAAACTAGCCACCCAGAGGTATTCAAAGTCAAGGATCAGGCCCTAAATTCATAGCCTGAGAAACTAAGAAACAGTAAGTCACAATGGGAAGAAAAGAAGCTGAAAAGGAGAAAGGGAAGGCAAGAAAGTCTATTCGAGCCTACTATGTAGGGGAAGAACAACTAAATACACAGGACAATATAGACTCTCTACCCACACCTGAGACCACAGAAGGAAACATGATCTGGTCTCAAGCCCAAATAGCATTCCTGGAGGAGCTTAAGAAAAAATTTAAAGACCAAATCAGGGAGGCAGTGATCAACTTGGAAAAAGAATATACCTCCCTAAAAAAGGAACTTCAAAAACTAACTGAAGACCATAATTCGCTAAAAATTAGATACAATCAAACTGAAACTCAGAACTCTATGATGCAGCAGGAGTCAATAAAAAAAACCAAAACGATTGAAAAATTGCAAGAAAATGAAAATATCTCACTGGAAAAAATAACTGACCTAGAGAACAGATCCAGGATAGACAACCTAAGAATTATTGGTCTACCAGAAAGCCATGATGAAAACAGCAGTCTAGACAACATCCTCCAAGAGATTGTCAAAGGAAACTGTCCTGAGGTCCTGGAATCAGAAGATAAAGTAGCTATTGCTAGAATTCACCAGACTCCTCCTGAAAGAGATCTCAAACTGAAAACTCCAAGAATTATAGTAGCCAAATTCCAGAATTACAAGATTAAAGAAAAAAATTCTACAAGTGGCCAAAAAGAAACAATTCAAATATTGAGGAACTACAGTTAGGATCACACAAGACCTAGCAGCTTCTACATTAAAAGAGCAGAGGGACTAGAATAGATATTTCCTAGGGCAAGAGAGCTAGGACTACAAGCAAGGATTAAATACCCGGCAAAACTGAGCATAATCTTTCAGGCAAGAAGATGAATGTTTAATGAAATAAGGGACTTCCAGACTTTCCTGATGAAAAAGCCAGAGCTCAATGGAAAATTTGATCTCCAATTACAAGACTCCAGAAAGACATAAAAAGGTAAACAAGGGAAACACAGACTCACACATGCATAAGTGCACACACCCACACCCACAAACAAATGCTCATTACTTGGGATGCAACAAGAGCAAAATGTTCACATCCCTATATGTGGAGCTGATAACTGTCAGTATTCTAAATCTTTATGATTATCATGACCTTCAAAAGGGTTATACTTAGATAGAGGGTGTGGGTATGAATGCACTAACATGAAGTCTAAAAAAAAGACTATTAAGGGGATCAAAGAGACTGTAATGGGAAAAAGGAAAGGATGAGCTAGGAAAAGGTAAAATATGCCATCAGAAGAGGCATGAAAACACGCTATAGAAGAGTGGAAACAAAGAGGGAGAAGAACATCATTTAAACACTATTCTCACTGGTTCTGGTTCAAAGAGGGATCAAATTGATGAGTGAAGTTTAAGATTCTAATGTGAATAGACACATAAATTCATTAAATAGAGGAAAAGGAGGGAGGGAGAGGAGCACTGTTTGAAATTTACTCTCATTGGTTTGGAATCAAATGGGGAGTAATTTACTCTGATAAGTATAAAAATTTATTGTGTCCTATAGAGAGTGGAAGGGTAAGCGGGGGTGAAAAGGAGAATACTAAAGGGGGGATTAAAAGGGAGGGAAATAGTAGTAAAGGGAGAGGGTAGGTTAAATAGGGAGGTCATTGGGTGGGAACACTGAGGGAGGGGGTGGTCAAAAGGGAAAACTTCAAGGAGGGGAAGGGAGAAGGAAGAAACAAAAACATAAACGGTGGGGGGGGATAGGATGGAGGGAAAGAGACAGATAGTCATCATTACTGTGAATGTGAATGGGATGAACTCTCCCATAAAACAGAGGCTGATAGCAGAATGGATTAAAAACCATAATCCAACAATATGCTGTCTACAAGAAGCAAATTTGAAAGAAAGGGATACCCACAGGGTAAAGGTAAAAGGTTGGAGTAAAATGTATTATGCTTCAGCTAAAGTTAAAAAAGCAGGGGTAACAATACTTATCTCAGACAAAGCAAAAGCAAAAATAGATCTAATTAAAAGAGATAAGGAAGGAAACTATATCCTACTAAAAGGCACCATTGAGAATGAAGCAATATCACTACTTAATATATATGCATCAAGTGGTACAGCATCCAAATTCCTAGAGGAGAAGTTAAAGGAATTAGAGGAAGAAATAGATAGTAAAACTATACTAGTGGCGGACCTTAATCTCCCCCTCTCTGAACTTGATAAATCTAAGCTCAAAATAAATGAGAAAGAAGTTAAGGAGGTGAATAAAATCTTAGAGAGACTAGATATGATAGATCTCTGGAGAAAACTGAACGGGGACAAAAAGGAATTCATTTTCTTCTCAGCAGTGCATGGTACATACTCAAAAATAGACCATGTACTAGGGCATAAAAACCTCACAATCCACAATTCTGCAAAAAGGCAGAAATATTAAATGCATCATTCTCAGATCATGACGCAATAAAAATTATATGCAATAAAAGGCCAGGGAAAGATAGACTAAAAACTAATTGGAAATTAAACAATTTAATCATAAAGAATGGATGGGTCAAAGAAGAAATTATAGAGACAATCAATAATTTCATTCAAGAGAATGATAATAATGAGACAACATACCAAAATTTGTGGGATTCACTAAAGGCAGTTCTCAGGTGAAGTTTTATATCCCTGAGTGCATACTTAACTAAAGCAGAGAGAAGGGAAGTCAATGAATTGGACATGCAACTGAAAAAGCTAGAAAAAGAACAAACTGAAAATCCCCAAATTAGTACTAAATTAGAAATATTGAAAACCAAAGGAGAGATTAATAAAATTGAAATTAAGAAAGCTATTGAATTAATAAATAAAACTAAGAGCTGGTTTTATGAAAAAATCAACAAAATTGATAGACCCTTAGTTAATATGATAAAAAAAGAAAGAAGAAAACCAAATTATGAATATCAAAGATAAAAAAGGTGAATCTACCTCTAATGAAAAAGAAATAAAAAAATAATGAGGAATTATTTTTCCCAATTGTATGCACGTAAATATGACAATCTTAGTGAAATGGATGAATATTTACAAAATCACAAGTTGCCCAGATTAACTGAAGTGGAAGTGAATTACCTAAATAACCCCATCTCAGAAAAAGAAATCAAACAAGCCATCAATGAACTCCCTAGGAAAAAATCTCCAGGGCCAGATGGGTTCACTAGTGAATTCTATCAAACATTTAAAGAACAGTTGATTCCAATACTCTCCGAACTATTTGGGAAAATTAGTGAAGAAGGAGTCCTACCAAACTCTTTCTATGACACAAATATGGTACTGATTCCTAAATCAGGAAGAGATAAAAAAGAGAAAGGAAATTATAGACCAATTTCCCTCATGAATTTAGATGCAAAAAGTCTAAATAAAATATTAGCCAAAAGACTCCAACAACTTATCACAAAAATAATACATTCTGATCAGGTAAGAATCATTCAAGGAATGCAAGGATGGTTTAATATTAGGAAAACCATCAGTATAATTGAGCATATCAACAATAAAACTAGCAGAAACCACATGATCATCTCAGTAGATGCAGAAAAGGCTTTTGACAAAGTACAACATCCATTCCTATTAAAAACACTAGAAAGTATAGGAATAAATAGAGCCTTCCTTAAAATAGTTGATAGCATCTATTTAAAACCATCAGCAAGTATTATATGCAATGGGGAAAAACTAGAAGCCTTTCCAATAAGATCAGTAGTGATACAAGTGTGTCCACTATCACCCCTCTTATTCAATCTGGTACTAGAAACACTAGCAGTAGCAATTAGAGAAGAAAAATAAATCAAAGGAATCAAATTAGGCAAAGAAGTAACCAAGCTATCACTCTTTGCAGATGATATGATGATATACTTAGAGAATCCAAGAGAATCAAGTCAAAAACTACTTGACTACTTGAGACAATAAATAAATTTGGCAAAGTTGCAGGATATAAAATAAAACCACATAAATTCTCAGCATTCCTGTATATCTCTAATGAAACTCAACACAAGAGATAGAAAGAGAAATCCCATTTAAAGTCAATGTAGACATTATAAAATATTTGGGAATCTACTTGCCAAAACAAACGCAGAATCTGTATGATCACAACTACAAAACACTCCTCACACAAATAAAATCAGATCTAAATAGTAGGAAAAATATCAATTGCTCGTGGCTGGGTTGAGCTAATATAATAAAAATGACAATTTTACCCAAACTAAACTATATATTTAGTCCCATACCAATTAATTTACCAAAAAACTACTTTGTAGAGTTAGACAAAATAATAACAAAATTTATTTGGAAAAACAAACGGTCTAGAATATCAAAGGAATTAATGAAAAGGAATGCTAGGGAAGGTGGACAAGCTATGCCAGATCTTAATCTGTATTATACAGCAGCAGTCATCAGAACTGCTTGGTACTGGCAGAGGTGTAGAGTAGTGGGTCAATGGAACATATTAGGAGCAGTAGACCCAGCAGTTAATGAATATAGTGATCTATTGTTCGATAAACCCAAAGACCCCAGTTTTTGGGATAAGAATGCACTATTTGAAAAAAAACTTCTGGGAAAACTGGAACACAATATGGCAGAAAGTGGGCATAGATCACTAACACCATATACCAAAATTAAGTCTAAATGAATGCATGATCTAGGTGTAAAGGATGATACTGTAAGCAATTTGGGAAAGCAAGGAATAGTTTACCTGACAGATCTGTGGAGAGGGGAAGACTTTAGGACCAAACAAGAATTAGAGAGCATTATAAAATGCAAAATCGATAATTTTGATTACATTAAATTGAAAAACTTCTGTACAAACAAAGCCAATGTAACCAAGATCAAGAGGGAGGTGGTAAATTGGGAAAGAATTTTTACAACTTGTATCTCTGATAAAGGGCTCATTTCTAAAATTTATAGAGAATTGAGCCAAATCTATATGAATACAAGTCATTCCCCAATTGAGAAATGGTCAAAGGATATGAACAGGCAGTTTTCAGAGAAAGAAATTAAAGATATCTATAAGCATATGAAGAAATGCTCTAAATCACTATTAATTAGAGAAATGCAAATCAAAACAACTCTGAGATACCACATCTCTCTAGTCAGATTGGCTAAGATGACAAAACAAGAAAGTTACAAATGCTGGAGAGGATGTGGACAAATTGGAACACTAATACATTGTTGGTGGAGTTGTGAACTTATCCAACCATTCTGGAGAGCAATCTGGAATTATGCCCAAAGGATTATAAATAATTTCATACCCTTTGACCCAACAATACCACTTCTAGGGTTATATCCCAAAGAGATCATAGAAGTGGGAGGAAGACCCATATGTACAAAAATATTTTTTTTTAAAGCAATTGGGGTTAAGTAACTTGCTCAAGGTTACACGGCTAGTCATTATTTATGTGTGGGTGCTCATTTTCTGAGGCCAGATTTGATCTCGGGTCATCCCAACTTCGAGGCTGGTGCTCTTACTCACTGCACCACCTAGCCGCCCCTTTTAGGGCAACTGGGGTTAAGTAACTTGCCCAAGGTCACACGGCTAGGTTTTTGTTTGTGTGGGTTAAGTGTCTGAGGCCAGATCCGAACTCAGGTCCTTCTGACTCCAGGGCTGGCGCTCTACTCACTGCGCCACCTAGCCGCCCCATACAAAAATATTTTTAGCAGCCCTTTTTTTGCTTGCAAAGAATTGGAAACTAAAGGGGTGCTCATCAATTGGGTAAAGGCTAAACAAGTTGTGGTATATGAATGTAATGGAATATTATTGTGCTATAAGAAACGAGGAGGTGATGGATTTCATAATTACCTGGAGAGACTTATACTAACTGATGCTGAGCGAGAAGAGTAGAATCAGAAGAAATTTGTATACAATCACAGACATACTATATCTGTGATGACCAGCTATGACAGACTCCACTCTTTTCAGCAATGCAGGGATATAAGTCAACCCCAAAAGACTCAAGAAAGTGAGAAATGTGCCATCCAGGGATATAACTAGAAAGAACTGAGCCTGAATCCTGATGGAAGCAAACTAAATGATCTTTTTCTTTTCATTGTTTGGTTTTATTTCTTCCTTACCATCTTTCATCCCACCTAGTGCAATACGCCTTTGTAATTGGAATAATGTCTAATATGAATTCATTTGCAGATCCTATGCTGGACTATATGCTGTCGTGGGGGGAGGGAGGAGGGAAGTAAAGGAAATTTGGAAATTAAGGAACTATGGAATTGAATCTTGGTAACTGAAACTAAACTAATAAATTAATATAAAAAAGAAACACCAAAAAATTATAAATGGAAATTACCTTAATATTATAGAACCAGATAGTAAAATAAAATTTTGAATATATCCATTGATCACCTCCTGAAAAATAATGTAAAATGAAAAATCCTAAAACTTTTATAACAAATTCAAGAATTCCCAGGTAAAGGAGAAAATATTGTAAGCATCTAGAAAGATCCAATTTAAATATCATGTAACCACTGTCAGGATTACATTGAATTTATTAGATTTTACATTATAGGATTAGAATGCTTGACATATGATATTCTGGAGGTCAAAGAAGGTAGGATTACAACCAAGAATAATCTATCCAGCAAAACATAATACATTACGTCAAGGGGAAAAATGTACATTTATTGAAATGAGATTTTCAAACATTCCTGATGAAAAGACCAGAGTTGAATAGAAAATTTGAACTTCAAATACCAGAATAGAGAGAAGCCCCAAAAGGCAATTATGAAAGGGAAATCATAAGGGATTCAATAAGTTTACATTCCAGTGTGTGAAGATGATACTTATAATTCCTAAGAACATCATCATTAGGTCACTTAGGAGGATATATGGATAGAGGGCATAGGTATGAAATGACCATGATGTAATAATTAAAAAAAATAAAATTAAGGGGTAAGAAAAAAGGATCCACTGGAAGAAGGATGAAAATATAGGTAGAGCAGGGAAAATTATCTCACATAATAGTGCTGCAAAAAGGAAAATCTTGTATACTCAAGGGGAAAATGAGGGAATGGCATACACAATCATTTAGGTACAGAAACTTATATTACAGGGAAGTAGGGGGAATGGAAAATACAAGAATCGGAAGCCAATAGAAGGGAGGGCAGATTAAGGGAGACAGTAGTCAGAAGAAAACATGACTTTTGAGGAGGAAAGAGAGACACAGAGAGAGAAAGAGACAGAGACACACAGAGGATAAAAAAGAAGGAAATTAGGATATAGGAAAATAGCCAGTTAGTGATCATAACTATTAATATGAATGGGATGAACTCACCCATAAATGGAATCTGATATTAGAATGGATTATAGAAGAGAATTTGACAATGTATTGTTTATCAGAAATACACTTGAAATAGAAAGCCATATTGTGGTAGCTAGGTGGCTCAGTGAATAGAGCACTGGCTCTGGAGTTCGGAGGACCTGAGTTCAAATCTAGCCTCAGATGCTTAATACTTACTAGCCATGTGACCTTGGGCAAGTCACTTAACCCCAATTTCCCTTCATTCCCCCCTCCAAAAAAAAAAAAAGAAATACAGAGACATACACATAGTAAAAATGAGAGGCTAGAATAGAATCTATTATACCTCAACTGAAGTTTAAAAAAATCAGAAGTAGCCATCATGATCACAGGAAAATCAAAATTAAAGAATAGTTCTAATTAAAACAGATAAGTAGGGAAAGTGTATTATGCTAGAAGGTGCCACAGACAATGAAGTAAGTTAAATACTAAACATATATGCACAAAATTATATAGCATCTAAATTTTAAAGGAAAGTTTAAGTGAGTTAACGGAGAGAATAACCAATAAAACTGTACAAGAAGGGACTTCAACTGTCCTCTCTCAGAATTAGATAAATCTAATTAGAAATATACAATAAAGAAGATAAGGGAATGAATAGAATTTTAGAAGTTAGATTTATAGACCTCTGAATAAAAGAGAATGAAAATAAAAAAGAATATATCTTTTTTTCCTGTAAATGACACCTTCACAAAACTTGACCATATATTAGAACATAAAAAAGTCCCCTAACTAAATGCACAAAAGCAATTATTAAATAAATCATTTAAATATCATAATGTAATGAAAATGAATTGGAAACTAATTTCTCTTTTCTTATTTTTTGTCTGTTTTCTTTCACTACCTGGCTAATATGGAAATATGTTTTGCATGATTGTAAATGTACAATCTATAGTTAACTACCTACCTTCTCAAGAAGGGGTTGGTAAGGAATAGAGGGAGTGAATTTGGAAGTCAAAATACTTCTTAAAATTCTTGTTAAATATTGTTTTTACATGTAATTGAGGGGGGGCAAGTGACTAGTGGAAGTTGTTAATGTCAGAAGTTCTCACTTTTATTCAGTAAAGAAATGTGTAAATTCTTAGTCAAGATGGAAGAGGGTTAAATTGTGAGGGTAGGGCTAAGAAAACATTTAAGCTAAAATGGATATAATACCTTGAAAAAGTACTTAAGAGTGTAGAGATTAATGGAATAAAAAAATTGGAGGCCTTGATGAGAGCTAATAATGGGAATAAGGGAGGTGAGGCATGGAAGAATGGGAGAAGGTCATGGCTAGCTTCTAATTAGGGAAATGGAAATCATCTAGATAATAGTAATATCTTGTATCTAATGATTCCTAGATGTCATTGCAGTAAGGTAAAAGAAGAAATCTTGTGCTTTAAGAAGCCTAAGGAATTAGGAGCATAGAGAGTTTGAGGAAAATTTTTTGTGGATATTTAAGTCACTGAAAATAAAGACAGGGGCTGAGGAGACAAGAGATATGTGAATCCCAGAGTCAAACTCTTTGAGAAAAAATGGAGAATAAAATGGGAATCATTACACTATTGGCCCCATGATTTGGAAATTTTAGATGGAGCAGACTTTAAAGAGAGAAAGGTTATTGAGCAAAGGAGGTAAAGGAGAGTCTGGAAGTGATAGTGTGGGGAACAAGGAGTAGTAGAACTGCTCCTTCTAGATGTGAAAATGTATTGAGAAGGCAGGGAAGAGAGAAATTACAGCCATTGTTTGAGAGCATAGGTAGGGATGCAATGTCATTAGAGGGTAAGCACATCTCACTGTGGGCTAAATGATAGCAAGAGTGTACAAGAAACAGCTACCAAATTAAGTGAAGCTTGTTCACTATGGAAATTGAATTTCAGAGAGCACAGTGAAATGGGTGGGCAGGGTGAGAAAAATATATAATTGGGTTGGCATAGAGGAAAATGAGGGTTAGGGAATGTAGGGAGAGGGCTGGAAATGGTTTTCTCCTAAATGATCATTATTTTATTGTTAAAGTGATAGTGAGGAAAAAAAAATCATCAGGTAATACTGAACTCAGTCTCCAAGAGATGCTGCAGAGGAAATTGAGCATCAGTTTGCTCCTCCTTCTGTATGACTAGTTGAAAGGGGTGAGGAGCATAGTGGTACATAGTGGTACCCAGTCAGTGAATGTGACTGGATCTGTATTTAGCTCTGACTTACTTAAGAAGCTGCTTGGTCTCCTTGTCTCGGTTTGCTGGTTTGCTAGTAGAAGGAAGAGGTAGACAGTGATCTTTTGTTTGGGCAAACAATACTGGTCTGCTTCATTTGGGGGTCTCTGCTCCTATTCTAGGATAGAAGGATAAGGGATGTGTGGGTTTCTGTTGTTGGAAGGGAAACTGAGGGAAAGTGGCACTGATCCAACTTGCAGAGAATGCTGGTTATGGGGTTTAATCTGTGTTTGATTCTTGGAAGCCGACTATTCCGTGAACCCCATACAAGAATCTGACTATATAGCAAGTACACACACACACACACACACACACACACACACACACACACACACACACAAGTAGTCTACTTGAGACTGTTCTGTAAACCACTTCAATGCCCTTTCCATCATTTGAAGTAATTTTTCTTTTGCTTTTTGTTCTTTTAACAAGAATAAGACTAATGAGAACCACTTTTTAAATATTTTATATATTTAAAATTTTAACTATGTAATAAAATCAGTATAAAGATATTTAAATTATTGTCAAATAATAATAAATTTTCCTTGATTTACTTTGTGCCTTTTTTTACTTTCTTGATTCTTTTTGTGTGTCTCTCTGTCTCTCTTTCCCTCTCTGTCTCTCCCACATAATATATATATATATATATGTATATATATATATACATATATATGTATACATATATACATATATATGTATATATATATATATACATACATATATATATTAAATGAAGCATGCATAGAAGGGACATCAGTAATCAGCTTCTGGGAATCTGTCAGTCAGACATTCTGTGTTACCCTAACGTGTATAGGAGTAACCTCTTTGCCATTGGCTATATAGCATTAACCAGCTTTTTTTTTCCAATCTTCTAGACTGGGACAATCTCTCTCTCTCCAATAGCATTGATGGGAATGAAGATCCTGTTCACTCATAGGATGGGAATTATGAACTGAATTATGTCAGGGAAATGTCTCCCCTCTCTTTGACCTTGTGGCCTCAAGAACAGGTCTTGGGGTAAAATTCTATTCCATTTCTCCTTTCCATTCCTAGGAACAAGCAGTGGGGTTTGGGGACATGGAGTCATGGAAATTTCAGAAGCAGGGCTCCAGATCAATTGTTACTGCCAGGGAATCCAGGCAGAGAAGTTCTGAGAGGCCAGAATCCCAGAAAAGAAGTGTAAGGAAGCTTTGGGCTTTGAACTTGGTGGGATCATATTATGTAGGAAACAAGATAAGCACTGAGATTTTCCACTATCCGGAGACTCAGGTGGTGTGGCAGTAGAATATAAATTCACATGTTAAAGAGGATTATTGTATACCTTAGGAGTAAATATTTCTTTGTAAAAGCTAATCTGCCTGCTAAGAAGTGAAATGAAATAAGAGTTACTGGATTCCCCCTAAGATAAGAGAGTATCTATCTATCTATCTATCTATCTATCTATCTATCTATCTATCTATCTATTTGCATGCATAAACGTATGCATGCACACATACACACAGAGCTTAAATTATACCAAAAAAGAGTTTGAAAGTTGTATTCAGTATTTTATTGCTTTTAAATGGACCCCATATTCCTCAAAATTTATTTGATATTTTTCACAGAAACCATCTTAAAATGATAGAGTTTAAGGGGAACTTTATTTTAGGCTGACTTATCCTATTCCACTATTTACAGAGAAAGAAAATGAGGCACAGAACTGTAAAGTAATTTCCCTAAGAATACATCTATAATATATGGCACAATTCAAAGTTAAAGACAGGACTTCCATCTCTAAGTCCAGAGCTCTTTGCTCTATATCACCCTCCAAAATTTATATTGCCTTCATACATCATATATATACATACATATACATATATATGTATGTATATACATACATACATATATGTATGTATATACATACATATATATATATATATATTTACAATTCTGTACTCTAAAAAATTTAGGGTTTGCAGTTCTACCAGTTTTAAATGAATGTATCTAATTCTTCACACCCACCTAACATTATTTTTTGTTTTATTTTCTTTTTTTTAATGAATAAATAGAGTTCACTGTACTATGTGATTAGATCCTTAAAGTTATTCAAAGCAGCAGTCCTCAGGAGAGCTGCTCAGAGCGGCTTTACAATATGCTAGCCAGAGGTAACTAGGTGGCACAGTATATAGAGTGCTGGGCCTGAAATTAGAAAGCCTCATCTTACTGAGTTTCAATCTGCCTTTAGACTCAGTAATTGTGTCATCCTGGGCAAGTCACTTAATACTGTCTGCCTCCATTTCTTCATCTGTAAAATGAAATGGAGAAGGAAATGGTAAACCATTCCAGTATCTTGGCCAAGAAAAACTTAAATATAGTCAATAAGAGTCAGACACAATTGAAATAACTCAAAAACAACAACACGGACATACCAGGCACTCTTCTACGTACTGGTTATAAAAGCACAAAAAAAAAAAAAATAAAATGGTCTTTGATCACAAAGAGCTTACCCTTCAAGAGGAAGGACAAGTATATGTTAAGGCATATACAATCTAAATATTAAGTGACCAGGTGTAAACAAATACATGATTAAGTTCAAAGCATTTTTAGACAGCTAATTGGTCTAGTAAATAGAGTACTGGGCCTGGAGTCAGGAAGACCTGAGTTCAAATCCAGCCTTCTAGATTTACTGATAATGTGACCTTGGGTAAGTCACTTAACTTGTGTTTTCCTTAACGCACTCAAGAAGGAAATGGCAAACTACAACAGTATCTTTGCCAAGAAAATGCCATGGAAACTATGGTACATGAAGCCATGGAGAGTCACACATGACTGAATAATTAAACAATATGCAAAGCTTTCAAAGTAAGGCGGTTATTGTTTGTTGTTTGTCTTTCATTCTCAAAGAGAAAAAATAGCATCAGGAATGTGATGCCTTGACTTACAAGTGCACTGGATTTAAGTGAGGCAGGGCTGTGCAAAGTCACAATCCTTACTCTTTCGCCCAGAGCCATCTGAGTCCAGTGGGAAAATATAGATCACGACTACTGGAGAAGGCCTTGGATGCAGTAGGAGACCTTGGCACTTTTAAGTTAAGGTCTTTTTGAGGTCTCAGTTTGTCTGGAGCAATGGCCATTCAGTGACTGAAAACCAGTAGAAAGGCACAAAAATGGGAGATAGTGTCCTTTGTGGAAAAAAGTAAGAAAAATCATGATGTGAATACAAATTCTCTATCCATAGATTACATACATAGTTCTTATGAACATACCTTTCTGCTTTTTGGAAATTTGAAATAATTCTGCAATTGGCCTTTTAGGCGTAAACTTTTTTTGGAAAAATATATTATTTGAAGTTTTTTCGTAGATTCCTCTTATAAAGGATTTAATAATTTATACATGTATAAATAATTTTATATTAAATGAAAATTCCCTAATTAATAAGAATATAGCTATGGGTAGTATTTTCTAATGAAATTAAAATTTATTTGGGTAACACAAACTCTTTCCTTTTTCATTTGTAATTTTGCTGAAATTCATATTCTCTGTTTAATTAAATTTTCTAATACTTCATAATTTTATCTTTCAAAAACACTTTGTTTCATTTGTTAAATTAATTTATTTTTGCATTTTTGTGTGATTTATTTCTGCTCTGAGTTTTATCATCATTTTTTTCCTCACACTTCCTTGTAGAGTATTATTTGATCCTTTCTGAGTGTCCTAAGTTGCTAGTATAATTGATTTAATTTCTGCTTTTTCTCCCTTAGAAATGCAAGCACTGAGTGATAAAAATGTTGCTTTAAGAATGTCACAGTAAGGGCGGCTAGGTGGCGCAATGAATAGAGCCCCGGCCCTGGAGTGAGAAGGACCTGAGTTTGGAGCCGGCCTCAGACACTTAATCCACACAAACAAAAACCTAGCCGTGTAACCTTGGGCAAGTTACTTAAACCCAATTGCCCTAAAGGGGCGGCTAGGTGGCGCAGTGAGTAAGAGTGCCGGCCTTGGAGTTGGGATGACCCGAGATCAAATCCAGCCTCATAAAATGAGCACCCACACACAAATAATGACTATCCGTGTAACCTTGAGCAAGTTACTTAACCCCAATTGCTTTAAAAAAAAAAAAAAAGAATGTCACAGTAGGGGGACAGAGCCAAGATAGCGGAGTAGAAACAGCACTTCCAAGGTGCTCTACCCCACACAACTTCTAAACAATGTGAAAGGGGACTCTGAACAACTTCTGGAGCCCCAGCACCCACAGAACTACACAGAGTAGCTAACCGCCCACTGAGGAGAACCCAGCAGCCCTGCAGGGAGCAGTGAGTGCAGCACTGTGAACCGACAGCACAGTGCGCTGGGAGTGGAGCCCAGGACTGTGTGAGCATCGGTTTTAGCCCCAGGGTGGCCAGGCCAGCAGCCAGCTGGAGGGACCCCAGAACACCAGCAGCTGTGGAGATTCCAGAATTATCAGCACAGATATGCCTAGGATAAGGTGAGAGGTTAGTGCCCTATGGACTTTGGAACCATTATTTCAGGAACACATTGGCTTCCTCCCCTGGGGGTGAAAAGCTGCTGAAGAAACAGCAGCACAGAAGCCATTTTGCAGCATCAATGGCGGCTCTAGCTCCTGGTCTGCAAACTGTAGGGAGATCCGGCAATCAGTCTGGGGGTTAATCGCTCTTGCTTTAAACTGCCTGGATCTGGATTGTGATCTTGGGTAGGGGGGGAGGTTTGGGGTGGATATCCAATTTGCTAGAGTGGGTGGAGGCTTTACAGAGGCCACCCAACTGGCGGAAGTTGTGAAGACCCCGATGTTCGGGACAGAAGCTCCCCTGTCTGGTGGCAACAAGCCCAAAAATCAAGTAATTAAGTGGCAACATGCCTAGGCAAAAGAAACAAAATAAACAGAAAAATTCAACATTGGACTCCTATTTTAGGGGCAAAGAGGATCAAAGCATGGAGGAGGACTGTGAGGTCAGAACTCCTGCACCAAAAGCCTCAACTGAAAATACAAGCCGGCTACAGGCCATAGAGGACCTTAAGAAACAGATAAGGGAAGTGGGGGAAAATTGGGAAGAGAAATTATAAAGATGCAAGAAAAGTATGAAATGACAGTCAACAGCCTGACTGAGTAAAATAACACCTTGAAAAATAGACTAACTCAAATGGCAAAAGGAGCTCAGAAAGGCAATGAGGAGAAGAATGCCTTAAAGAGCCTAATTTGCCAGATGGAAAAAGAATCTCAAAAGCTCACTGAGGAGATTCATTACTTCAGAGTTAGACTGGAGCAAATGGAAGCTAGTGACTTTATGAGAAATCAAGATGCTGTTATACAGATCCAAACAAATGAAAGAATAGAAGGCAGTGTGAAATATCTCATGGGAAAAACCACTGACCTGGAAAATCCAGGAGAGATAATTTTAAAATTATTGGACTGCCTGAAACCCCTCATCAAAGAAAGAGCCTAGAAGTCATCCTTAAAGAAATTCTCAAGGAAAATTTCCCTGATGTTTTAGAACCAGAGGGGGAAATAGAGGTTGCAAGAATCCACTGATTGCCTCCTGAAAAAGATCCCAAAAAGAAAACTCCTAGGAATATTATAGCCAGGTTCCAGAACTCCCAGATCAAGGAGAAAATACTACAAGCAGCCAGGAAGAAACAATTTCAATACTGTGGAAATACAATCAGAATAGCACAAGACCTGGCAGCTTCTACACGGAGGGATTGAAGGGCATGGAATATGATATTCCAGAGGGCAAAAGAGCTGGGATTGAAGCCAAGGGTCACATTCCCAGCAAAACTGAGTATCTTGTTTCAGGGGAAAATATGGTCATTCAGTGGAATAGAGGACTTTCAAGCATTCTTGAGGAAAAAAACAGAATTGAATAGAAAATTTGACATTCAGACACAAGAAGCAAGAGATACTTTAAAAGGTAATCAGGGGGGCGGCTAGGTAGCGCAGTGAATAGAGCCCCGGCCCTGGAATTAGAAGGCCCTGAGTTCGGAGCCGGCCTCTGACACTTAATCCATATGAACAAAAAAACCTAGCCGTGTAACCTTGGGCAAGTTACTTAACCCCAATTGCCCTAAAGGGGCGGCTAGGTGGCGCAGTGAGTAAGAGCGCCGGCCTCGGAGTTGGGATGACCCGAGATCAGATCCGGCCTCAGAAAATGAGCACCCACGAATAAATAATGACTAGCCGTGTAACCTTGAGCAAGTTACTTAACCCCAATTGCTTTAAAAAAAAAAAAGGTAATCAGGGAAAAGAAATCAAAAGGAACTTATCAAAGTTGGACTATTTTCATTCCTACATTGATAAACAATAACTGTGTCTGATGAAACCTTTCTCATTATGAAAACAATTGAAGAAGGGTTTATCTGCATATGTATACATGGATAGAGGGCACAGGTTGAATTTGTTGGGAAGGGATGATTCTTAATGGGTTAAGTTAAGAGGTGAGAGAGGAAAGTGGCAAGAGGAGATGGGGAGAGACAGGGTAGGGTAACCTATCTCATGTAGAGGCAAAGGGAAGTAGTTGCAGGGGATGGGAAGAAGAGGAAGGCAAAAAGGCAAAAACATATTCTTATTGAAGTTGGCTCAAGGAGAGAATCACATACATACTAAATGGGATATCTCACCCTGCAGGAGAGGAGGAGAAAGGGCGAGGTTGGAAGTACCCACTATAGAAGAGGGACAGGATTAAAGTAGGGAATGGACCAGGGGGGAGGTGAGATGGGTGGGAGGGAAATATAAGCAGTCTTTTACAATATAACTACTGTGGTAATGTTTTGCAAAACTATACATGTACAACACATAGTGAATTGCTTATCTTCTCAGAGGGAGTGTGTGACAAGGGTGGAAGGGAATAGATCTGAAAATCAAAGTTTTAAAATTAAATGTTTCATAAAATGTCCAGGCATTGGGGCTCAGAGATTCACCTTGCCCTAATGTCAAAGTTGAAGGGGGTATGGGAGAAGATAGGGGATACAGCAGATTGCATGAGGGGATATCTTGTGGGACTGCTCTCCTGGGGTGGTGGGTAGGGAAAATGGGGGATAAAAACTGTAACTCAATATTTGGTGGAAATGAATGATGTAAACCAGAAGTTAATAAAGCATTTGTTTAATAAAGAATTAAGACAAAAAATGTCACAGTACCCCAGAATTTTTGAAAATCAGTATTATTTGTGATATTATTGACATACATATTTCTTTTCTCCTCTGATTTATCTTTTAAATAAATCATTGCAAAACTTGTCTATATTTCTATGAAATTGCATAAATTTTATTTGTCTTTTTCTGTTAATTTATTTATGATCTTTATAATTTTGTTATTTAAATTTTACATAGGGTTTCTATATGACCTAGTATTTAATATATTTTTGTTTTTAGAATGCACTGAGAACATAAAAAGAATAGCTTTCTTGCTTTTTCTCTTAATGAGTAAAAAAGATTGCTCTGTGGCTTATCTTTTTATTTCATCTGTCATATTTGGATAATGGAATTTTCAAATCTGAATTTCATTTATCTTTAACTTTTTTATGGTTAATTTTTCCTATTGAGTGTTAAATTTTTTATTGAAATTTATAATTGTCATATATAGTGCTTTAAAGTTTGCAAAGGGCTTTGCATATATTATCTTACTTATTCTTTTAACAACTGTGATAGACAGGTGCTGTAATTATTCTCATTTTACAGATGAGGACACTGAGGGTAAGGAAGGTTAACTGGTTGAGGGTCTCAGGCTTATTTGCTACTTACTCTTCACTGCTGTCTATCCTAGTTTTCTATATGTAAACTGGTATTTATTATATATGCTTTTCATTTTTCTATATTAATATAATATTTTTTTTATTTCTAAAATCTGAATTTTGCTTCACCGCATGATATTACTATCTCTCCTGTTTCAGATAAAAAACAAAAAATTGTACTTTATTATTCATTATAGTAACATTGTGATTATAATCTAGCTAAATACATTAAATGTCTTTCTGTAGACAGCATATTTTATTAGGTTTGGTTTCTTCATCCATTTTAAAACTGGCTATAATAAAAGAAATAAAAAGTCAGAGTGATTATATTTATATAAATACATATAACATATGATTATATTTATTTTCTTTTTAATTTCAGAAATACTTTACTACAAGGAAATAAAAATAGCATGATGACATGGATAGAAATTAGATGTTCAAGAAATTTTAAGTGCAGCATGTGTATGCATATATATGTATATTATATGTACATAAAATTTTATATTATTTATGTAAATTCTTTTTGCACATGATTAAAATTACTAAAATTTATTTCTTAACTGTTGGCTAATCTTTGTTTTTTATGAATATAGATTAATTATTAAGGTCATTCTATAATTTAATTTTAATTGTTGTCTTTACAAATTTAAAAGCCAAAGCCATTCTATCTTCCTAAAAAGAAGAAAACATGTTATTATTATGTATATTTAGGAAAAAGCTAGGAACTATTTCTTCTTCAAGTTGCTAAAATAATGTTATAAATCAATTGATCCAGATGTGATGCTTTTTATATTCTGGTTTGTTAATGACATTTTTCCTTCTTTCTTTCTCTGCAGCTTATCTTATAAATTATATTTTATATTGTTTCATTTAGGAAAGTTTTTGAAAAATTCTAGTGTCAATTTTATAATTTCTCTGTGGTTTAGATATACTGTTTACATTTCTGAACAGGATTATAATATTTTAGATTGAAAGGGATTTTTATACATGAGTGTGCTGGAACAAGCCCATTGTTAAATTTTACACTAAAACAATCCACTATTCAAATTTTAATGTAACCATTTATATCTTTCAAATTAGGAAATATTATAAATCACAGCTTAATTTATTATTTCAATGATTTTTGACTTAAGAAAGTGGTGAGCCCTTTCCGCGCTGCCCAGAAGAGGGTTCCATACAGCGTTGTTCTCGGTTTCAGTCGTAACTTTAAAGGGAAACTTTCACAATGTCCTGAGCCCTGGATGTCCTGCAAATGAAGGAGGAGGATGTCCTCAAGTTCTTGGCTGCAGGAACCCATCTGGGCGGCACCAATCTGGACTTCCAGATGGAACAATATATTTACAAGAGAAAGAGTGATGGCATCTACATCATTACTCTGAAGAGAACTTGGGAAAAACTTCTGCTGGCAGCACGTGCCATTGTAGCCATTGAAAACCCAGCCGATGTTAGTGTCATCTCATCCAGGAACACTGGCCAGAGAGCTGTTCTGAAATTCGCTGCTGTCACTGGCGCCACACCTATTCCTGGACGTTTCACACCGGGCACCTTCACCAACCAGATCCAGGCAGCTTTCAGGGAGCCTCGCCTCTTGGTGGTCACTGATCCTTGGGCAGATCACCAGCCTCTGACTGAAGCATCGTATGTTAACCTCCCAACCATTGCCCTGTGCAACACAGACTCCCCACTTCGCTATGTGGACATTGCCATTCCATGTAACAACAAGGGAGCTCACTCTGTGGGTCTGATGTGGTGGATGCTGGCCAGTGAAGTCCTGCGGATGGGTGGTACCATCTCCCGGGAACACCCATGGGAGGTTATGCCATTATCTTTATCTTTACTTCTACAGGGATCCAGAGGAGATTGAAAAGGAAGAGCAGGCCGCAGCTGAGAAGGCAGTGACAAAGGAGGAGTTTCAGGGTGAATGGACTGCACCCGCCCCAGAGTTCACTGCTACTCAACCAGAGGTGGCTGATTGGTCCGAGGGAGTACAGGTGCCATCTGTGCCCATTCAGCAGCTCCCCACCAAAGATTGGAGAGCTCAGCCATCTACTGAGGACTGGTCTGCAGCTCCTACTGCTCAGGCCACTGAGTGGGTAGGAACTACTACAGAGTGGTCTTAAAACCCAGATGCTCTAATAGTGTTGGAAAAATGCTGATTGAAAATAAAACATTGATTTCTTAACCAAAAAAAAAAAGTGGTGAAGGAAAATGTTAATAATGTAGATTGTATACATTTTGTTCATGGTATTATTTCTTTGTGACTTTCTTGAATAGTTATCTTTATAATTTTTTTTCTTTAGTATTTTCATGTGCCTTATTATGACTTACTAAGTCATGTTTCATTTTATTTTTGTTAGAATTTTATGTTATGTTTAGAGAGACATTTCCTGCTTTTTCTCTCAGTAAGTTAAAAAAGTCCATATCTGGATTACTTTGTGGATACTTGAAAGAGTGTCACCACGCATTTTTTCCCCAAATGGTCATTACATGTAAAACATTCACTAGCACACCTTTATTTTTTAGAGATCATCTGATCTATCCCTGTGACTTTATAAAGAAAAAAAAATAATGTTTTTGGTAGTTAAACAGCTTGTTCAACATCACACCTTCAAATGATAAAAAACAAAGTTAATATAAATGAAAATAATGCATCCAATATTTTGTAATAAAGGAACTTCCAAAAATAACAAAACAAATTTTGGTTACATTAACAACATTCATTTACTTGTTCATTAAAATGAAAAAAAGGATCCCCAACAGGGTTTTGACTTTCAAAATTACAAAAAAAAAAGACCATTAGAATTAAAAGTAACTTTGGTTAAAAAGTCTACATTAAATAATGATGCTTATCATTTCTCGTCCACCAAACCAAATTCATACTTTGGCAGTTTGGTATACAAAATAGAAGTTAATACGAACAATCACAAAATTGCCAAAGCAGGAAACACACACACACACACACACACACACACACACACACACACACACACACATTCTCAGTGATAGTGACCATACGAGGATTTTAAAGCAAAATTTTGGTTGCAATTAGTTTCAAGGCTAATAAGGAAAAAAATTGTAGAGGTGAATTTATTGTAATATCTTTTTAATGAATAACTGTAGTTAGAGTAGAAAACAACACTTGGATGAGTAAAGGAATATAGTGTTTTTTGTTTTTTGTTTTTTTTTGAGGGGTGAATACAGGGCAATTGGGGTTAAGTGACTTGTCCAAGATCACAAGGCTATTAAGTGTTAAGTGTCTAAAGCCAAATTTGAACTCGGGTCCTCCTGATTGCAAGGCCAATTCTCTATTCACTGAGCCACCTAGCCTCCGTATAGTGTTGTTCTCAGACACTATTAGGGTAACACATAAATGACTAGCATGACTAGAGAGCAATGCATGATATTCTGTATTGTGTAAAGAAGAACTGGGGAAAAAAAGGAATGATGATAATTAAAATTATTAAAAAGTTAATAAGAATGGAAGGAAATGCATTTTGTAGTCATTAGAATAAAGTAAAATAGAATTGTTTGGGACTTGCAGTTATTTGAAGGAAGAGAAAAATGAAAAATTATGTATGAAATTATCAGAATATTTTAATAAAATGAACTCAGTTTATAAAAACTCTTAACCTAAAGCCAATAAATAAATAGTGAATATCCTGCACACAATATCCAAGGTCATAAAGATATAAAATTGTATTGGAAAATGTATTATAATTGAGTTTCTGTTGTATGAAAATTTGGAAGAGAAACAGAAGACAGAGGTGGAGGAAAGAAGGGAGACAGAGGTGGGAGCAAGACAGACAGTAGGAGAGAGACAGAGACAGACTCACAGAAAGACAGAGAGACAGACACAAACGAATACAGATAAAGAGAAAAAATAGAAAGAGACAGAAACAGAGACACAAAGTTAGATGAACATACAAAATCCATCTAGATTCTAGAAAGCTGTGGGTTGGAGGAACCTCCTATGGATTTACTGGATCAAGCTGTCTTTTCTGAGAGTGGAACTTTTGATGGCATCCTATATTTCCTGAATGGTTAAGAAAGGAAGAAATACTTTAGATCATATATTTCACTTTCCTCCATTTTTCCAGATGAGAACATGTAGACTCAGAGAGGTTAGGAAATATGTGACTGGGATGCATTAGACACAAAGGTGTCTACAATTATTGTACACCCTCAATCCACTCAGAAAATACCAGACTAGTTCAGATACCATAGTAATCTAATCACACAAAATGTTGTTTAAATTGAAATTGCCCTTACAGAAATCCTTGCAACTTGATTTCCATAGTGTTACTTTGTAAATTTTAATAAAATAGTGCCTATGCTTATACCATTCCCAGTCTTCTTCTATATATTAGGTTTATGAAAAATCTAACAATGGAGTGGAACAAACATTGAACTTAGAGTCAGAAAGCTTGAGTTTGAGACCTAAACCTCCTTTTTATTACCCAAATAATTTTAAGAATTAAATGAATTTTTCTTTTTTTTTTATAAACAAATGCTTTATTAACTTCTGTTTTACATCATTCATTTCCGCCAGATTTTGAGTTACAATCATTTTCCCCCCATTATTCCCCTACCCAACCTCCCAGCATAGTAGTCCCACAAGATATCGCTTCCTCCAATCTGCTCTCTCCCATACCTTCTCCCATACCCCCATCGAATTTCCATTAGAGGAAGGTGAATTTTTGTGTCCCAATGCCTGCACATCTTATCTCCCTATTACCAGCAAAAGAGTATTAATAATAGTATTTGTATATATTTGAAACATTTAATGTTACGACCTCGAATTTCAGATCCATTTCCTTCCTCCCTTGTCACCCATTCCTTCTTGGGAGATAAGTAATTCAGTATATGTTGTACATGTCTAGCTATGCAAAACATTATCATAGTAGATATATTGTACAAGGCTGCTTATAATTCCCTCCCACTCATCCCACCCCCCACCTGGTCCATTCCCTACATGATCCTGTCCCTCTTCTATAGTGGGTACTTCCAACCTCCCCTCACCCCAAGGATGCCCTCCCATCCATCATCCCTCCTCTCATCCCCCTTCCCCCTATCCTGCTGCAGGTTGAGATATCCCATTTAGTATGTATGTCATTTTCTCCCTGAACCAAATTCAATGTGAATGTGGTTTTGCCTTTTTAGCCTTCCTTATTCTCCCCCTCCTTTGCAACCACTTCCCTTGCTTCTTCTACATGGGATAGTTTACACTACCCTGTCTCTCCCCATCTCCTCTTGCCACTTTCCTCTCTCACCTCATAATTTCATCCCTTGAGTATTCTCCCTTCCCAACAAATTCAACCTATGCCCTCTATCCATATATAACTGTAACCATATACACACACATTCACATATGTATTCATATGACCACACCCCCTTCTTCCATTATTTTCATAGTGAGAAAGATATCATCAGTCACAGATATTGCTTTTCCATATAGGAATGTAAATAGTTCAACTTTGATAAGTTCCTTTTGATTTCTTTTCCCTGATTACCTTCTCAGGCATCTCTTACTTCTTGCATCTGGATGTCAAATTTTCTATTCAACTCTGGTTTTTTCCTCAAGAATGCTTGAAAGTCCTCTATTCCACTGAATGACCATATTTTCCCCTGAAACAAAATACTCAGTTTTGCTGGGTAGGTGACCCTTGGGTTCATTCCCAGTTCTTTTGCCCTCTGGAATATCATATTCCATGCCCTTCGATCCCTCAGTGTAGAAGCTGCCAGGTCCTGGGCTATTCTGATTGTGTTTCCACAATATTGAAATTGTTTCTTCCTGGCTGCTTGTAGTATTTTCTCCTTGATCTGAGGATTATGGAACCTGGCTATAATATTTCTGGGAGTTTTCTTTTTGGGATCTTTTTCAGGAGGTGATCTGTGGATTCTTTCAACCTCTATTTTGCCCTCTGGATCTAAAACATCAGGGCAGTTTTCCTTGAGAATTTCTTGAAGGGTGATTTCTAGGTTCTTTCTTTGACCATGGCTTTCAGGTAGTCCAATAATTTTTAAATTGTCTCTCCTGGATCGATTTTCCAGGTCAGTGGTTTTTCCCATGAGATATTTCACATTGCCTTCTAATCTTTCATTTGTTTGGATATGCTTAACAGCATCTTGATTTCTCATAAAGTCATTAGCTTCCATTTGCTCCAGTCTAACTCTGAAGGAATGAATCTCCTCAGTGAACTTTTGAGATTCTTTTTCCATCTGGCAAATTCGACTTTTTAAGGCATTCTTCTCCTCATTGCCCTTTTGGGCCTCCTTTGCCATTTGAGTTAGTCTATTTTTTAAGGTGTTGTTTTCCTCAGTCAGGCTGTTGACCCTCATTTCATACTTTTCCTGCATCCTTCTCATTTCTCTTTCCAATTTTTCCTCCACTTCTCTTATCTGATTTTTAAAGTCCTTCTTAAGGTCCTCTATGGCCTGCAACCCGCTCATGTTTTCCCCTGGGGCTTTTGGAGCAGGACTTCTGACCTCACAGTCCTTTTCCCGCTCTATGCCCCCAAAATAGGAGTCTAGGGTTGCATTTTTCTGTTTCCTTTGCCTTGGCACATTGCCACTTAATTGCTTGACTTTTGGGCTTGTTGCCACACTATGGCTTTAAGGCCAGATAGAGGAATTTTCATCCCGAACGTGTGGGGGGCAACTTCCGTTTCTGGCAAGCTGTAAACCCACCCACAACTTCCACCCTAGATCACAATCCAGATCCAGGGAGGTTAAAGCAAGAGAGATTACCCCCCAAGACTGATTGCTGTATCTCCCCACTATTTGTAGGCTGGGAGCCAGAGCTGCCTCTGAAAACTACAAAATGGCGTGTCTCCTCAGCAGCTTCTAGTCCCCAGGGGAGGGAGCTGACGCATTCCCCAAATACAGGTCCCAAAGTCCATAGGACACTAACCTCTTACTTTGTCCTAGGCATGTCTATGTTGATAATTCTGGAGTCGCCACAGCTCCTGGTGTTCTGGGGTTCCTTCAGCCGGCTGCTGGCCCTGCCGCCCTGGGGCTAAAACCTCGTCTCAAGTGGACCTGGGCTCTGCTCGGCTCAGCTCCTGTGCTCTGCGCTCTGTGCGCTGCCAGGTCCCAGATCGCTGTGTTGGTACTTCCTGCAGGGCTGCTGGGCTGTCCTCAGAGGGAGGTTAGCTTCTCTGTGTTGTTCTGTGGGTGCTGGGGCTCCAGAAGTTGTTCAGAGTCCCCTTTTACATTGTTTGGGGGGAATCTGGGGGCAGAGAGGCTTGGAAGAGCTGTCTTGGCTCCACCCCTAAATGAATTTTTCTCAGCCTCAGTTTCCTTATTTTCAAAATGGGGATAATAGTACTTGTATATCCAATTCAGAGTTATTGTGAAGAAAGCATTGGGCTAACTCTATAATAAAATGTTAAAATTGTTTCATCAGATGCAGAAGTTTCATAAGCAATTTTCCGCCTAGCAATTCTTTATATTACTTGAAAATACCAGAACTGATTATTTTTCAGATGTTTATCATGATCTACCATTAGTATCTCCATGAGATCTCTGTTGGATTTCAAAGGCTATTTCTCTCATCTTTTTAGTAAAGGCATTTTAGTAATATTTATCAATTATGGAGAAACATGGAAATTATGGTCTCTGAAGAATTTAAGATGAATATTACATAGAAAACAATGTAAAAGTGCATAGTGGTTATGAGCCAACTAAAACTTGAAACCAATGAGAAATTTAGAAGGGGAATAGGAATAAAGGATGTCTTCAGGGAATTGCATGAGAGAAAGAGAACATAGGCTTATTATGCTAAGAGTAAAGGTTAAAAAAAATACTCGGGAATATGTTCCACTGGTCTTTTAATGATATTGGAAAAGGGAATCCATCTTATTAGCGGCACATCTTTGGCCCATTTATTAGAATACATGAACAAGAATCATATGAAATAGGAGGGGAAGTATGGACTGCGGTCTTTACCATTGATGGGTACTTCTGAATTAATGACAAAAAAGAATCATTTGAGATTTCGAATATTCTCTCTCTCTAGAATACATTTCATTGTTGAATTATTGGCTAATTGTTGATATTATCTAACTCCTACGTGGCTCTATTTTTGCTGCACTTGACCAGAGACTGTAGGCATCTAGAGTTTGCTTCCAAGTTTAGTTTCCAAAATAAATATTTGTTTGATTAGAATCTAAGCCAGCCAAGTAAGTTATATTGTTTCTTTTCTTTCTTTCTTTTTTTTTTTTGGAGGGCAATTGGGGCTAAGTAACTTGCCCAAGGTCACACGGCTAGGTTTTTGTTTGTGTGTTAAGTGTCTGAGGCCGGATCCTAACTCAGGTCCTTCTGACTCCAGGGCCGATGCTCTACTCACTGCACCACCTAGCCCCCCATAAGTTATATTTTTTAAAAGCGGTAAAATTTAGTCACTAAATTTTAATAGTGTAACTCTATTCTTCACATGTTCAGATAGTTTAGAACAGTAGACATCTTTTATAAATAAAGCACACAAATAATTTAATGAACATTGGGCAGTATCTACAGTAAGGAACATAAAACAGACACAAAACATAAAAAGCACAACTATGGAGGTTATAACTGAATTTTCCATCAGCAAATGAACTTATTACACAAAAATAGCAATTCCCAAAATGATTTTCCTAGAATAATAAAGAATTTGCATAAATATAATGGTTTTCTTCATTGTTCCCCACTCCATTCCTACTTGAAGCTGATTTTATTCTTAAGTCTTATGGTAGACCACATAGCTCCAAATTAGGGCAATAAATCAGTAATTCTACATAATTTCAGTAGAAAGCTATTCTAAATAACTTTTATAAATCTTATGTGTTATTGTTTTCACTAAGGTCTTATCAGTAAAAAAGCCTTTTAAAACTATAACTATTGTCTGCAAGAAATAACTGAGAGTTGCCATGAGTTGTGTGACTCAGTTCTGTTTCCTTTTTTATATTCCCTTTTACATTTATATGAGAAGAAAATAATGTGACAGAAGTTACTTTCCCTGCTAAACTATTTTATTGTTTTTCTAATGCATTTTCCCTCAAATTAAACTCCATTTTTCGGCAAGATCAATAAAAATGTAGAAGACCCTTGAAAATTTACACAAGAAATTTCTAGTATCCTAGACAGACTAAATCATTAAAAGGGCATTATGTTATAAGAAATCTTGGATAATCTACAAAGATTTCTCAATTCCCTTCAAATGCTGTAAAGAAATATATCACTTCTGAGTTCTTTGTGATCAGAGTATTGATCTGGGAGACAGATCTTGATTCTGTTTTCCTGTTAATTGATTGTACTACATTGAATGAATCACTTAATCCTCTTTGGGTCTCAGTTTCTCCACCTGTAAAAGGGATTAGGCTATATGATCTCTTCAATGTCTATATCTATATCTATATCTATCTATCTTTCTATCTATCTATCTATCTACATATATATATATTTTTTTTTTTCTCCTTGTGTCTATGTTATATTTAATTATGGAATAAACAAATCCCTATGAATGACTAGTGAATGGATACTATAGCTTTAGATCCCATCCAAGCAATTATTAGGATGAAAAATTAATTGGGATTAAAATAGAAATGCTACAAATTATTGCACCCTGAAAGAAATTATACTTAAAAGAACATTTTAAAATTAAAACTTTACATACATTTAAATTATTATCATTTTGAGTTCAAGATTTTACCAGCAAATTACAAAGTACCCAAAATCTGTAGATGCAAATCTAATGAATTGATTTTGTTCAGTTTATTGATTCCATGAATGTAATACAGATTCTTATTCAAATATGTGTTATGTTTATTTAATCTTCTGAAGGCTTTCCTATAACTTTTTGCACATACCTACCAACAGAGACATACACACACATATGCATATCAAAATTTCTTTATAATATGGTGAAAAAAATAATCAGCCAGGTACAGAGTCATGAAGCAAAACAAATTGATTTGTTTTACCTTAGTATGGTTATATATTGATAAATAGGTAGGTAGATATAAATTTAGATATAGATATACACACATATATTTATATATACATGAGTACATATGTGAGTCATTAGCAATTAGGTTGTCTTTTCCTAGCTTTAAATTTAGAAACAGATCAATAGATGGCAAAAGTAGGTGAATGAGAGATGTATTTTTCTTACACTGCCTTTCTTTAGGGTTCTCATATCAATTGATATAGTTTTTTTTTTTTATAATGGATGATTAGATTGTGAAAGTATATTTCTTTCTTTTTTTTTTCTTTGGAGGGCAATTGGGGTTAAGTAACTGGCCCAAGGTCACATGGCTAGGTTTTTATTTGTGTGTGCGTTAAGTGTCTGAGACCAGAACTGAACTCAGGTCCTTCTGACTCCAGGGTCGATGCTCTACTCACTGCACCACCTAGCCGCCCCGAAAGTATATTTCTTTTGACAATGAAGTGGATCAGTGTGAAGAATTGGGAAAATAGTCAACATGTTTTGAATATATAACATTCCACCGTTAAAGTGTTCCAATATAGTTTAAAATTCATATGCAATCACATGATTAATCGTTCACTTTTTTGTCTTCTTGTTTTTAGTACTTAATCTTGCAAATATCTCCAATGAGAAACATATTTTATTGGTTTTAGATTTCTTCTTGTTCTGTACTTAGAATAAGTAGGAAATATAATAGAAAAACGTAGTTAAAAATAGAAACTTTTATAATTATTAGCTAAATTTAATGGAACACTAACTTTGAATCATTTAAAAGAGTACAGGTGTTATTTATTTTGGGAATATATGATATTTCCCATATTTTAATATTAAAAAAACAGATTATATAAATTCTTTATTTGAAATTTTAAATTCTATATGAATTCACAATGTTTTCAGTCTTATTTAATCCTTTAAGTCTTGGTTTGTTTTTTTATGAATAGGTCTCCATGTTCTTTGTCAGAAAAAAAAAGAAACAAGTGTGTTCTGTTACATCTGTCTACGCCTTATTTTAATTTTAATCAAAATTAATAATCCTAAAGAACATAGTTTGCCTTGAGTTTATTTCTATTACTACCACCTCCTCACCTCAAAATTTAGAACTATAAACAAAAAAGTTATTTTTTACTTTTTTAATTTGAGATGACTTTTTATTGGTATTTTATAATGATTTTTGTCATAAACATCATAAATGAACTATGTAGCAAATTTAGTGCATTTTAGTATACAAAAAATGTCAAAAATAATCAAATCTGATTGTAATGAAATGCAAAACACATCTTTTATGAGAGGAGTGAACCAAGTGGCATTAGAGAAGAGAGGCAAAAACTGGTAAGATGACCTTGCAGTTGTGCAGTAAGACAGAAAGTTATGTTTGGTGACTATAAGGCAGGAGTCCTATTTTTGTTAAATGGTCTTGGTGCCAAATCTGGAAAAAAAGTTTTGTTTTCTGATGGGTGGCTATCCCGCATAAATGGATTTCTTTGCCTGTGTGTCCTCAGAATCCACTTCTGTCTTCACTCCCTAAGCCCACTGAAAGTTTCTTTGGCAACATAAAGTCAATTGTCAGGAACTTACGTGGAGTTCGTTATTTTTCTTTCAACGTAGTTTTTAACAAATAAATGTTTACAGGCTAAGGTCTCTGGTCGCTGTGTCCTCGGCTACTCAGGCCAAGTTCTCAATGATAATAGGGATGCCTTGGCCACCACCAATAAAAGCTGGTTCCACAGCATACTTTGTACCTCGACATGTTAATTTGTGAATGAGATGAGCAGTGATTCGTGATCCAGGGCTCCCAAAGGGTGGCCCAGGGAGATGGCTCCTCCCTTCATATTGATTTTACTTGTATCAATGTGCAGATTCTTCTACTGCTAGATACTGTGGAGCAAAAGCTTCATTCATTTCGACCAAATCCATGTCTTTCAGGCTCAATTTTTTAATACTCCACTGATGGCAGGAACAGGTACAACGTCTATGATATTGGGATTATATCCAAATACAAAGTAGCCCACAACTCTGGGGAGCAAAGTCAAGATATGCTTTTTAACAGCATCTTCACTCGCTATGTTCCAGTTCTGTCAAGAACTCCTGAAGCATTTCCTGCATTGACAGTTCACCCTTTCTTTAAGACTGGAGAGAACTTGGCCAGTTATTCCATCTTTCCTTGGGCCAGGAATATTCATCATTTTTCATCAACTCTTTTCCTTTCTTTGTTTTCACTTCAATTTGTGCCATTTCATTATTAAAGTATCCAGCATCATTAGCAGCTTCCCACCTCTGTTGTGACTGCAAAGCATATTTATCACAGGTTTCCCTGCTTATTTTATGTTTTTTTTTTTTCCAGCAAGATTTTCAGCAGTAATTGCCATGGGAGTTTTAATATACTGATCAGTCGGTGCTGTCCCCAAAGAGATTTACAGTTTGAGGTTTGTTCTCAACCTGGTACCAAAGAAAGTTACTGACACAGTAGGGAGGCTGGCTCATACTTTCTGTTCCTCAGAACAGTTCCACTTCAGCATCCTTGAGACAAATTTCTTGCCATCCACTGAAAATAGACTGGAAGCCAGAGCCACAGAGTCTATGGAGAGTGAAAGGTGGGGTGTTCTGAGGGACTCCCAAACTCAGACCAACATTCCTCACCAGGTACATAGTGCCTAAAGAACTCTCCCACGTTGCCCACAATCACGCTGTCAATAATTTCTAGAGGGATTTTGCCAGCGAACAGATTAGCCTTAGCAGCCAATTCAGCCAGGTTGGTGGCTGTGAAATCCTTTAGTAAACCTCCATAGGTCCCAAAGAGTGTTCGCTTGGCAGCAACTATGTACAGACCTCAGAGCAGGGACATGGCCAAGGAGGAGGGATGCTTCTTCCTTTCCTGGGAGACTCACCTATTCTGAAGAGCTAATTGCAAAAAAATAAAAAAAAAACATACAAACAAACATACCAAAAAACAAAAACAAATTTGATTTCCCAAGGCGATCAGGATTAAGTGACTTGCCCAGTGTCACACACCTATTAACTGTCAAGTCAGACAGGGGTTTTGAACCTGCAGCCTTGAGGCCACATATGGTCTTCTCAGTCCTTGGGTGCAAACTTTTAACTGAGGCCAAGTTTTTTAGAATAAATCCTTTAATTAATATGATTTGTTCTGTGAAGTCTGGATTCAGGAAAAGGGCCATACATGAGAACCTAGAGGGTCACATATGACCTCATGGCTGTAGGTATCCCACCACTGGCTCAAGTGTTCCTGACTCTGAGGCCAGTGCTTTATTCGCTGTGACACCTAGCTATGCTATGATAAGATTTTAAAACCATGTCTTAAATTGCAGGGTTATCACACATTCTTCAGTTTAAAGAAATAGCATAATTTTTTTTTTCTGATTTCATTATTTAGAAAGTTAGCTTCTACCCTTTTCTGCAAAATTAGTCTCTGTCTATTAAGAAAACAAACAAACGGGGTCGGAGCCAAGATGGCAGAGTAGAAACAGCTTATCCAAGCCACTCTGCCACCAGATTCCCCCCAAACTATGTAAAAGGGGACTCTGAACAACTTCTGGAGCCCCAGCACCCACAGAACAACACAGAGAAGCTAACCTCCCACTGAGGACAGCCCAGCAGCCCTGGAGGAAGGACCAGCGCAGCGGTCTGGGAGCCGGCAGCGCGCAGTGTGCAGAGGGCATGGAGCTGAGCCGAGCAGAGCCCAGGTACCCGTGAGACGAGGTTTTAGCCCCAGGGCGGCAGGGCCAGCAGCCAGCTAGAGGAACCCCAGAACACCAGCAGCTGTGGCGACTCCAGAATTATCAACATAGACATGCCTAGAACAAAGTGAGAGGTTAGTGTCCTATGGACTTTGGGAACAGTATTTGGGGAATACGTCGGCTCCCTCCCCTGGGGGCTAGGAGCCACTGAGGAGACACGCCAATTTGTAGTTTTCAGAGGCAGCTCCAGCTCCTGGCCTGCGAACTGGGGAGATTCAGCGATCAGTCTTGGGGGGGTAATCGCTCTTGCTTTAACCTCCCTGGATCTGGATTGTGATTTAGGGTGGAAGTCGTGGGTGGGTTTACAGCTTGCTAGAAACGAAAGTTGCCCCCCACACGTTCGGGACGAAAATTCCTCTATCTGGGCTTAAAGCCATAGTGTGGCAACAAGCCCCAAAGTCAAGTAATTTAGTGCCAACATGCCAAGGCAAAGGAAACAGAAAAATGCAACCCTAGACTCCAATTTTGGGGGCATAGAGTGGGAAAAGGACTGTGAGGTCAGAAGTCCTGCTCCAAAAGCCCCAGGGGAAAACATGAGCGGGTTGCAGGCCATAGAGGACCTTAAGAAGGACTTTAAATATCAAATAAGAGAAGTGGAGGAAAAATTGGAAGGAAAAATGAGAAGGATGCAGGAAAAGTATGAAATGAAGGTCAACACCCTGACTGAGGAAAACAACACCTTAAAAAACAGACTAACTCAAATGGCAAAGGAGGCCCAAAAGGGCAATGAGGAGAAGAATGCCTTAAAAAAGTTGAATTTGCCAGATGCAAAAACAATCTCAAAAGTTCACTGAGGAGATTCATTCCTTCAGAGTTAGACTGGAGCAAATGGAAGCTAATGACTTTATGAGAAATCAAGATGCTGTTAAGCAGATCCAAACAAATGAAAGATTAGAAGGCAATGTGAAATATCACATGGGAAAAACCACTGACCAGGAAAATAGATCCAGGAGAGACAATTTAAAAATTATTCGACTACCTGAAAGCCAGGATCAAAGGAAGAACCTAGAAATCACCCTTCAAGAAATTCTCAAGGAAAATTGCCCTGATATCTTAGATGCAGAGGGCAAAATAGAGGTTGAAAGAATCCACCGATCACCTCCTGAAAAAGATCCCAAAAAGAAAACTCCCAGGAATATTATAGCCAGGTTACAGAATCCCCAGATCAAAGAGAAAATACTACAAGCAGCCAGGAAGAAACAATTTCAATATTGTGGAAATACAATCAGAATAGCCCAGGACCTGGCAGCTTCTACACTGAGGGATGGAAGGGCATGGAATATGATATTCCAGAGGGCAAAAGAACTGGGAATGAACCCAAGGGTCACCTACCCAGCAAAACTGAGTATTTTGTTTCAGGGGAAAATATGGTCATTCAGTGGAATAGAGGACTTTCAAGCATTCTTGAGGAAAAAACCAGAATTGAATAGAAAATTTGACATCCAGACACAAGAAGCAAGAGATGCCTGAGAAGGTAATCAGGGAAAAGAAATCAAAAGGAACTTATCAAAGTTGAACTATTTACATTCCTATATGGAAAAAGCAATAACTGTGACTGATGATATCTTTCTCACTATGAAAATAATGGAAGAAGGGTGTGTGGTCATATGAATACATATGTGAATGTGTGTGTATATGGTTACAGTTATATATGGATAGAGGGCATAGGTTGAATTTGTTGGGATGGGAGAATACTCAAGGGATGAAATTTTGAGGTGAGAGAGGAAAGTGGCAAGAGGAGATGGGGAGAGACAGGGTAGGGTAAACTATCTCATGTAGAAGAAACAAGGGGAAGTGGTTCCAAGGGAGGGGTAGAATAGGAAGGCAAAAAAGGCAAAACCACATTCTCAGTGAATTTGGTTCAGGGAGAGAATGACATACATACTAAATGTGGTATCTCAAACTGCAGCAGAATAGGGGGGAGGGGGATGAGAGGAGGGATGATGGATGGGAGGTCATCCTTGGGGGGAGGGGAGGTTCGAATACCCACTATAGAAGAGGGACAGGGAATGGATGAGGTGGGGGGGTGAGATGAGTGGGAGGGAATTATAAGCAGCCTTGTACAATATATCTACTATGATAATGTTTTGCATAGCTAGACATGTACAACATAAACTGAATTACTTATCTCCCAAGAGGGAATGGGTGACAAGGGAGGAAGGAAATGGATCTGAAATTCGAGGTCTTAACATTAAATGTTTCAAATATATATAAATACTATTATTAATACTCTTTTGCTTATAATTGGGAGATAAGATGTGCAGGCATTGGGACACAAAGATTCACCTTCTTCTAATGGAAAAGTCGAAGGGGGTATGGGAGAAGGTATGGGAGAGAGCAGATTGGAGGAAGCAATATCTTGTGGGAATGCTATTCTGGGAGGGTGGGTAGGGGAACAACGGGGGGAAAATGATTGTAACTCAAAATCTGGCAGAAATGAATGATGTAAAACAGAAGTTAATAAAGCATTTGTTTAAAAACAAACAAACAAACAAAAAACCTCCAAACACATAGATCATTCTATCTGAATAGTTATTTCAAATGGCTAAATTTGATCCTTTCATTTAGTATTTTTGAATTTGGATACATCTTCCTAGTAGATTCTTTTATTTATGAAATTAACCATTGATTTTTTTGTTAAGCTATCAGGACAGATACTTCAGAAAGAAATTTGCAGGGGTAAGAGAAAACACTAAGAATCAGAAAGTGTCAAGAAAGGATTTGTATCTTGGGAAGCACAACATCCAGGTTCTGTGTCTAGTTCTGCTATTAAGTAGCTTGGTTGATATGGACACATTATAATATATGTAGGCCTCCACTTTACCATTTATAAAGTTAAAGGGTTATACTAAGTGACCTTTAAATTTCCTTCTCACTTTAACCTTCTATTTTGAGAACAAATATATATATATATATTTATACATACACATACATACATACATCACTTTTTTTCTCTGTATGTTCATACTACTCCTCTTTATGTATATTTATTTATGAATTTTATATTCTATATAAAACACTCTAATTTTTTACTCTCTGTCTCTATAATACCATACTACTTGTGCAGAAATAGCTAGGTATATTTATGTGTGTGTATAAAAGCATATAAGAGAGAGAGAATACTACTGAAAAATAATTTTTAACCTTGGGCACCTATTTCAAATTTAATATTACTTACCTTTATTCTATTTTAATTGTGGAATGAATATTCATCAGTCTTCTTTGTACTAATTATCTCCTTCCTGACTGGCACTTTGCCAACATTTCCCCAATGAGTTCACTTTTTATAATTTTACTTTTTTCCTACTTTTTAATTTCTTTCTTCTTTGGTTTGCTTAGATGCCAAAGCACTAACTTTGAATATTAAATAAAAGTATGTATTCATGATAGAATGAGTGAAAACTATTTCTTCTTTATGTTGTCAGATCCTGCCTTTTCTGTTGTTTTGTTTCATTTTTGTTTTTGTGCATCACTGATAAGAAGCATTGCGTGGCAGACACAGAGGAGTTAACATTTACTATTTCCATAGACTCATTACAACCTTGTCAAGTGGACAGACCAGGTATAAAGATGACTTTTATAATAGTATTAGAAAAGTCAATGACTTATCCAAAGTCATACAGCTAGTATGGCAAAGAAAAGACAAAAAAAAAAGAAAAAAACACTTTAGTTGATGCAGGTTTTTCTTATAATTCAAGACAGGATATTTCTTCTTCTTTTGCCCAAAGTCCCATTGGTTGTACCAAAAGTCAAATTCAGTGTTGTGCTGGGAAATTGGTGTTTATATTATAATTCAGAGGTAAAAACAAACACTAAAAAAACACTTTTTAATTTTAACGAATAAAATTTCATTCTAAAATGATGAAAAAAAATGAAAACAAAATGAAAAAAAACTGTATTTTCCTATATGTAATTTGCATTATTATCTTCCTGTTTATATCTATCTCCACAAAATTTCTAATCCAGTATGACACTGAGTTCAGTAGAGTAAAAGATTTTAGATTTTCAAAGTTTAATCCAATGGAAACTAAAGTTCTTGCAAAATCTCTCAGGTTAGGTGACTTGAACTCCATTTCTTGAGTTGTTTTTAGGAAGTCCTAAATTCAAATCCAACCTAGCATACTTAAAAATTGTGTAATCATAAACTAGTTGCTTAGATTTTCTTAACCTCATTTTCTCATATTATAAAATAGAAGTGATAATACTTTCTAGATGCTAAGTATTAGGAATATAAAGGTGTAATTATAACTTAAATTTTAATTTTATTTTATTATTAAATTCTCAGGGTTATTCCTCCTGCAATTTTTTGTAAAGTAAAACCCTGTCTTTTGTTAATATTAACCTTACCAGACCAAAATCAGACTCATAAAATAAGATAAAACTGTATGACATTCCTCACATAGGAGTCAAAGTGATTTAATTATTTGTTAACTCGCTTAGTTAACTGCACAATTAAGGATTTCTTTGATGCTCAGTCTTCTTGGTTATCTTGATGGCATGTAAATCTTACTCCTTTACCAGCATATTTGTAAACAATATAAATGTAGTTTAATCTGCAACTTCACTTAGTTTACCCTCAGAGTTTGTTTGATAGGTCTGTTTCCTTAGGGAACTTATGAGATTATGACTATTTGTTCAACTTTTATGAATTTTTTTTTGCATTTTGGAGGGCAGTTGGGGCCAAGTAACTTGCCCAAGGTCACATGGCTAGGTTTTTGTTTGTGTGTGTTAAGTATCTGAGGCCGGATCCGAACTCAGGGCCTTCTGTCTCTAGGGCTGGTGCTCTACTCACTGTGCCACCTAGCTGCCCCTATGACTTTTACCCAAATATGTTAACATGAATGTGTTTTTTCGTTAACTTTGATGAACTACAAATAATGTGCAATATTGCAATATATAAAATAACACTTTCTCTGTCACTATAATGTAATTTTGCTTATAAGATGATGAGTTAGATTGTTAATGATTGTTCAGTTTCATTGTTTTCTCAGAGACCTGAACCTATGCATGTTGTTAATAACAAAATCTAGGGATAGAAACAGGGGCAGAGCCAAGATGGCGGAGTAAAAACAGCATTTCCAAGGTGCGCTCCCAGCAGACCACTTCCAAACCATGTAAAAGGGGACTGTGGGGGCGGCTAGGTGGCGCAGTGAGTAGAGCGCCAGCCCTGGATTCAGAAGGACCTGAGTTCGGATCCGGCCTCAGACACTTAACCCACACAAACAAAAACCTAGCTGTGTGACCTTGGGCAAGTTACTTAACCCCAATTGCCCTAAAAGGGGTGGCTAGGTGGCGCAGTGAGTAAGAGCACCAGCCTCGGAGTTGGGATGACCCGAGATCGAATCCGGCCTCAGAAAATGAGCACCCACACACACAATTAACGACTAGCCGTGTAACCTTGAGCAAGTTACTTAACCCCAATTGCTTAAAAAAAAATAAAATAAAAGGGGACTGTGACCAACTTCTGGAGCCCAAGCACCCACAGAACGACACAGAGAAGCTGACCACCTGCTGAGGACAGCCGAGCAGCCCTGCAGGGAGGGCCAGCACAGCACTCTGGGAGCCAATAGCCCAACACACAGAGAGATGAACCTAGGTCCGCCTGAGCCCTGGTTTTAGCCCCAGCTTGGCCGGGCCAGCAGCCAGCTGGAGGGACCCCAGAACACGAGCAGCTATGGAGATTCCAGAATTATCAACACAGACATGCCTAGGAAAAAGTAAGAGATTAGTGCCCTGTGGACTTTGGCACTGGTATTTTGGGAATGCCTTGGCTTCCTCCCCTGAGGGCTAGAAGCCATGGAGGAGACAAGGCACACTCTCCATTTTCCAGCTTCAGTGGCAGCATCTGCTCCTGGCCTGAGAACTGTAGGGAGATCTAGTGATCAGTCTTGGAGGTTAATTGTTCTTGCTTTAACCTGCTTGGATCTGGATTGTGATCTGGGGGGAGGTCTGGGGTGGGTATCCAACTTGCCAGAACCAGAAGTTGTGAAGACCCCACAGATGGGGACACAAGCTCCCCTGTCTGGCGGCAGAGTCCTGCTGTGGCAACAAGCCCAAAAGTCAAGTAATTAAGTGGCAACATGCCTAGGCAAAGGCAACAAAATAAACAGAAAAAATGCAACACTAGACTCCTATTTTGGGGGCAAAGAGGTTCGAAGCAGGGAACAGGAATAGGACTATGAGGTCAGAAATCCTGCTCCAAAAGCCCCAAAGGAAAATAAGAGCATGTTACAGGCCATAGAGGACCATAAGAAGCAGATAAGAGAAGGGGAGGAAAAATTGGGAAGAGAAATGAGAAGGATGCAGGAAAGGGATGAAATGAGAGTCAACAGCCTGACTGAGGAAAATAGCACCCTAAAAATAAACTAACTCAAATGCAAAGGAGGCCCAAAAGGGCAATGAGGAGAAGAATGCCTTAAAAAAGCCAAATTTGCCAGATGGAAAAAGAATCTCAAAAGCTCACTGGGGAGATTCATTCCTTCAGAGTTAGACTGGAGCAAAAGGAAGCTAATGACTTTATGAGAAATCAAGATGCTGTTAAACAGATCCAAGCAATTGAAAGAATAGAAGGCAATGTGAAATATCTCATTGGAAAAACCACTGACCTGGAAAATAGATCCAGGAGAGATAATTTAAAAATTATTGGACTACCTGAAAGCCATGATCAAAGAAAGAACCTAGAAATCACCCTTCAAGTAATTGTCAAGGAAAATTGCCCTGGTGTTTTAGACGCAGAGGGCAAAATAGAGGTTGGAAGAATACACAGATCACCTCCTGAAAAAGGTCCCAAAAAGAAAACTCCTAGGGATATTATATCCAGGTTCCAGAATCACCAAATCAAGGAGAAAAAACTCCAAGCAGCCAGGAAAAAACAATTTCAATATTGTGGAAACAAAATCAGAATAGCCCAGGACCTGGCAGTTTCTACACTGAGGGATCGAAGGACATGGAATATGATATTACAGAGGGCAAAAGAGCTGGGATTGAAGCCAAGGGTCACCTACCTAGCAAAAGTGAGTATTTTGTTTCAGGGGAAAATATGGTCATTCAGTGGAATAGAGGATTTTAAAGCATTCTCGAGGAAAAAAAAACAGTTGAATAGAAAATTTGGCATTTAGATAGAAGAAGCAAGAGATGCTTGAGAAGATAAACAAGGAAAAGAAATCTAAAGGAACTTATCAAAGTTGAACTATTTATATTCCTCCATGGAAAAACAATAATTGTGACTGATGAAACCTTTCTCAGTATGAAAATAATGGAAGAAGGGTATATGGGCATATGAATACATATGTTAATGTGTGTATATATATTTACAGTTATTCATGGATAGAGGGCACAGGTTGAATTTGTTGGAAAGGGATGATACTTAAGTGGTGAAGTTAAGATGTGAGAGAGGAATGTGGCAAGAGGAGATGGGGAGAGACAGGGACAGGGGTAAACTATGTCATGTAGAAGAAGCAAGGGAAAGTGGTTGCAGGGGAGGGGAAGAAGAGGAAGGCAAAAAGGGAAAATCATATTCTCAGTGAATCTGGCTCAGGGAAAGAATGACATACATACTGAATGGGATATCTCAACCTACAGCAGAATAGGGGGAAGGGGGATGAGAGGAGGGATGATGGAGGGGAGGGCATTCTGGGGGAGGGGACATTGGCAGTACCCACTAGACGATGGACAGGATCAAAGTAGGGAATGGACCAGGTGCAGGGTGGGATGAGTGGGAGGGAATTATAAGCAGCCTTTTACAATATATCTACTATGGTAATGCTTTGCATAGCTATACATGTACAACACATACTGAATTGGTTATCTTCTCAGAGGGAATAGTGACAAGGGAGGCAATGAATGGATCTGAAATTCAAGGTTTTAAAATCAAATGTTTCAAATATATATATAAAATTATTGTTGTTATCAATACTATTTTGCATGTAATTGGGAGATAAATTGTTTAGGTATTGGGGCACAGAGACTCACCTCGCCCTAATGGTAAAGTCGAAGGGGGTATGGGAGAAGATATGGGAGAGAGAAGATTGGATAAGGATATATCTTGTGGGACTGCTATTCTGAGGTGGTGGGTAGGGAAAAAACCTGTAACTCAAAATTTGGTGGAAATGAATGATATAAACCAGACATTAATAAAGCATTTGTTAAAAAAATAATAAAATCTAGGTTTTTATTTCTATATTTTCTGCCTTGTTGTAACTATATTTTGTTGGCAGTTACTATGACAAGAACTCATAGAGAAGATTTTCTCACATAACAGAGACAAAAAAAAAAATCACTCTCAGTGCTTAAGAAACTTCCCTTCTGTTGGGGGCAGTACTATATGTAGGTACACACACACACACACACACACACACACACACACACACACAAATGTATACAAAATGACAAGATCATTTTGGGGTGGAGCTAGTAGCAGAATAAAGGTGATGGTGACAGGAAGTTGAATTATAGCTTCTATATCAACATCCAATGGGGAAAAATGAAAAGGTAAAAGAGAAATCCATATAAAACTTCACAAAGTTTCCAAAACAGATTGAAATTTTACATTCATAATTAGTGACTTTCACACAAAAGTAGGCACAGAGGGTAACTAAGAGATCTCTATGGACATATAATTAAGGATCGAGAAATGAAAGTATCCATATACTTATAATGTCCTGTGAAAACTAACACTTGCATTTCATGAATATAGTAATCCCTTCCACATTGGAACTTTTCCCACTGAGGTTTTGATTTTTGCTTATTGGCATGAGTAATTTAATGGGAATTTTTGGGGAGACTTCTGTGGAAGTTGCAGATGACACACAAAGACAAGCTGGTTACAAAAAAAGAAACAAACAAAAAAACTAGAAACTCAAAAATATGTAAAATGTATATAGAGTATCATATAATATCAACCAAAATATTACAGTAACGTACTCTAAACACCCTATAAATAGAAAGAAAAATTCAAATTTCTTCTCCGGTACAAAGGCTGGACCAAAAAATTTTACACAGATTTTTCCAGATTTCAGAGACACCTTGCCCCCGAAACCCTGAGATATGAAAGGAATAACCATATTTTCTTCAAGAAGACAGCCAAAATCATTAAAAATGTGAAGGACCAAAGGATTAAAAATGTACATATTGACCACTTGATTAAGCAAATGGAAGACAAGCCTTGCGGGGGTCTTTATAAACTCTCTAGAACCCCCAATTTATGAATTGATATGCAAAAATTCTAAATAGGCTACAACCCTATGAACTAATATTAGATAAGGCTATTTCCTAATACCCAGTTTGCTCACTATGCAGCCACTTCAAGGATGTTCTAGAACCAGTTTGAGATTATCAATTGTGAACTTTTTTATCTTGGAAATGAGCAAACTCTACAAAGCAGGACTGGATTTATTGTTTGTTGATTTCTAGATTTAAGAAAGTTATTGGGAAAATGTTAAGAATGAAGTTTCAATTTTAAAATTATTAAATGGAGTCCTCTTCCCTCCCCTAGAACTAATTATTAAATAGAAACACTTACCAGCACATCATTGATCTCTTCCAACAAAGGCCCTGGCCAGGAAGCATAATGTGACCCACAGGTTTGTGTTGCTGAATCTATTCAGCAAATTTCCATGTCATTTTATTGTCTGCTAGAACACCCTCTACCTGCATTCATCTCACCATATTGTGGCGACAAGCATAGAACCAGAGCTCTGTTCACCCATCAGACTTCCCTAAGAAGGAAAAAGTGGAAGAAGAAAGGAGAGGCATGTTCTGCTTAAGGAATGGGCTGTAGTAGAGTGAGCAGTAGAAGGCACTATTGCTAGACTGAAGCCAGAGAAATCAAGGACATATGCTGAGAGAAATTCTAATAATGTGCCATCAAAATATCAGTAATTGTCTTTTCAAAATAAAATTAACATCTTAACAAATAATGAGTTATTGGTGGTAGATAAAGTCATTATTTCAGAATCAGTTGTCTTTTTGTATTCAGAACATTGATCAGCTAGGTGGGACAGTTTCTAGGCCTAGAGTCAGGAAAGCACATCTTTCTGAGTTCAGTTCTGTTCTCTTCTTCTTACTAGCTGTGTGATCCTTGACAAATCACTTTACCCTCTTTGCCTCAGTTGTTGTTGATCAGCCACTCAGTGATGTCTGATTCTTTGTGATTCCATGGGCCCTTCTATCTTCCTGTATCTCCAGAAGTCTGTCCATGTTCACTTGCTTTTTTTTTTATAAGACACTATCTATTCATTTCATCTTTTGCCATTCCTTTCTCCTTTTTCCTTCAATCCTTCCTGATATCAGTGTCTTTTCCAGTGAGCCCCAGTGGCCAAATTATTTAAGTTTCAGTTCCAGTACCTTCTATTGAATGGCCTGAGTTAATTTAAGTGTTGACTGACTTGATATCCTTTTGTCAAAGAAAATTTAAAAAGTCTTCCCCAGTACCACAATACAAGAGTGATAATTCTATGGTGCTTAGCTTTCTTTATAATCTAACTCTTACAACCATACCTTGCTACTGAAAACAAAACAAAAGAAAGCTTTTTCTATATGGACTATTATTGGCAAGGTCCTACCCAGATTTACCATAGCTTTCCTTTCACATAGAAGGGTTCTTCTAATTTCATGTCTGCACTTTCCATCTGCAGTGATATTTTAGTCCACTAACATAAAATCTGAGACTGCTTCCATTTCTTTTTTCCCAAAATGACACATTTTTAATTTTTTTCCACTTAATAGTATTTTATTTTTTCCAAATATATATATATATATATAATTTTCAACTTTTGCTTTTATAAGATTTTGAGTTCCATTTTTTATTCCCTCTTTCCCCTCCCCCCTGACCAAAGCAGCATACAAACTAATATAAGTTACACATGTACAAGCCTATTAGACATATTTCCCCATTAGTCATGTGGAATGAAAAAAATGCAAGGAAGGAAAAAAAGAGAGAAAAGTGATTACACTAAAGCGTTTGTGTGCATCACAATAAAATGGGACACGTCTTTAAAGAGATGGGAGTAACAGATCATCTTACTCGTCTTGTAAGAAAACTTTGATCTGCATTAAGACTCCAGAGTTCTATCACTGCTTGTGGATAGTATTTTACATCATAAGTCTTTTAGGAATTTTCTTTGATCTTTGTATTACTAAAAAGAGTTAGGTTGTAATAGTAATGGAATTTGAAGATCCCCTTGTATTGGCAAGCTAAAAGGTACTTAGGCTTTAGTTTCAAGTTCATAATTGTGTCAAATAGTAAGACACAGAATTGTGAATCCCACAGTTGGGTTTGTTGATGTAAAAGGAAGGGCCAGAACAGGGAGGAGCTAATACCATATATAAGGAAAGGCCCAAACTGAGAGAGGTCAGAACTTCTGGGAGAGACCATCTGTAGGATGGGCTGCTACTGCTGGAGAGAGAGAAAAGAACTGAGAACTGAACTGGCAACTGAGAGAAACTGAGAAGAGAGATGAGAACTGAGGACTGACCTGAGAATTAAGAACTGAGAAATGAAAAGAGAGGAGAGGTGGGAGGAGGCATGACAGTGGTTTCGGTACTTTTTCTGTCTGTTTGTCTGTCTGTTTTGATGTTACTTTGTCAGATTCATCTCCTAACAGAGGACCGTGTTGTTGTTACAGAAGCATTGTTACAGGGAGCTAGGTGGCACAGTGAATAGAGCACCGGCCCTGGAGTCAGGAGGATCTGAGTTCAAATGTGGCCTCAGACACTTAACCCAAAAAGTAGCTGTATGACCTTGGGCAAGTCAATTAACCCCAACTGCCTTCCAAAAAACAAACAAAGAAACAAACAAACAAAACGAAGCTATGGGAGGACCTTGTTGCTGGTTCAGACTCCCTGAAAGAGGATTTTCTTGTTTTATGTTTACAGAAATCTTGGAAGTGGGTCTTGCTGACATTTCCAGAGGTCCAGGGACTATACTAATAATTTGTGCTGATTCCTGAGACTTCATTGTTCAGTCTATGTTGATTTCATAGGCAGAAAGTAAATTGATGAGTATGCCGGCAATATTTATGAATGTTATTGTGACTTTGTTAAGCTTTGTCTTCCCTGGAACAGAAACTGTGAAGTACTTGAGGTGGACTAGACAAAGTGAGCTTCAGTACGGAAGAGAAACTGAACAAGGAGCTGAACAACAAGGAGCTGGCAGGAGCTGGGACCATGGAAGGGAAACCATGGAAACAGAGAGCCAGCCTCCACTCAAGATGAAAAGACCTCTCTTTGGGTATTTATATAAACTGAGAAGATTGTGCTTTACTGGGGATGGAAAACTAACCTTTACAATTAGATGATTGAGTTAAGAACTTACTAATTAAGGATGACTGGAAACTAATCTCCAATCAAGAAGAAAGAAGACTTTTTTATTAAAGAGATTAAGACAATGTGACCTAGGGATAGAGAGCTTTTGACCTCTGTAGTTTGTGTAAATTAAGGAGGATTGCCTCCTTAAGAATGATTGAGTTACTAAGTGAATGTACTTTGTTTAAAACTATGTGGCCACTTTGGTAAAGAATACGTGGCCCTTTTAGTGATAAGTTGTTATGCCATAACATGGTGAATTCTGTATTTTGATTTTCTGTGAATGTTCTGTATTAGTTTGTTGCTGAATAAATAGAGTTCACTCTATGATGTAATCAGAACCTTGAAGCTGTGCACAGAAGCAGTCCTCTGGAAAGCTGCTCATGCTTGGTTTTACATTCTCTGCAGAAGTTCTGGATCTCAGAATAAGTTTGCCACCACATGTTCTGTTATCCAAATCTCTCCCCTCTCCAGTCTGGGCTTCTCTTTATATATGTATGGTATTATCTCCTCCATGCCCCACCCCTTCCTTTTTCATTAGCAAGTTCATCCCAGTCTGGGATTCACAAGTTCTGGGTCTTAATACTTGACACAATTATGAACTTGAAACAAAGTACTTAGTACCTGTTAGCTTGCCACAAGGGGATATTCAAATTCTATTACTATTACATAGGGCTATCAAAATTGGCCATCACATAGTGCTGCTTTTATTGTATACAGTATGCTCTTGGTTCTGTTCACTTCTTTCAATATCAGTTCATGTAAGTCTTTCCATTTTTTTTTCCTGAAATCCACCATTTCTTACAGCGTAACAGTATTCCATTACATTCATATACCAAAACTTGCTCAGTCATTCCCCAAGTAATGGACATTTCCTTAGTTGCCAATTCTTTTTCACCACAAAAAGAGTTGCCATAAATATTTTTGTACATATAGGTCCTCTTCCCTTTTTTATTAACTCTTTGGAATACAGTCCTAGTAGTGGTATTACTGTTATGAAAGGGTAGACTACTTATATTTCTTCTCCCTCTATTTGCAGGGAAATGATGGGACGAGTTCTCAACATCTTCAGGGTTTTTTATGTTAAACTTTAAGGCAGCTTTTACATTCTTTTATATTAACCACAGCAAGAGTTTTCTTAATATCTTTCACTTTCTGCTGATGATAGTGGTATCATCTGTATATTTGATATTGTTGGTATTTCTCCTAGCAACCTTAATTCTGGGTTTTTAATTCATTTAGCCTGGGATTTCACATGATATAGTCTTCATATATGTTAAATAAGGTGACAATATACATCTTTCTCATACTACTTTTTAAGTCTTAATCAGTTGTTCCATGTTCAATTCTAACTGTTGTTTCTTGGCATGCACACAGGTTTCTTAGGTGAGAAGTAAGATGATCTGGTGGTACTCCCATCCCTTTAAAGACTTGCTCCATTTTATTGTGCTCCACACAGTCAAAGGCTTTAGTGTAATCAATGAAGTAGAATTAGATATTTTTTCTTAAATATCCTTTGCTTTCTTCACAGTGCAGCAAATGTTGGAATTTGGTCTTTAGCTCCTCTCCCTCTTTGAAAATCAACCTGCTCTTCTGGTAATTCTTTATTCACATATTGCTAAAGTGTAGCTTGCAGAATCTTAAGCATAACCTTGATGACATTTTAAATGATAACAATTGTTCAGTAATTTGAACAAATCTTTTTATGGTGCCAATTTTAAATAGATTTTATTCTCCAAGACAATTGCATTTCCACTTGTTTACAGTACTGATAAAGTGCAATGTTGTTCACTTCTCTCCCTCTGCACACATTCAACTATTCAGAATGCCCAGATTTACACAATAGCTTAAATGTTAACTTTTAAACTGCTACTGCCTTGGCTACAAATTTGAGTCCTTCAATTTTTGGAAAGCTTTGTGGAATGCTCTTTCTTCTGGTGTGTTTAGTCAACCTCTTCAATGGTGGGCCCAGAAGAAGCACCTCCAGAAGGGGCTGCTCCACCCCATGGGAACCCACCCAGTATACCTCCTGGCATGCCCCTTGCACTCTGGTATAGCTTAGTAATAATGGAGTTGCAGACCTTCTCAAATTCTTTCTGCTGATGCTTGAATTATTCCTTCTCAGCAGTCTGGTTCTTATCCAGCCAGTTGATTATTTCATTACATTTGTCAAGGATCTTCTGTTTGTCTTCATCATCAATTTTGCCTTGCAGTTTTTCATGTTCTACGGTTGCTTTCATGTTGAAAGCACAAGATTCCAGAGAATTCTTAGAAGATATCTTGTCTCTCTGCTTTTCATCCTCAGCCTTGTGTTTCTCAGCCTCCTGGACCATATGCTCAATGTCTTGTTTGCTGATATATCCTTTATCATTGGTGATGGTGTTCTTGTTCTCCTTGCCTGTGCTCTCATCCATAGCAGAAACATTGAGGATGCCATTTGCATCAATGTTAAATGTTACTTCGATCTGAGAAACACCTCTGGGTGCTTGAGGAATTCCTGTCAATTCAAATTTGCCAAGCAGGTTGTTATCTTTTGTCATTGCTCTCTCACCTTCGTAAACCTGAATATTCACACCAGGCTGGTTGTCCAAATAGGTGGTAAAGGTCTGTGTCTGCTAGGTGGGGATGGTGGTATTACATTTGATCAGAATGGTCATAACTCCACCAGCAGTTTCAATTCCAAGGGAAAGAGGAGTGACATCCAACAACAGTAAGTCCTGCACATTCTCAGATTTATCTCCAGACAATATGGCAGCCTGGACAGTTGCACCATAAGCAACAGCCTCATCAGGATTGATACTCTTGTTGAACTCCTTGTTGAATTTTGGGGATTCCAGTAGAACCACCCATCAGGATGATGTCATGAATCTGAGCCTTATCTAGCTTGGCATCTCTTAAGGCCTTCTCCACAGGGTCCAAGGTGCCACGTGAGAGATCAGCATTCAGCTCTTTGAAACAGCCCCGGGTAATTGATATATAGAAGTAGATACCTTCATATAGGGAGTTAATCTCAATATTGGCCTGGGTACTGGAAGAGAGGGTATGCTTTGCACATTCACAAGCAGTGTGGAGACTGCAAACAGCCCTCTTGTTCTCACTGATGTCTTTCTTGTGCTTTCACTTGAACTCGCCAATGAAATGGTTGACCATTCAGTTGTCAAAATCCTCTCCACCCAAGTGGGTGTCCCCAGATGTGAACCTGACCTTAAAGATGCCATCTTCAATGGTGAGAATGGAGACATCGAAAGTACCACCTCCAAGGTCAAAGATCAACACATTTCTCTATGCACCAACTTTTTGTCCAAGCCATAAGCAATAGCAGCAGCAGTTGGCTCATTGATGATTTGGAGCACATTGAGACCAGCTATGGTTCCAGCATCTTTGGTAGCCTGACGTTGGAAATAGTTGAAATAGGCTGCCACTGAGACCACAGCATTTGTGACAATCTTCCCAAGGTAAGCTTCAGCAATTTCTTTCATCTTAGTCAAGACCATAGAAGATACTTCTTCTGCATAGAAACTTTTGGTCTCCCCTTGGTACTCCACTTGGACCTTAGGCCTGCCTGCATCATTTACCACCGTAAAAGGCCAATGCTTCATGTCTGATTGTACAACTGCATCATCAAATCTGCGACCAATCAGATGTTTGGCATCAAAAACTGTTTTGGTGGGGTTCATTGCAACTTGATTCTTTGCAGCATCACCGATTAAACGTTCTGTGTCGGTGAAGGCAATATAACTTGGGGTGGTCCTGTTTCCTTGGTCATTAGCAATGATCTTTACTTCCCATGTTGGAAAACTCCCACACATGAGTAAGTGATGCCAAGATCAATGCCAACTGTGGGTCCCTTGGAGACAGTTGCTGGGGAGGTGGGGTTCATAGCTGACCACTGTGGAGAAAGAAGGGCTGCTGCTGCGCTGAGTAATTTGAACAATTCTTATCATTGCCCTTCTTTAAGATTGAGATGTAAATTGATCTTTTCCAATCCAGTTGCCACTTTGAGTTCTTCAAATTTGCTGTTATATCAAGTGCAGCACTTTAACAGCATCATCTTTTAGGATTTTAAATAACGCAGTTGGAATTGCATGGTCTTAACTTCTTTATTGCTAGCAATGCTTACCTCAGTTTGTCATCTATAAAATAAGCTAGAGTAATTCCAGTCACCTTGCCAAGAAAACTCTAGATGGGGTCATGAAGAGTTGAACAAAATTGAAATAACTGATCAAGAAGAAGTCAGCTCATCCATGAGATAGAGAAAATTTTAAACAAATACCAACTAGAAAAAAGGGGAAATAAAGATGATGAGCCATCACATTAAATTATATCAGCTTAATCAAAACATTGGTAGAAGAGCTGTTAATTTGTTAAAATGCAAAATATACGAGACATTTAATATGACTGTTCCTTATATTTCAAAAATCCAAAGCATAAACCATGACAAGATGGTCAAAAAACTTTTCCTGAAAGCACATTATTTAAGGGAAATCTAATAGCCAAAGGTAACACCAGTTTAGAATACAAGCTAATTTTCTTTGTGAAAGATGATGAAAATGACAACATCATTTTACAAAATAGTAAATAGAAGTTTAGGCATAAAACTATTTCTTCAAAAAGTTGTTATTATGGAGAATTAGGCCAGAATCTATGGGCCAAAATCCTTGGAAATATGTTACATTTCTGCAAAGGGCTTGTGAATACATATCTAATGCCACAAATAAGTTAACATACCTTCTGCATAGAGAAAATGATAATAATGAAAAGTTTTCTATATGAAACAATGGATGAATTGGCCTGTAAGGTTCAAAGTTTGATCTACATGTGATCATGCCTAATGGACATGCACCTAAAGCTCTTCTTGAAATTTCTGGGACTGCAGTGTTGTAGGGATTCAAAATTTGAGATAATAAATGTCCTTGCTTATCTTGGCCATGTGATGGCTCCCTGCTGAAACACATGGTGTTAAGAGGTAGAGACAGACAGTAAGAGACAGCGAACTGATTCTGCAAATATAAAGTGAGCTGAGTCCAAAATTTGCAGAAGACAGAAAGATGCAAAATATAGCTAACACAGTTGATTCAAAAGTTAGAATCCAAAATAATCTTGAGGGGATAGAGAACTAGGTTAAATCTAATAAGATAAAATTGAATAGAGAGAAATAAATCAACTTCAAAAGCATAAGATGGACAAGGCATGTATATGCAGCAGTTATTCTGAGAAAGATCTTGATATTAAATTGGACTGTGAGTTCACTTGATGCAGCAGACACAAAAGCTAATATGATCTTGGGCTGCATATAGATGTGAATCACTTCTAGGAATAGGAAAATTATCACTACACTCAGGTCTAAAAGGGAAAATGATATTGAGTTATGATCACTATGACTTATGAAAGATAGTGATTAGCTGGAGAATGTCCAGAGAAGGATAACCAGAATGGTAAAGTTCCTTGAGTCCATGTCATATGAGGATCAAATGAACTATATTCAATTATTTGAAGGCCTGTTATGTGATAGAATGAGTAGAATTACATTATATGTGGTCCTAGAGAGAGGAAGCATGAAGAATAAATGGTTAAATTTTGCAAAGAAACAAATTTAGATATGATGCAAGGAAAAGTCTCCTAATAATTAGAGTTGCACAAAAGTGGAATGACCTGCCTTGATTGGTTCTAGGTTCCTCAATTAAGGAGGTATTCAAGCAGAAGCTAGGTGATTGTTGGTGGATTTGTTATAATGGATATTCCTGTTGTTACTGGATTAGACTAAATGGGTACTGAAGGATCCTTCCAACTCTCAAATCCTATAAGTAAGAGGAGTAGATTGGAAGATATTATATCAAGGAATCTCATGTTTTAGAAATAGATCAACTGAGTTTGAAGTACATTTTTGCTACTAATTACCTGTGTGGCTTTAGACAAGTTATGATGCATGGCTCTAAGTCTTAGGTTTTCCTTATCTCTAAAATGAGGAAACTGGATTTCATAATTTTAAAGGACTTTGTAATTCTATGATTTTAAAATACATGTCTGCGAATCAATGAACAAGTATAATTGTATAAGAATCTAAATTATAAATAAAGCAAACACAATAGAAAATATATGGTAGCCACAAGCCCACTACAGTAAGTTATCAGTACTGATTCTTGCATAAGAAATGTTGTATAATATTGTAGCAGCAAGCACCCCAGCATCCCCAGAGTGGCTGCCAACATAGGTTCTTAGATCTGCTTTTGTAAAGGAAAGCAACTCAAATTGGGTTAACAAGCTTACTTTAATCAAACAAACATACATTACCTAGTTCAGGCAGGAAAGGTCAGCACCCTGAACTTCAGAGTATACAGACAGAACTTACAAGACAGGGAAACAAACAGATCAAACAGGCTTCCAAACTGTCCAACCATTATATCAATACCAAATCACAGTTATCAGAGAGGGAAGCATTAACATCTGGGTTTTCAAAGCCAGGGGGCTCTCAATGGCTACCCAGAGTCTCATCTGGTCAAATCACACAACACTTCTCAAACTGAGCCCCAAAACAAAGCCTCCCATCAGGGTTGATATAGCCTTCTCCTGGCTCAGAGAATGTAACCACCCTCTTGACCCACTGCCCAATCACACAGCATTAAGGTGTGTTCATTCCTGAAAACTAAGCTTCCAACCACAGGCTCCATGTGACCACATTTAGACTATTAGGAGGCAGAGTATATTTTCAAATCAAGGAAAGTTTTCAGAGTCTCTTAAGCCAATCAAAGTCTCTTAAGCAAATCAAAGGGCCTAGGGGCAGGGAAGATCTTTAAATCTGCATTTCCATTACAAATATGTCCCAGAAGCTTGATGGCTAATCATTCAGTGAGTGTAAGAGAAGAAATGAACAATATTAACATGGTCCTTACACTTCTTGGATAATAAAGGAAATAAGTTCTTCTGTGCCTAGGGGCTCGTGGGAGGGGATTGATGATCATGATGACAACAATTCTCGTAGTAATTAAGGCTTTTAAACATTTTATAAATATTATTCAATTTTGTCCTTATACCAACATTGTGAGGTAGGTGCTATTATTATCCCCATTTTACAGTTGAGAAAACTATGCCAGGCAGAGGTTAAGTGACTTATATGGGTCACATAGCTGGACCAAAGACCAGCATTCCATTCACTCTATCATGTAGCTGATGTTAAGATGTGGACAAAAATTGCACAATATGAGAAAGTTTCGCAGTTTTGTAATCTCCCTCAGTAGAAAGAATTCCCACACTGCTGGAATAATCAATCCATTAAAATATCAAAGCATGTATTTAGCATTTTTCTAGTCTTCACCTATCATAGAGTAGCTTCCCTAAGCTTACTGTATACTGAAGATAAAGCAGCCCTGTCCTGGATATATTTGTATGTACATTACATTTGTAGGGAAAATGCAAACATAAGGAAATTATTGAAGCATGCATCTTAAGGCAAAAAAATTACTAAAATATTGATAGTTTTAGGTCATTGGAGACTTAGTTAAATCTGATGGATTAGTAGTGAAACATTCATAAGTGAAGCATGGATATATGTCATTTGCTGTTTGTGAGAATCATTAGTTGATCAGTTAACAAAACTGTATTCTTATCACTGAAATACCATTTGGCTATAACTTCGCTGTTTCCTAATCAGGTACTTTGCTTCTTAGTGACTCAAAACACATCATTTCAGAAAGATTTAAAATATTAAATGACCCAAGAGCTTGCTTGGAGAGGACATAAAAGTAATGAAAGCCTATTGTGGTTCATTTTATTAAAAGCAGATGAATAAAATGAGAATAACTTTAATCAGTTTGACTGTTGAGGTTACCACCACACATCTGTACTTTATGTAAATCCTGCAGGAAATAGCTATAGCCAGTGTTAAGCCTGAATTATATGGAAGTATATCTGGTCACATTTCATTAAGGGCAAAGAATTGTCAAAAGAAATGTACAGTGTTCTGGAGTACCCTTCTTAATACCAATGTCTAATAAGTGGTAAAATTAGAACATAAATTATGTATATTATATGAAGTTACAAAACAGAACAAGGAATTGATAAGCATGAAATGAGACTGAGAGAACAGTGTAATTTTTACCAGCCTAATCCTACCTATTAAAACCACATATTCAGTTTGAAAATAGAAATTTCCTTATAAGAGGGTACTTTAGGTTCTAGGACTGATAAAAAGGAACATCTAGGCAGGTGTTCTAAATTTCACATGGTCTCCAAGGCTCCTCTAGATATAAATACTTTTCATTTATTCAAATTCCAAGTGTCTTATATTTAGTTTTGACAAGAAAAGCAACATGAAATAGTATATAGAGTGGTGGATTTAGGAAGATTTGGGAAGCCTGGGTTCAATTTCTGCTTTTGACACTAGATGTGTCTCATAGCCATGGACAAGTCACTTCATGTCTCCAACTCTCAGGTTTCCCCTTGTAACATGAATTTTATAGTATATGTAGTATCTGATTCAGAGGCTAGTTGTGACACTGTGGTGTGATAAAATTTGCAAAGCCTGTCTCAATCTTTAAAGCCTATATGAATCATGATAATTATAATTTGCTTTATTTGTTTCTATTTAAAAGATCATTACTTTACAAGGGGGAAATGGAAAAAATTAAATTGTGACTTGTTCTATTTTCTCTATTTTATCTGTTAACAATGCTGAGGTTTCTCCCAAGTAGTTTTTGAGTATTTACATATTTCACTTCTCCAGTAGTGCACTCTCCCACATACTTCTAGAGGGTTCTTTCAAGAAAAGGGATGCATATTTGCTTGGTAAAAGTTCAGGATGAAAGAATACATAGGACTGGGAGAAGGAGAGGGAGGGGGAGAAAATTCAGGAACTCAAAAGCTTGAGGAAGTGAATGTTATAAACTAAAAGTAAATAACTAATAATAAAAAAAAACACATAGGACATCAGAGATCAGAAAGCAAGGACTCACAACTCAGGATAATTGAATGAATATCACCGCCTGTAGCCAATTCAGTCTCTCTGGGCAAGCGTTCAAGGACAGAATAAGCAGCAGAATGGGTATGTTCTGGGTGAAGGCCATAAAGGGTGTGATTTCATGAACTAGTGCAGTGGCCAGAATTAGTCTATCGATTAGTAGGGGAAGAGGGTATTCAGATCACAGATAGGGAATATAAAAATAAAGACAATATGTGAGATCAATTGCCTTTTGAGAAATTGAATACTGCCTTTAATGACTCCACATCTCTTCTGTTTTGGAGACATCTTTTAAAACTAGCATTGCTGTCACACTCTGAGACACAATACAACAGTTTCCAAAAGAAAATAAGATGAATATTACATAGAGACAAATGAAGCAGTAAGTAATTGATGTGAAAAGGAAATAAAATGATGGTCTCTAATACTCTGGAGTAGACATTCTACTGGAAAGTCATAAAAGGGCATGAACAATAAGAATTGTACAGTGTGCATAGTCATTCATGGACTGCAGTCTGAATCATTAAGGGAATATCCAGGTTGATAGAATCACAGATTCATTCATGTATATTTTTTCATTTGCGTGTTTTTAAAAGTTATTTGGTTTTGTTATTCTTTTTGTTTGGATTATTTACACATAGTGGCAAAGTCTGTACCTTCTGAAAGTATCAGCTAGTTATACCAATAAGCCAACCTATGTTAATCATAAAGAGGTACACTGAGGTTCAGGATAGAGAATCAGCCTCAGAGTAAGGACAAAAAGGATTCAAGTCCTTCTCAGAAGCATAACAGCTAGGTGACTAAGCAGTGTTTATAAGAAGAATTATTAAAGTATTTTATTTTTATGTGACCTTCCTTTCCCAATATATCCCTTATCCTTCCTCTATGCAGCATATATTCTAACAAAAAGATAAAAATTTAAAAAGAAACAAATGGCAAAGGCAACCCAAAACATTTACCAGATCCAAGAGTAAGATAGAAACTGTGCATGGCTACATGCCCAACTCTGCAAAGAAAGGATGTACATGTTCTGATGTCTTCTTCAGGGCCATACTCTGTTCCTACAATTGCACGGAATTCAGTGTTCTTTTCTTCTTTTAATTCAGTGTTTTGTTTTCCCAGGTGTGTTTTCTTCACTCTGAGTTCACCTGATCATTTCTATGCTTCTCAATACTTCATGTTGATTAACTCTTTGGTTCTATTATATTATTTTACACAATTATTAATCTACCTTCTATGTAGTTATGTACTACCACAACAAGTGATGTTATGGATATTTTGGTGTACACAGCACATTCCTGTCTGTATTTGGCCCCCTCAATATATGTGCCTGGCACAGTGGAGTCTAGAGTGTCTAAGAGTATTAACATTTTAATCCCTTAGCATATTTCTAATTTGATTGCTTGGATATTTGAAACAGTTTATGGCTGCTTTGCAAACTCACAGTGATACATTTAACATCATTTAAAACATCTTATTATTTGTACATGGAACTGAAAAACACCTTTCCCTAGGATAAGAATGGGATACAAAGTATACACAGCATACACACACACACACACACACACACACACACACACACACAAATTAGGATAACAAACAAAATCTTGGCACCCATAAAAGCTAGACATAGACAATTATCTCACCTACTTCTTAATAAGAAGTGGGAAAACTCTAATAAATGAAGAAGTAAAAATGAAGGTTATGGAAAAATGCAATATTTAATGCATTAGTGATACAATGTAGTATTCAACAGGGAACACTGATACTAATAAATGTTGAATTGAAGCAGATATTTTTGTGTGGATGTAATGTCATTCATCTAAACGAGTAAAGGCATTTTATTTATAGTATTTGTTACATGCAATTTCTTTAGTCAGCCACTTCATTTCTGATTGCCATTTTATAGATGTTATTCAATGGAAAAATATTGTAAGTCTCATTTCATAGTTAATGAAATAGAGATGTGAGAGGAAATAACATGCTCAAGGTCACAGGCTTTGACACTTGTGAAAACAGGAAAACACACATTTAATGACTCCCCAAATACATTACAGTAATAGGTTTTCATATTTCATGCTAATTATTTTAATTTAATCACCTCTAGTTAAAATTCTTTATATAGATAATACATTTACTAATCTTTGATAATGCCATCCTGAGGCTTATGAATGTGGAAGGAGGTAGACTATAGTTAAAACCACTCTACCCCCAGGGAGAGTAAGGAAGACAGCAGTGCTGCTCCTGAAAGAGCTCTGTACTCATCAGTTCTCTGAGATCCTCAGGAGAAAAGTCAGTCAACTTTGGGAGCCAACAATCTGTCAATGATTCTAGGAGAATTCTTGTGAATCTAGGAGAGCTGGCAAGCCTACTGCATACTAAGTGTTATTTGAAATTATTGTCTGAAAATTATTGCTGGGATTTCTGAATTACTAATGAATTAATGAAAATAAAATAAAATTCCTGGAAGCCCTAAGGGTTTCTGGGAAGCATATGTGAATTTAAGGGGAAAGGAATATTCCATCTTCTTGGAAAGTCCAATTTCTTCTATGGGAATATCTTTAATGAAGTCACAATTTGACCAATAAGTGGGTTTTGAACACTAATTCTGCTATATATTCACAAAATTCTTACTTTAAAAAAAAAATTTGTGTTCACCAATAATGTACTAGTCTCTCTCCTTTCTTTTCAAATGCTTTTGTTGACTTCTTGTTCTAGATCTTGCTTTTATGCATTATTTTCTCCTGGTCAATTGAAAAACAATGATGATGACCAGGCTTGTTTCTTTGTAAGATCAAGGGACAGAAGTAAACTTGATTAAGATAAGAAATATTTAAAATATAAGCATTCCTAGTTTTTATATTCAAATAAAATTCTAAATTCACAACCAATTAATTGTTGCTGGTGCACCAGAAACTTCTGCACTTTAAAGTGGTTATTTCTTAAGGTTGATTTCTATCTTTGATATATGGTATTTTCTATCTTATAAGAAGACAATTAATTAATTCCACAATTTTTAAGCTATATTCCCACTGTTAATGTCATCCAAAGGCTAGAAGGATGGTTTGTTTTTGTTTTAATAGTGAGCTGCTTTTTTTTACTACTGGGGATGTCAGTACATTTCATAAATAGTCTTAAGGTCCCCAGTGGCTTAAAAGACTTAATATACATGTTCAACACTAACTTTTATAAAATATTTTTTAAAGCAGTTGGGGTTAAGTAACTTGCTCAAGGTTACACGGCTAGTCATTATTTATGTGTGGGTGCTCATTTTCTTTTTCTTTTTTTTTTTGAATTTAAATGTTTATTTGTTTGAAAAAAAAAGAAAAGAAAACCTAATAAAAATATTGTGCTGAATTAGTTATCACACTTAAACTTGATCAGTTGGTAAAAGCTTTAAAGGAAAAGGAGGCAGAGGGAGTGCCGGTCCATTAACAAGCATCTTTTGATCAATCAATAAATCAATAAACATTAATTAGGCACCTAATTAATGCCAGACACTGCACTAAGTGTTGGGGATACAAAAAGAGGCAAAAGGGGGGTGGGTAGGTGGTGCAGTGAATAGAGCACCGGCCCTGGAGTCAGGAGGACCTGAGTTCAAATCAGACCTCAGACACTTTAACACAAAATAAGCCATGTGACCTTGGGCAAGTAACCCAACCTCAATTGCCCTACCTTCCCTCCTCCAAAGATAAAAGCCAAAAAAAAGAGGTAAAAGACATACTCTGCCCTCAAGGAGCTTACAATCTAATGGGACAGATAACATGTAAGCAAATATCTACAAAGCAAGCTAATAGGATAAATAATTAACAAGGGGAAGGCCCTAGACTTAAGAGGGGTGGGAAAGGCTTCCTATGGAAGATTTTAGTTGGGACTTAAAGGAAGTGAGGGAAGCCATTAGGTGGAAATAAAAAGGCAGGGCATTCCAGGAATAGGGAATAGCCAGAGAAAATGCTCCTAGCTAAAGATGGAATGTCTTGCTCAAGAAATAGTCAGGGAGCCAGTGTTACTGGATCAAAGAGGATGTGTATGTCAGGGGTAAGGTTGGAAGGCTGGAAAGGCAGGAGAGGGCTGGTGTATGAAGGACTTTGAATTCCAAACAACATATTTGTATTTGATCCTAGAGGTGATTGGAAGCCACTGGAGTTTATTGAATGGGAGCTGACATGACTCTACCTGCACCTTAGGGAAATCACTTTGTTGACTGACTGGAGGATGAACTGGAGAGGAGGGAGATAAGACAGGAAGACCCACAAGCAGGCTATTGCACCAGGCTCACACCAGAGTGTTGGAAGTATCAGAAGAAAGAAGGGCAGGCACATTTAAGAGACATTTTGTAAGGTGAAATCAACAGGTGTTAGCAACAGGTTAAATATGGTAGGTGAGGTGTAGTGAGGAACCCAGGATGACTTCTAGATTCAAGCCTGAGGGACTGGGAGGATGGTGTTACCTTCTGCAGCTATAAGGAAGGGGTGTGTGTGTGTGTGTGTGTGTGTGTGTGTGTATGGGGAGAGTCTGAGGGGGAAGATAATGAGTTTTACTTTGCACATAATTGAGTTTCAGATGTCTACTGGTCATCCAGTTTGAGATGCCTGAAAGGCAGATGAGAGAATAGAAGTAAGCAGAGAGGTTGGGGCAGGGTAAATAGATTTGAGAATCATCATTAGAGAGATGGTAATTAAATTCCCAGGAGCTGATGAGGTCACCATGTGAAGAAGCCTCAGGGGAGAAGAGAAGAGGCCCCAGGACAGAACCCTGAGGGACAGATATGATTAGTGGGCATGATCTGGAGGAGAATCCAGTAAAGGAGACAGAGGAGGAGTGGAAAACCAAGAGAGAAGAGAAGGAATAAAGAGGAGAAAGTGATCAATAGTGTCAAAAGCTATAGGGGTCTAGGAGAATGAGAACTGAGAGAAGGCCTTGGATTTGGTGACAAAAAGATCACCAGTAACTTTGGAGGGAGCAGTTTCAATGGAATGACAAGGTCAGAAGCCAAGGGGTTAAAAAGAGAGTGAGAGGAGAGAGAGCTGAGGTGGTGGGGTACAGGCTCTGGGAACCCCCTTGAACTCTAATTGAATCGTCCCATTTGATGAGGCATTTGCCTGAGGTCATAGGCCTTTCCTTGTGGCCCTGCCCAGACCTCTGTTACTAGCCTAGCCCTCCATTGTCCATCTACTTCCCACCCTTGAGCCTATCAAAATATCTATACCCAAATCAATGGTTGCCTGACCTCATTGACTCCTCCTGAAGACCCTCCCCAAACTCCTCCTCTAGACCACCCCTAGATTCCTCCCACAACCTTCTGTATATAAGACCCCATCTTGTCTCCATGTGTGTGAGAGCACCATAGAATGGCCTGACACAGGCTTACTCTGTGTCCAATACAGGGAAAGTTTTAATAAACTCCTTTTCTTTGGCTGAGAGAAGACTTGAGTCAAATTCATTCACCAGGACTGGGTATGTTGGTATTTGGGGGTCTCGAACACCCCTAGTCTAAACCTCATCATTTTATGCTGAACCTCATCAGAGGCACCTGTGTAGATGGTCTTTTGAGGAGTTGATTCACAATGGGCCGAAGATGAAGGACAATAGTGGGGATGGAAGGATCCAGTGAAGGTTGTTTCAAGATGAGGAAGACATGGTCATGTTTGTAAGCAGTAGAAAAAGAGCCAGTAGAAAGGGAAAGACTGAAAATAAGTGATAGAGGTATAGATGACAGGGGGAAATCTGCTGGAGGAGACAGAAAGGAATGAGGTCACTTAAGCAAGCCTGTGTAGGTAGGAGGGTGGAGAAATTGGAGCTTCCTAGAATTGTAATGGATAGAACTCATCTTCCTGAGTTCAAATCTGGCCAGACATTTATTAATTGTGTAACCGTGGGCAAATAACTTAACTCCCTTTGCCTCAGTTTCCTAATCTGTAAAATGAACTGAAGAAGGAAATGGCCAACCATTCCAGTGTCTCTGCCAAGGAAACCTCTAATGGGGCAATGAAGAGTCAGACATGACTGAAACTATACAACAATCGCAACAACAAAGTATAGCCAGGTGAAAAAGTGAGATCTTCTGTGGTGAGCTCTCTCCTTAACTGTAGTTTGTGGCTCCACCTTCCAATCAGAAAGGCTGAGTGAAGTGACAAGGTGGAGTACCAAGCCTGATGAGATCTTACAGGATGATGAGTTTATTCTGACACAGAGCTTCCTGGAGCAAGATGGAGAAGTGGGTCAGAGAAGTCCCAAGGTAGTGCAGCCAGGTGAGAAAAGAGGAAATGTCTCCTATCTATAAGGGATGGAAATAAAAAGACAAAAATGAAACAGGCCCTGCTTTTAAGGGCAGCTAAGTGGCAAAGTGAACAAAGTGCTGGGTGTGGAGTCAGAAAGACTCCTGTTTATGAGTTCAAATCTGCCCTTGGACATTTACTAGCAGTGTGATCCTGAGCAAGTCACTTAACCCATTTTGTCTCAGTTTCCTCCTCTGTAAAATGAGCTGTAGAAGGAAATGGCAGACCACACCAGTATCTTTTCCAAGAAAACCCTGATTGGGGCCATGAAGAGTGGGACTTGAATCACTAAAAATGATTCAACAATGGAGACTAGACAGACTGAAGTAGAGAGAGGGGGAAGAGAGGCTGCCATTCTAGCCTCAGGCAGCACCTGTCTTGGTGTTCTGTTACCAGAGCTCCTCTTTTTTCTATGGGTGTTGCTTTATAATGTGAATCCCCAAAGCTCCATTCTTTTCACAGAGGTGGAATGGAAGTACTGGAAAAAATGCTTATATCTTATCCCAGTAAGGGATTGTATTTTCTATGACATTTTGTTACGAGGGATTGTGGGGGCCAAGTTATACCATTGTATTTTTATTGATTTATTTGTTTTTGTTTTTGCTTTTTTTTTGAAGGGGGAAAGTAGGGCAATTGGGGCCAAGTGACCTGTGCAAAGTCACACGGCCAGTTTTTTGTGTTACGAGTCTGAGGCCATTTTTCAACTCAAGTCCTCCTGACTCCAGGGTCGGTGCTCTGCCACTTAGCTGTCCCTACCATTGTATTTTTAATGGCAATATACCATTAACTAGCTTCATATGTATTTCTTTTTTTTTAAAATTAATTTATTAGTTTAGTTTCAGTTAACAAGATTCAATTCCATAGTTCCTTGATTTTCAAATTTCCTTTACTTCCCTCCCCCTCCCCTCATGACAGCATATAGTACAGTATAGGGTCTGCAAATGCATTCATATTAAACATTATTCCAATTACAAAAGCATATTGTACTAGGTGGGATGAAAGATGGTAAGGAAGAAGTAAAACCAAACAATGAGAAGAACAAGATCATTTAGTTTGCTTCCATCAGGATTCAGGCTCAGTTCTTTCTAGTTATATCTCTGGATGGCGCATTTCTCACTTTCTTGAGTCATTCGGGATTAACTTATATCACTGCATTGCTGAAAAGAGTCCAGTCTGTCATAGTTGGTCGTCACAGATATGGTATGTCTGTGATTGTATACAAATTTCTTCTGATTCTACTCTTCTCGCTCAGCATCAGTTTGTATAAGTCTCTCCAGGTAATTATGAAATCTGTCACCTCCTTGTTTCTTATAGCACAATAAAATTCCATTACATTCATATACCACAACTTGTTTAGCCATTCCCCAATTGATGGGCACCCCTTTAGTTTCCAATTCTTTGCAACCACAAAAAGGGCTGCTAAAAATATTTTTGTACATATGGGTCTTCCTCCCACTTCTATGATCTCTTTGGGATATAACCCTAGAAGTGGTATGGCTGGGTCAAAGGGTATGAAATTATTTATAATCCTTTGGGCATAATTCCAGATTGCTCTCCAGAATGGTTGGATAAGTTCACAACTCCACCAGCAATGTATTAGCGTTCCAATTTGCCCACATCCTCTCCAGCATTTGTCACTTTCTTGTTTTGTCATCTTAGCCAATCTGACTGGAGAGATGTGGTATCTCAGAGTTGTTTTGATTTGCATTTCTCTAATTAATAGTGATTTAGAGCATTTCTTCATATGCTTATAGATATCTTTAATTTCTTTCTCTGAAAACTTCCTATTCATATCCTTTGACCATTTCTCAATTGGGGAATGACTTGTATTCATATAGATTTGGCCAAATTCTCTATAAATTTTAGAAATGAGTCCTTTATCAGAGACACAAGTTGTAAAAATTCTTTCCCAATTTCCCACCTCCCTCTTGATTTTGGTTACATTGGCTTTGTTTGTGCAGAAGCTTTTCAATTTAATGTAATCAAAATTATCCATTTTGCATTTTATAATGCTCTCTAATTCTTGTTTGGTCCTAAAATCTTCCCCTCTCCACAGATCTGTCAGGTAAACTATTCCTTGCTTTCCCAAATTGCTTACAGTATCATCCTTTACACCTAGATCATGCACCCATTTAGACTTGATTTTGGTATATGGTGTTAGATAATGATCTATGCCCAGTTTCTGCCATACTGTATTCCAGTTTTCCCAGCAGTTTTTGTCAAATAGTGCATTCTTATCCAAAACTGGGGTCTTTGGGTTTATCGAACAATAGATTACTATATTCATTAACTGCTGGGTCTCCTGCACCTAATCTATTCCATTGATCCACTACTCTACACCTCTGCCAGTACCAAGCAGTTTTGATGACTGCTGCTGTATAATACAGATTAAGATCTGGCATAGCTAGTCCACCTTCCCTAGCATTTCTTTCATTAATTCCCTTGATATTCTAGACCGTTTGTTTTTCCAAATAAATTTTGTTATTATTTTGTCTAACTCTACAAAGTAGTTTTTTGGTAAATTGATTGGAATGGCACTAAATATATAATTTAGTTTGGGTAAATTGTCATTTTTATTATATTAGCTCAACCCAGCCACGAGCAATTGATATTTTTCCAACTATTTAGATCTGTTTTTATTTGTGTGAGAAGTGTTTTGTAGTTGTGATCATATAGATTCTGGGTTTGTTTTGGCAAGTAGATTCCCAAATATTTTATAATGTCTACAGTGACTTTAAATGGGATTTCTCTTTCTATCTCTTGCTGTTGAGTTTTATTAGAGATGTACAGGAATGCTGAGGATTTATGTGGGTTTATTTTATATCCTGCAACTTTGCCAAATTTATTTATTGTCTCAAGTAATTTTTTACTTGATTCTCTAGGATTATCTAAGTATATCATCATATCATCTGCAAAGAGTGACAGCTTGGTCACTTCTTTGCCTAATTTGATTTCTTTTTCTTCTCTAATTGCTACTGCTAACGTTTCTAGTACCAGATTGAATAAGAGGGGTGATAGCGGACACCCTTGTTTCACTCCTGATCTTATTGGAAAGGCTTCTAGTTTATCCCCATTGCATATAATACTTGCTGATGGTTTTAAATAGATGCTAGCAACTATTTTAAGGAAGGCTCCATTTATTCCTATACTTTCTAGTGTTTTTAATAGGAATGGATGTTGTACTTTGTCAAAAGCCTTTTCTGCATCTATTGAGATGATCATGTGGTTTTTGCTAGTTTTGTTGTTGATATGCTCAATTATATTGATGGTTTTCCTAATATTAAACCATCCTTGCATTCCTGGAATGAATCCTACCTGATCAGGGTGTATTATTTTTGTGATAAGTTGTTGGAGTCTTTTGGCTAATATTTTATTTAGAATTTTTGCATCTAAATTCATGAGGGAAATTGGTCTATAATTTTCTTTCTCTGTTTTATCTCTTCCTGATTTAGGAATCAGTACCATATTTGTGTCATAGAAAGAGTTTGGTAGGACTCCTTCTTCACTAATTTTCCCAAATAGTTTGTAGAGTATTGGAATCAATTGTTCTTTAAATGTTTGATAGAATTCACTAGTGAACCCATCTGGCCCTGGAGATTTTTTCCTAGGGAGTTCATTGATGGCTTGTTTGATTTCTTTTTCTGAGATGGGGTTATTTAGGTAATTCACTTCCTCTTCAGTTAATCTGGGCAATTTGTGATTTTGTAAATATTCATCCATTTCACTAAGATTGTCATATTTATGTGCATACAATTGGGAAAAATAATTCCTCATTATTTTTTTGATTTCATCTTCATTGGAGGTAGATTCACCCTTTTTATTTTTGATACTCATAATTTGGTTTTCTTCTTTCTTTTTTTTATCATATTGACTAAGGGTCTATCAATTTTGTTGATTTTTTCATAAAACCAGCTCTTAGTTTTATTTATTAATTCAATGGTTTTCTTAATTTCAATTTTATTAATCTCACCTTTGGTTTTCAATATTTCTAATTTAGTACTAAATTGGGGATTTTCAATTTGTTCTTTTTCTAGCTTTTTCAATTGCATGTCCAATTCATTGACCTCCCTTCTCTCTGCTTTAATTAAGTATGCACTCAGGAATATAAAACTTCCCCTGAGAACTGCCTTTAGTGCATCCCACAAATTTTGGTATGTTGTTTCATTATTATCATTCTCTTGAATGAAATTATTGATTGTTTCTATAATTTCTTCTTTGACCCACCAATTTTTTAGGATTAAATTGTTTAGTTTCCAATTAGTTTTTAGTCTATCTTTCCATGGCCCTTTATTGCATATAATTTTTATTGCATCATGATCTGAGAATGATGCGCTTACTATTTCTGCCTTTCTGCACTGGATTGTGAGGTTTTTATGCCCTAGTACATGGTCTATTTTTGAGTATGTACCATGCACTGCTGAGAAGAAAGTAAATTCCTTTTTATCCCCATTCAGTTTTCTCCAGAGATCCATCATATCTAGTCTCTCTAAGATTCTATTCACCTCCTTAACTTCTTTCTTGTTTATTTTGAGGTTAGATTTATCGAGTTCAGAGAGGGGGAGATTAAGGTCCCCCACTAGTATAGTTTTGCTATCTATTTCTTCCTCTAATTCCTTTTAACTTCTCCTCTAGGAATTTGGATGCTATACCACTTGGTGCATATATATTAAGTAGTGATATTGCTTCATTTTCAATGGTGCCTTTTAGTAGGATATAGTTTCCTTCCTTATCTCTTTTAATTAGATCTATTTTTGCTTTTGCTTTATCTGAGATAAGTATTGCTACCCCTGCTTTTTTTACTTTAGCTGAGGCATAATAAATTTTACTCCAACCTTTTACCTTTACCCTGTGGGTATCCCTTTGTTTCAAATGTGTTTCTTGAAGACAGCATATTGTAGGATTATGGTTTTTAATCCATTCTGCTATCCGCCTCTGTTTTATGGGAGAGTTCATCCCATTCACATTCACAGTAATGATGACTATCTGTCTCTTCCCTTCCATCCTATTCCCTCCCCTGTTTATGTTTTTGTTTCTTCCTTCTCCCTTCCCCTCCTTGAAGTTTTCCCTTTTGACCGCCCCCTCCCTCAGTGTTCCCACCCAGTGACCCCCCTTCTTAACCTACCCTCTCCCCTTACTACTATTTCCCTCCCTTCTAATCCCTCCCTTTAGTCTCCTCCTTTTCACCCCCCCTTACCCTCCCACTATCTATAGGACACAATAAATTTTTATACTTATCAGAGTAAATTACTCCCCGTTTGATTCCAAACAAATGAGAGTAAATTTCAAACAGTGCTCCTCTCCCTCCCTCCAATTCCTCTATTTAATGAATTTATGTGTCTATTCACGTTAGATTCTTAAACTTCACTGATTAATTTGATCCTTCTTTGAACCAGAACCAGTGAGAATAGTGTTTAAATGATGTTCCTCTCCCTCTTACTTTCCCTTCTTCTATAGTGTGTTTTGATGCCTCTTCAGATGGCATATTTTACCTTTTCCTAGCTCATCCTTTCCTTTTTCCCATTACAGTACCATTGATCCCATTAATAATCTTTTTTTTTTTTTAGACTCCATGTTAGTGCATTCATACCCACTCCCTCTAAGTATAACCCTTTTGCAGGTCATGATAATCATAGAGATTTCAAATATTGACAGTTATCAGCTCCACATATAGGGATATGAACATTTTGCTCTTGTTGCATCCCAGGTAATGAGCTTGTGTTTGTGGGTGTGGGTGTGTGCACTTCTGCATGTGTGAGTCTATGTTACCCTTGTTTACCTTTTTATGTCCTTCTGGAGTCTTGTAATTGGAGATCAAATTTTCCATTGAGCTCTGGCTTTTTCATTAGGAAAGTCTGGAAGTCCCTTACTTCATTAAACGTCCATCTCCTTGCCTGAAAGATTATGCTCAGTTTTGCCGGGTAGTTAATCCTTGGTTGTAGTCCTAGCTCTCTTGCCCTACGAAATATCAAATTCCAGTCCCTCCGCTCTTTTAATGTAGAAGCTGCTAGGTCCTGTGTGATCCTAACTGTAGTTCCTCGATATTTGAATTGTTTCTTTTTGGCTGCTTGTAGAATTTTTTCTTTAATCTTATAATTCTGGAATTTGGCTACTATATTTCTTGGAGTTTTCAGTTTGGGATCTCTTTCAGGAGGAGTCCGGTGAATTCTATCAATAGCTATTTTATCTTCTGATTCCAGGACCTCAGGACAGTTTTCTTTGACAATCTCTTGGAGGATGTTGTCTAGACTGCTTTTCTCATCATGGCTTTCTGGTAGACCAATAATTCTTAGGTTGTCTCTCCTGGATCTGTTCTCTAGGTCAGTTATTTTTCCAGTGAGATATTTTACATTTTCTTGCAATTTTTCGATCATCTTGTTTTTTTCGATTGACTCCTGCTGCATCATAGAGTTCTGAGTTTCAGTTTGATTGTATCTAATTTTTAGTGAATTATGGTCTTCAAGTTTTTGAAGTTCCTTTTTTAGGGAGGTATTTTCTTTTTCCAAGTTGGTCATTGCCTCCCTGATTTGGTCTTTAAAATTTTTCTTAAGCTCCTCCAGGAATGCTATTTGGGCTTGAGACCAGATCATGTTTCCTTCTGTGGTCTCTGGTGTGGGCAGAGAGTCTATATTGTCCTGTGTGTTTTGTTGTTCTTGCCCTGCATAGTATGCTCGAATAGACTTTCTTGCCTTCCCCTTCTCCTTTTCAGCTTCCTTCCTTCCCATCGTGACTTCCTGTTTCTTAGTGTCTCAGGCTATGAGTTTGGGGCCTGATCCTTGACTTTGAATACCTCTGGGTGGCTAGTTTATGGCTAAGTGTGGGAAGTCAGTGAGGAATGTAGATGTGTAGGTGGGGATGAGTCTGACCACTTCAGATTTCTGCCTCTATACCCCTGGGCTATAAGTAGGCTTTTGTTGGTGAGGTGAGGTGGGGCTTGTTGGGTCCCCTCCCTCTCTTCTCTTCAGATTCCTGGCTGTCTCAGTTACACCCTTTCTTGGAGATTCTCAAGCCTGAGGCTATTTCCATTAACTTGGGATTTCAATCTGGGTGGGAGACTTATCTTTGGGTTTTCTGCTTCATGAAGGAGGGATGGGAGGATCAGAGCAGCTAGAATTTACTTTGCCATTCCAGCCCCTGTATTATACAGGCAGGCAGTTTTTAAACTTCCAGGCTGGGGGCTGAATGCAGCCTGAGAAGCCACTCTCTCCACTGGGGGCCCGACTCTGCTACCTGGCTCCAATGATCCGTTCCCTCTGCGAGATGACTGCGATTCGTCCTTGGTAAGTCTGCAGGCTGGGGCTTTTTCTCTCTCTGGTATAGTCTGCTTGCCTGCTCTTAGGTCTGAGCTGTGCAGACCCCACACGCTCTGCGCTCTACCTGTGCGGACACTCTGGGCAACCTCCTGGGCTGGATTCTGCCACACTCTGTCTTCCACTGGGCTCCGTCACTCCGGAATCCGCTCAGATTTACCCTTTTGGACTTAGTGACAGAGGAGCTCAGCGAGGTTACTGCTTCCTTTCCGCCATCTTGGCTCCGCCGCCCGGGTGCTCATTTTCTAAGGCCAGATTCGATCTCAGGTCATCCTAACTCCGAGGCTGGGGCTCTTACTCACCTGCGCCCCTTTATAAAATATTTTAACATATTCTTGATTTACTTTCCAAAACGTTCTTGAGAAATACTCAGTTAATTCATTAATATTTTCATTTTAGAAATGAGGAAATGGTGAATTTCCCAAAGTCACCCAATTAACTAGTAAATGATATAGTTGGTACTTAATTTCAAGTTTATTACTCAAAGTTCAGTGCTCTTTCCACATAGCATTGTCTACACACAGTGCTATTTCTCCTTTCTGGGCCTTAGTAATCTTAGTAGGAGAAAGGTTTTAAATGAGATTTCTCTCATTACATCTAATGGTATGTGAATTACTGCTACTTAAAATTTACATTATTAACCTTCAATCCATCCATAGTTAGTCACATACATGTGGCCTTTTTTTTGTTTTGTTTTGTAAATAAAAGATTTATAAGGCATTTTCCTACACAGTTCAAATCTTTTATCATAATCTGACTGTTAAGTATGGCCTGTATATTTTCATATATTACCTTTTTAGCATCTTTTAAATTTATTTTTAGTTTTCAATATTCATTTCTACAAGATTTTGAATACAAATTTTCTCCCCATCTCTCCCCTACTCCACACCACAAGATGGCAAGCATACTGGATACCTCTTCCCCAATCTGCCCTCTCTTATAAACTTGCTCATAAATCTGCCCTGCCACCTTACTTTCTTCTAGGGCAAGATGGATTTCTATATCACATTGCCTGTATATCTTATTTCCTGGTTGCATATAAAAGTAATTCTTAACATTTATTTTTGAAACTGTTGGCTTCAGATTCTCTCCCTTCTCCCCTCCTTACCCACCTCCTCTGAGAAGACAAGCAGTTCAATACAGGTTATACATGTGTAATTATGCAAAACATTTCCATAGTAGTCATGTTGTGAAAGACTAACTATATTTCCCTCCATCCTATCCTGCCCTTCATTTATTCAAATTTCTCCTTTGACACTGTCTTTTTCCAAGTGTTTGCTTTTAACTACCCTCTCCTCCAATCTGCCCTCCCTTCTATCAGCCCCATACCCCCTTGCCCCTATTTTCCTGTAGGGTAAGATACCCAATTGAGCGTATATATTATTCCCTCCTTAAGCCAGATTCAATGAGAGTAAGTTTGACTCATTCCCTTTCCCCTTCCTGCACTTCCCCTCCATTGCAACAAGTTTCTCTTGCCTCTTTTATGTGAGATAATTTACCATATTATATCTCTCCCTTTCACCTTCTCCCAATATATTCTTCTCATTCTTGATTTCATTTTTTAGATATCATCCCTTCATATTTAACTCACCCTGTGTACTCTATGTATACATGCATACACATATACACAGACCCATAAATATATTTATTTATGTTTGTATTTACATATATATTTATGTATATACATATTTTCATATATTATATTATACATACACACCCATATACATACCCCCACCTATACATACATATAGACACATATATGTATTTATATACATATGTATTCCCTTCAGCTATCATCATACTGAGAAAAATCTCATGAGTTACAAATATAGTCTTTCCATGTAGAAATGTAAATAATTCAACATTAGTAAGTTCCTTGTGATTTCTGTTTCCTGTTTACCTTCTTATTCTTCTCTTGGTTTTTGTATTTGAAAGTCAAATTTTCTGTCCATCTTTGGTATTTTCATCAAGAATGCTTGAAAGTTTCCATTTCATTGAATGTCCATATTTTCCCCTGAATTATTATGCTCGGTTTTTCAGGGTAGGTGACTCTTGTTTTTAATCCTAGTTCCTTTGGCCTCTGGAATATCATATCCCAAGCACTTCAATCCCTTAAGATAGAAGTTACTAGATCATGTCTTATCCTGATTGTGTTTCTATAATACTCAGATTGTTTCTTTGAAGTTGCTTGCAATATTTTTTCCTTGACTTGGGAATTCTGGAATTTGGCTATAATATTCCTAGGAGTTTTCTTTTTGGAATCCTTTTCAAGAGATGATAGGTGAATTTTTTCAATGTCTACTTTGCCCTGTGGTTCTAGAATATCAGGGTAATTTTCCTTGATAATTCCTTTAAAGATGTTGTCTATGGGGTTTTTTTAATCATGGCTTTCAGGTTATTCAATAATTTTAAAATTAACTCTCCTGCATCTATTTTCCAAGGCAGTGGATTTTCCAATGAGAGTTCACATTACATTCTTTTTTTTCAAATAAAATGCTTTATTAACTTTTGGTTTACATCATCCATTTCCACTAGATCTTCAGTTACAAATTTTCTCCCCATTTTTCCCCTACCCCCTACCCCAAAATAGCGATCCCACTGGATATCCCCTCCTCTAATCTGCTCTCTCCCATGTCTTCTCCCATACACCCTTTGACTTTCCAGTAGGGCATGGTGAATCTCTATGCCCCAGTGCCTGTATATCTTATTTCACTGTTACATGAAAAAATAATATTAATAATAGTACATATATGTGTGTGTGCATATGTATGTATATATGTATATATACACATATATACATATATATATATATATGTATATTCAAACATTTGATTTTAAAACTTTGAATTACAGATTCATTCCCTTCCTCCCTTGTGACCCATGCTTACTGGGAAGATAAGCAATTCAGTATAGGTAGTATATGTGTAGCTATGCAAAACATTTCCATAATGGATATATTGTAAAAGACTGACTATATTTCTCTACCTCCTATCCCACCTACCACTTGTTCTATTCTCTACTTTGATCCTGTCTCTTTTCTTTTCTTTTCTTCTTTTTTTTTAAGCAATTGGGGTTAAGTAACTTGCTCAAGGTTACACGGCTAGTCATTATTTATGTGTGGGTGCTCATTTTCTGAGGCCAGATCTGATCTCGGGTCATCCCAACTCCGAGGCTGGCGCTCTTACTCACTGCGCCACCTATCTGCCCCAATCCTGTCTCTTTTCAAAGTGGGTGCTTCCAAGTTTGCTCCCCCTCAGCATGCCCTACCTTCCATCATACCCCCTCTCATCCCCTTCCCCCCTAATCTCATGTAGGGTGACATACCCTATTTAGTCTATATGTTATTCCCTCCATAAGCCAAATTCAATGAGAATAACATTTTGCCTTTTTGCCTTCCTGTTCTTCCCCTCCATTGTAACCATTTTCTTTTGCATCTTCTATATGAGATAGTTTACCCCATTCTATCTCTCTTCATCTCCTCTTGTCATATTCCTCTCTCACTTCTTCATTTCACCTTTTAAATATCATCCATTCCTATTACATTCGAACTGTGTTCTCTATCTATGTGTACCTGTAAACGTATATACATACATTCACATAGGTATTCATATGCCCATATACCCTTCTTCAAATATTTTAATACTGAGAAAAGTTTCATCAGTTACAATTATTGTTTTTCTATGTAGGAATGTAAATAGTTCAACTTTGATTAGTTCATTATGATTTCTTTTCCCTGTTTACATTCTCATACTTCTCTGGCTTCTTGTATCTGAATGTCAAATTTTCTATTCAGCTCTGTTTTTTTCCTCAAGAATGCTTGAAAGTCCTCTATTCCACTCTATCACCATATTTTCCCCTGAAACATGATATTCAGTTTTACTGGGTAGGTGATTCTTGGCTTTATTCTCAGCTCCTTTGAATTCTGGAATATCTTATTCCAAGCCCTTTGATCCCTAAGTGTAGAAGCTGCCAGGTCCTGCGCTGCTTTGATTGTGTTTCCACATTATTGAAATTGTTTCTTCCTGGCTGCTTGTAATATTCTCTCCTTGATCTGGGAATTCTGTAACCTGGCTATAATATTCCTAGGAGTTTTTTTTTTTTCTGGAATCTTTTCCAGGAGGTGATGGGTGGTTTCTTTCAACCTCTATTTTACACTCTGGTTCTAAAATATCAGGGCAATTTTCCTTGAGAATTTCTTGAAGGATGATTTCTAGGTTCATTCTTTGATCGTGGCTTTCAGGTAGTCCAATAATTTTTAATTATCTCTCCTGGATCTCTTTTCCAGGTCAGTAATTTTTCCCATGAGATATTTCACATTGCCTTCCTTCATTTGTCTGGATCTATTTAACAGCGTCTTGATTTCTGATAAAGTCACTAGCTTCCATTTGCTTCAGTGTAATTCTGAAGGAATGCTTCTTCTCAGTGAGCTTTCAAGATTCTTTTTCCATCTGGCAAATTTGCCTTTTTAAGGCATTCTTCTCCTCATTGGCTTTTTGTTCCTCTTTTGCCATTTGATTTAGTCTATTTTTGAAGGTGTTATTTTCCTCAGTCAGCCTGTTGACTCTCCTTTAATAATTTTCTTGCATTGTTCTCATTTCTTTTTCCAATTTTTCCTCCACTTCTCTTATCTGCTTCTTATGGCCTGTAACCAGCTGGTATTTTTCTTGGAAGCTTTTGGTGCAGGATTTCTGATTTCACTATCTTCCTCCATTCTATGCTTTTATCCTTTTTGTCGCCAAATTTTGAGTGGAAAGTTGGGTTACTGAGTTTATTTTGCTTCCTTTGCCTACTCATGATCCTGTGTTATCGTGATTGTGTTTCCACAATATTCAAATTGTTTCTTCCTGGCTCCTTTTAATAATATCTTCTTGATCTGGGAATTTTGGAATCTGGCTTTAATATTCCTAGAAGTTTTCTTTTTGGGATCTTTTTCAGGAGGTGATTGGTAAACACTTTCATACTCTGTTTTGCCTTCTGGTTCCAAAACATCGAGGCAATTTTCCTTGAGAATTCCTTGAAGGATGATTTCTAGTTTCTTTATTTGATCATGCCTTTCAGGTGGTTTAATAATTTTAAAATTATCTCCCCTGGATCTATTTTTCAGGTCAGTGGTTTCCCCAATTAGATATGTCACATTACCTTCTATTTTTTCATTTGCTTGAATCTGTTTAATAGTATCTTCATTTCTCCTGAAGTCACGAAATTCCATTTGCTCCAATCTAATTCTGAAGGAATGATTCTTTTCAGTGAGTTTTTGAGATTCTTTTTCCATCTGGCAAATTTGTCTTTTTAAAGGCATTATTTTCCTCATTGTCTTTTTTAGCCTCTTTTGCCATTTGATTTAGTCTATTTTTTTAAAGCAATTGGGTTTAAGCAATTTGCTCAAGGTTACACAGCCAACCATTATTTCTGTGTGGATGCTCATTTTCTGATGCCAGAACTGATCCCAGGTCCTCCAGATTCTTGGTCAGCACTTTTACTCACTTCACCACCTAGCCGCCCCTGATTTTGTCTATTTTTAAGGTGTTATTTTCTTCATTCAGGTTGTTGACTGCCATTTCATAACTTTCTTGCAGCATTCTCATTTCTCTTCCCAATTTTCCCTCCACTTCTCTTATTTGTTTTTCTAAATCCTTCTTAAGCTCCTCTATGGCATCTAAACAGCTCGTATTTTTCTTTGAAGCTCTTGGTGCAGGAGTTCTAACTTCACTGACTTCCTCCTGTTCCATCCTTTGATCCTTTTTTTCCCCAAAGTAGGAGTGTAAATTTGGGTTGCTCTGTTTCCCTTATTTCCTCATGTTTCCACTCAATTACTTGACTTATGGGCTTTTTGCCACAGTAGGACTCTGCTACTAGATATGGGAGGTTCTTCCCACTTATTTTTTCTCAGATGCCAAATGTATTAGTTGACTGCCCTTTCTGAAGTCTCCACACACTCTGGTAAGCTGGTTACACACCCCAAGACCTCCAACCTAGATCACAATTCAGATCCAATCAGGTTAAAGTAATAGTGATTACCACTTAAGACTGTTCACTTGGTGGTCTACAATCTGCAGGGAAGGAGCTGAAAAGGCCATGTTTGACTGTTGCTACGGGGTCGCGGTGCTTCACCTGCTTCTCACCCCAAGGGCAAAAGCCAACCACACTCCCAACTACTGGATCTCAAAGTCCACATTGCGCTGACCTCTCACTTTGTCCTTAGCATGTATGTTTTTTCCTTAGTATGTATGTTTTGATAATTCTGGAAACTGCCACAGCTGCTGGTTATCTGAATTCCCTCCACCAGGTTGTTGTTCAGGCTGACCCTGGGGCTAAAATGTCAGCCTCAGAGGGTCTGGGCTCGGTTCCCAGAGTGCTGTGCTGGCTGCTGGCAGGCTGCTGGCCTGCTGGGTCACCTTCAGTGGGAAGTTAGCTTCTCTGTGTCCTTTTGTGGGTTCTGTAGCTCCAACGTTTCTTCAGAGTCACCTTTTACATAAATTGTGGGAAGTGGAAGCCAGAGCCCAGTGGAAGTCCTGTTTCTTCTCTGCCATCTTGCCTCCACACCCTTACACCTTCTTTTATTAAATTCTTTTGGATCTGTTTTATAGTATTGTGTTTTCTCATAAAGTCATTAGCTTCTATTTGCTCCAATCTAATTTTGAAGGGATTATTTTCTTCAGTGAGATTTTGAATTTCCTTTTCCATCTAGCCAATGCTGCTTTTAAGTCATTTTTCTCCTCATTTTCTTTTTGTACCTCTTTTGGCTTTTGAGTTAGTCTATTTTTTAATGTGCTATTTTCTTCAATATTTTTTGGTTCTCCTTTAGCAGGCTGTTGACACATTTTTTCATTAATTTTTTTTTTTTGCATCATTCTCATTTATTTTCCCAATTTTCTCTCTACTTCTCTTACCTGATTTTCAAAATCCTTCTTGAGTTCCTCCATGGTCTGTAACCAATTCATATTTTTTGAGGCTTTTGATGTAGGAGTTTAGACTTCGTTGTCTTCTTCTTGTTCTATGTTTTGATCATCTTTGTAAACAACAAAAAAATCATAGTTTCATTTTGCTTCCTCTGTTTGCGCATGTTGCCAGCCAATTACTTGATTCTTGGTGTCTTTTCCATGGTAGAAGTGTGTTTGCAGAGTAGAGAGTGACATATCACATATTTCTGAGGTTTTGAGAAGCTCTCTTCAGAGCTTCTTCTAGGCAACTGCCTCAGAAATTTGAGGAGGACTGCCTCTGCACAACCTCAACCAGATATTCCATCAGAGCATTCGAAGAAATAATATTCTTTCCTTATTTGTAAGTTCACTCCACCCTTAAGGTACATGAACTAAAATAACTGAATATTGACCCCGGAATTGACCCTCTTGCGTGACCAAGCATGTTATGGCTACATTTCAGTTCCCAGAACTAGCCATTCCTGGGACAATAAACAATGCTAATGGGAAGTGGCTATTCTCCCAGCATTACTGTCTGATAACTGTATTTTTTCAGCCTCACCTGGAATTCACACAAGGAAGCCAAACCGTGTGAAACAACTTATGAAAGTTTTAACTTCTTTGTTCTCCCTGAATAAAAACTCCCAAATCTCTCCCTCTCATTGGGATCTCACCCATGGAGAGGACGCACTGCCTGGGACTTTCCCGGCCGGGACTCAGTTCCCCGAGATCCCCCAGCCACTGCAAGGACGATTTGGTGCGCCCCCGGATCGGTGATGTTTTCTTTAACTTTCCCTTCTGTACTTATTATTATTATTATTATTATTATTATTATTATTATTATTATTATTGTCATTATCTCTGTTATAGTTCTCTTGATCTGTTGGTTTCGTTATTGTACTACTCCTATTCCTTGCCTATTCTGATTATTAAAACATTTTAGCTTTAAAACTGAGTGCAGCGTGTCATTTGTGGGTGCAAATCCGAACCTTTAAAAATCCAACCAAAACAGCATTCCTTACACCAAGACTGCCACCAAAGACTGTGACCCAAATTGAAGCAGAGCAGGGAGAAGGAGAGAGAGAGAGAGAGAGAGAGAGAGAGAGAGAGAGAGAGAGAGAGAGAGAGAGAAAGAAAATCTTGCCTAACAGCCAGTAAAGAGAGTCCTGTAATTACCATCTGGACAGTTGCTTGGTCCTCCCTCCATTTGTGGGCTTGGAGCTCAGGAGGCAGCCACTGTGGCAGCAGCTGCTGCCACTGTCACCTCCTCTGCCCCAGGAGCAGTGAGTGGCCAGGCCATGCACTTTTCTCATCCAGGAGCAACAGAGTTCCCCCACTGAACTTTTACTTTCTTTTTTATATTTATGGGTTGAGAGCTCTGAAAATTGCTACAGCTGCCAGTGATTCAGTCCCCTGATGTCTGCTCTAGTCAGTCTGTGGCACAGATCTGTGCCAGTGTGGCCCATATGACACTGTGCTCCACTCCCAGCCCAATGCCATAGACACTTCCTGATGGCCTGCCAAGCTGCATTCAGTAGAAGATTTGTTTCTGTCACTTTGTGGGTTCTGTAGCACTAAAAGTTGTTTACGGTCATTTTAAAAAGTATTGGAGATAGTTGGCATAGGAGCTCAAGTTGTCTGCTACAAGTGTTGTCGAAAATGTAATAGTCAACTAGTAAATAATAATAATATTCTTTTGTTATTGAACAAAGTGAAGACTCAATATTGATCACATCGCATACATTTTCAGTGCAACCATGTTTACATGACTACCTTCATAATGATTTAGCGCAAATGAGAAAGAAGACAAATGGTGGTGGTAGTGTGGAATTAGGTGTGTTTGGATATAAGTATCAGAAAGCCAAAGAGGCAAGAGATAACATAGTAAAGGTCAAAAGTTTAACTCATTAATTCATAAACATGCTGATGGGAAAAGAGGAAGCCAGAAAATAGTTAACAGCTTTGTTAGGGGTAGAGACATTAGAGTTCTCAATGTGGAAGAATAATGGGTAGTGAAACACAGTGAGAGATGAGAAAATAGGTTACAATCTGTGGAATGTTAGAATTCTTGGAATTCTATTTAATGATTATGGAAGTATGGCACTTACCAGTAAGAGTGAGAACAAATGTAGCTCAATGTTCTATATTTATCCTTACTTTTCAACTAAATTCTTAGAGAAAGCCATTTGTATTCACTGGTTCCACTTCTCTTCTTCTTCTTTTTCTTGTTTTTTTTTTTAAACAAATGCTTTATTAACTTCTGTTTTACATCAACAATTTCCACCAGATTTTGAGTTAAAATCATTTTCCCCCCGTTATTCCCCTACCCACCGTCCCAGAATAGCAGTCCCACAAGATATCACTTCCTCCAATCTGCTCTCTCCCATACCTTCTCCCATACCCCCTTCGACTTTTCCATTAGAGAAAGGTGAATCTTTGTGTCCCAATGCCTGCATATCTTATCTCCCAATTACAAGCAAAAGAGTATTAATAATAGTATTTATATATATTTGAAACATTTCACCTTAAGACCTCAAATTTCAGATACATTCCCTTCCTCCCTTGCCACCCATTCCCTCTGGGAAGATAAGTAATTCAGTATGTGTTGTACATGTATAGCTATGCAAGATATTACCATAGTAGATATATTGTACAAGGCTGCTTATAATTCCCTCTCACCCATCCCACCCCCCACCTGGTCCATTCCCTACTTGATCCTGTCCTTCTTCTATAGTGGGTACTTCCAAAATCCCCTCCACCCAAGGATGCCCTCCCATCCATCATCCCTCTTCTCATCCCCCTTCACCCTATTCTGCTGCAGGTTGAGATATCACATTTAGTATGTATGTCATTCTCTCCCTGAACCAAATTCAATGAGAATGTGGTTTTGCATTTTTTGCCTTCCTATTCTCCCCCTCCCTTGCAACAACTTCCCCTTGTTTCTTCTACATGGGATAGTTTACCCTACCCTGTCTCTCCCCATCTCCTCTTGCCACTTTCCTCTCTCACCTCATAATTTCATCCCTTGAGTATTCTCCCTTCCCAACAAATTCAACCTATGCCCTCTATCCATATATAACTGTAACCATATACACACACATTCACATATGTATTCATATGACCACACACCCTTCTTCCATTATTTTCATAGTGAGAAGGATATCATCAGTCACAGTTATTGCTTTTCCATATAGGAATGTAAATAGTTCAACTTTGATAAGTTCCTTTTGATTTCTTTTCCCTGATTACCTTCTCAGACATCTCTTCCTTCTTGTGTCTGGATGTCAAATTTTCTATTCAATTCTGGCTTTTTCCTCAAGAATGCTTGAAAGTCCTCTATTCCACTGAATGACCATATTTTCCCCTGAAACAAAATACTCAGTTTTGCTGGATAGGTGACACTTGGGTTCATTCCCAGTTCTTTGCCCTCTGGAACATCATATTCCATGCCCTTCAGTCCCTCAGTGTAGAAGCTGCCAGGTCCTGGGCTATTCGGATTGTGTTTCCACAATATTGAAATTGTTTCTTCATGGCTGCTTGTAGAATTTTCTCCTTGATCTGAGGATTTTGGAACCTGGCTATAATATTCCTGGGAGTTTTCTTTTTGGGATCTTTTTCAGGAGGTGATCAGTTGATTCTTTCAACCTCTATTTTGCCCTCTGGATCTAAAACATCAGGCCAATTTTCCTTGAGAATTTCTTGAAGGGTGATTTCTAGGTTCTTTCTTTGATCCTGGCTTTCAGGTAGTCCAATAATTTTTAAATTGTCTCTCCTGGATCTATTTACCAGGTCAGTGGTTTTTTCCCATGAGATATTTCACATTGCCTTCTAATCTTTCATTTGTTTGGATCTGCTTAACAGCATCTTGATTTCTCATAAAGTCATTAGCTTCCATTTGCTCCAGTCTAACTCTGAAGGAATGAATCTCCTCATTGAACTTTTGAGAATCCTTTTCCATCTGGCAAATTCGACTTTTTAAGTCTTTCTTCTCCTCATTGCCCTTTTGGGCCTCCTTTGCCATTTGAGTTATTCTATTTTTTAAGGTGTTGTTTTCCTCAGTCAGGGTGTTGACCCTCATTTCATACTTTTCCTGCATCCTTCTCATTTCTCTTTCCAATTTTTCCTCCACTTCTCTTATTTGATATTTAAAGTCCTTCTTAAGGTCCTCTATGGCCTGCAACCCGCTCATGTTTTCCCCTGGGGCTTTTGGAGCAGGACTTCTGACCTCACAGTCCTTTTCCCATTCTATGCCCACAAAATAGGAGTCTAGTGTTGCATTTTTCTGTTTCCTTTGCCTTGGCATGTTGCCACTTAATTACTTGACTTTTGGGCTTGTTGCCACACTATGGCTTTAAGGCCAGATAGAGGAATTTTCGTCCCGAACATGTGGGGGGCAACTTCCGTTTCTGGCAAGCTGTAAACCCACCCACGACTTCCACCCCAGATCACAATCCAGATCCAGGGAGGTTAAAGCAAGAGTGATTACCCACCAAGACTGATTGCTGGATCTCCCTACAATTTGCACACCAGGAGCTTGAGCTGCCTCTGAAAACTACAAAATGTCGTGTCTCCTCAGCGGCTTCTAGCCCTCAGGGGAGGGAGCCGATGCATTCCCCAAATACTGATCCCAAAGTCCAAAGGACACTTACCTATTACTTTTTCCTAGGCATGTCTATGTTGATAATTCTGGAGTCGCCACAGCTGCTGATGTTCTGGGGTTCCTCCAGCTGGCTGCTTGCGCTGCCTCCCTGGGGCTAAAACCTCGGCTCACGGGGACCTGGGCTCCAGCTCAGTTCCCTGCACTCTGCGTGCTGCTGGCTCCCCAGAGTGCTGTGCTGGTCCTTCCTGCAGGCCTGCTGGGCTGTCCTCAGCGGGAGGTTAGCTTCTCTGTGTCATTCTGTGGGTGCTGGGGCTCCAGAAGTTGTTCAGAGTCCCCTTTTACGTAGTTTGGGGGGAATCTGGGGGCAGAGTTGCTTGGATGGGCTGCTTCTACTCTGCCATCTTGGCTCTGCCCCCCCACTACTCTTCTTCTAAAAGTACTGAATTCCTAATGGAATTTAATCACCTAACTGTAACAGTTTTCTATAAAGATACCATTGATCTCTTATCCTCATCCTTCTTGACCTGTCTGCAGCATTTGGAAGTCCTGACAATCTTCTACTAGGTCATTTCTGTTATCTGGATTTTCATGACTCTGCTCTCTCAGATTTTCTTCTCTGAACTTTATGAATACTTCTTCTAATCTCTTTTGTTAGAAATGCATCAATATCATGCCTACTAACTGTAATGTCCCACAAAGCCCTTTCTTAGACTTTTATCTCCTTTTGCTCTATATTTTTTTACCTTGAAATCTCATCAGCTCCTTTTTTAATTGCCATATCAATGCAGATGATTCCCAGATCTACTTATCCATTTTGCCATTGATTTCCTGATGCCCAGTCCCTCCACATCAGCTTTAATTTGGAAACTTCAAACTAGATGTTCTGCAGTCATCTCATATGTAACATGTGCAAAAGAGAATTCATTCTTTCCCACCCAACCTTCTCCTCTTGTGTATATGTTCAAGTTAGCTCTACTCAACCCTTAATTGTGCCTTATGGCACCAGTTTTCTATTAACAATCTCCTTAGACATTTACAAACTGTGTAACCTTGGACAACTCACTTAAGTCCAATTTGTCTGAATTGTCTCATCAATAAAATGCAAATAATTATGGCACCTACTTAATCACAGTTTTGAGAATCAAATGAAATAATAATTATAAGGTACTTAACAGTGCCTAGAAAGCAGTAAGTGCCATATAAAGGTTATCTTATTACTTTTACCATCACTATTATTAGTAGTAGCTGTGTGACCCTGGGAAAGTCTTTAACATTTGCCCACCTTGATGTGTTCATTTTTAAGTTAGGTATAATGTCATCTATGTCTCAAAGTTGCCAAGAGGATAAAATGAAACAACATCTAAAAAGTACTTTGTGATCATTTAAATTACACATACACAGTATAGATATGGATATAGATGATAGATACATACATACAAACATACATACATACATGCATACATACATAGATACACAGATGGCTAGAAAGTCTGTGTATATCAGTGATTATGATTGTGATTGTGTTCACTGTGGTCGATAATGCTATATTTCCTTTCCTATGAGCCCATGATCTGGATCTTTAACATTTTCTGGTGGTATGGATCCTGCTAAGAGACTCTTAAAGCCTATGGGCTTCATATTTAGAATATTAATTATAAACAAAAATGATTATTAAGGGAACTGATTATATTGCAATACAAATATTAAAATTAATATATGCATTTACAATACATACTACATGTGTCTATATATCTACATATTTATACAAATGCGCATGTATGTGTACATGTGTGTGTATGTGTATGTGTATTCTTTAACCCCCAAGTTTAGTTCTTCTGGTTTTTAGCTTCTAGTGTTGATTCTGGTATATACCGTTTTTTAAATATTGTCAAGAAATCCTTATAAATTCTCATCTGTGCTTAGTATATTTTCATTGTATTAGATTTTTAATTTGAAAAGAAGTTAATTTTGAAGAATCATTTTACATTTCCAGCAAAAAGGAATTGTCTTCAAGGATCCTTTTTTTTCTGTCCTTAGTCACTATAAGAATGCATGATGCAGAAATATCATCCAAAATTGTATTCTTTAACAATTATAACCTAAAGAATCATTGTTTTCAAAACAACAATCTGAAGATTATTCAAGGGATAAATTTGAACCATAAAAGACTATATTTATTTTTTTGCATCTTTTTTGTTTTTCCCTTGAAAACTTTATTTGTTCTTTAAGTCCTACTTTTGTTTGCTGCCTTTCAGAACAGAGAGTAACAAACTGAATTTTTTTTCCTGTACTCTTTTATCTCAGTAAATCCAGTGTGATTTCTACAGATTCCCTGCAGGATTGCAATAAGAACAAGGGGAAACCATTGGGAAATTCTATAAGGATTACATTATAATTGCATCCAACAGATGCTCTATTTGTAAATACAGTTCTAGTATAGTAATATAAAGAGAAAATACGTGAAAGACACTGAAAATAAACTAAGACTAAGGACAAAATGCTCAAAGACATATATATATATATATATATATATATATATATATATATATATATATTCAAAATTATTGTGTTTCCCAATAAAAATTTGGAAACACAAAATCCTGCATATGTAAAATCCATTTTGTATAATAATCTTCATGAAAACAGCAAACAAACACTAGTTTAATTATAAGTTCTAATACTCTCATTCTGTCCACAATTAGGTGATTGCATTTTACCAGCTTTGGTTTTTCTTTCTGTAAAATTATGCAAAACTTCAGCCGATGTATAAACTAAATTTGGTGTGTACTCCCTTTCCACCACCACAGAATATAATTAATGTATGTCTTATGGGGTATGTACACTGTCCCAAACTCTTTTTTCTATACACGTTTGGATATTTTTTCCCCCTTTGGATAGTACTGCAGTACTCTTCCAAACTTGGTTGGCTCAAGTGACTAATATACTAGACTGTTATATGAAAAACCAAGCAAACATGAGGGACTCCAAGAGCTCCTTCTTATGCCTGACTGGTAGAAAATTACAATCAACTCAGGTAATGGTGTTTTGTCTAGGTGAATTAAGTAGGAATTTTCTCAATGTCTATCTGTCATTGTTGAAATATGTTCTTTTCCTATGGCTAAAAGAATCTCCTTTTGTTAATTATTAAATGACCTATTAAGATCTATTTTGTTCCTTTATCAAACCAAATTTTTCAATGGCCTGGCCTGATATAGGCCAATTTGTGAATATCACTTCATCCTATGTAGCTTTTGAGTATTGAATTCCATAAAACTTTCACATAGGATCAATTAAATCACTTGGAGTTTGAGATGGAGTAAAGGAATTTCAGATTTTGAGAGAGCAGATTTCAAATTTTCTGCAAAAGTATAAATAAAGTCCCATGAACCTAACTTCCATAGGGCAAATAAGTCCAAGAGTGATAAGAAATTCAATACAATTAGGAAGCCAAAATATAAACAATTGTGACAATGAGGAAAATGAACATTTTCTGACAAGCCTAAGGTGGTGGAATGAATATTTCACAGAAAAATTTAGATTTTTCTAAAATATATATTGTACAGAGATGGAAGAAAAAGCAGATAACAAGGGGGTGAATTTAAAAGGCTAAGATACAACTGGCAAAAAAAAGCTAAGGAAAAGAAAAAAGGTATTAATGTGGGTTTAAGGAAAAAAATAAACTTTGGATTGGAAAAGATTTCTATTTTCTCAAGACACATTATGGAAACCATGAGAGAGCAGCTAGATCTACTTGAAGAATTTATATCAACCAGCTTAAATGTACTATATATTTACATATTCACATAATTGGTGCATTGATTTTTGAGTCACTGTCAGTAATATGTAAAAGACTGTGGGGAAATAGAGAGGTACTACAGGAGTAGATAAAATTAAATTAAATTTTATAACTTATTCATTAATAAATAAAATTTTTATTTATAGCTTATTATATATAATTATATGTAACATTTATGATTATATATTATATGTAATTAAGATTTATATAAATATAAACTTATAAATGATACATTTATTTTAATTTAATTTAAAAATTAATTGTGGCTCAAAAAGAAGAAAAAAGGTAGAAAATAGGATCTGAACCAAATTAACAACTTTACAATATAAAGAGATCCCTATGTAGAAAATACCTTTGTCAAGAATAAATCTCTGTATTTTATACTTGCATTAAGCTGATAAAAATGGTAGGATTTGTTCTGAATTATATTTTAGACACAACTGCATGTTCAACAACCTTAAGTTTCTACCTTAAACAAACCAAACAACCCAATATAATTTTAATATCAGTATTTCTAGTAAACTCAGATATATAGATGAAATATTTTTCAGGAATTATATAAAGCATTAAATTATAAAATATCACAATCTTTGAAAAATCAAAATATTGCTTATTCAACAGGCAATGAAAAGATACATGGTGGATGAACCAGGATACAGAATATTATAAAGAATGAATTGAATATAAGAAGTGGTTCCAAAGACTTGTATTACTGGGAAAGAATGAATGCCAAGGACAGAAGTAAGTAATAACAGATGAAATGCCCTCATAATGCTAAGGTTCCAAACTGTTCATTTTAAAGTTTTCTTAGTATAAACAGGAAAAAAAATACATGGACATGGATTATAACATATAAAGGAAAATGACTTATTAATCTGCACCATTTGAAGGAATACCCATTTTATTTCAACCAATTAAAATATTTGATAAATGCATACACAGGCATACATATCAGATTCAGAAATAACATATAATTATGAAAGAAAAATAAGACATTGAATGGTAGATTTAGTAAACAGATGTCAATAAAAGCCAAAATAATTTTAAAATTTAAGAAGAAATTAATAAAGACAAATTGAATCCCCACATTTGAGTTTCAAGAAGTCAACTTCACACATGCAATTTAGAGAAGATGTGCCAAATATGTATTTTAGTGGAAAGTATGTTTGGTCTGAATCATTAGTATATGGGAGTAAAAAAAAAACTGATATTAACTTGGACTGAATTAATAACAGTTTTTTTTTTTTGGAGGGCAATTGGGGTTAAGTAACTTGCCCAAGGTCACGTGGCTAGGTTTTTGTTTGTGTGTGCATTAAGTGTCTGAGGTCGGATCCGAACTCAGGTCCTTCTGACTCCAGGGCCAACGCTCTACTCACTGCACCACCTTGCCGCCCCATTAATAACAGTTTTAATATATGGACCACCCACACTCTATACATGTGAGATTACTTCAAGGGTATTGTATTTTGGGATCACTATTTTAGGAAGGACATTGGAAATGCAGAACATATCCCAATGATGGTTAGGTTTATATATAACCATAAATATAACCCTAAAATTATGAATCCAGGATAATCAATTTTCTTGACTATTTGCTCTATGAGGATCTAGGTGAAAGAATCGGGAATATTTAGTTTGCAAAAAAACATGGGGAAAAGAAGACAATAAAATTTTATATAATACCCATAATTTTATATAATACCCAAAATTTTATATAATACCCAGGAACTGAGCTAAGAAATTTACAAACATTATCCCATTTGAAGAAGGGAACATTTAGGATAGATATGATAAATATCTTCAAGTACTTGAACATTTGCCATATAGGATATATTTAAGACATTGTCCTACAAGGTTAAATTTTAGGCAATAGATAGACATTATATATACATATATAATGAAAATACATCATTTTGAATTTTTTTTTATTTTATTCCTTCTTGTTTCAATTACAAATCCTTTTTTGAGGACCTGGCATAGTAGAATGCCTCATAGTATTTTCTAGAAGCTTCTCTCTTTCTTTTCAATTGGTGTTCACTCTTTTGTTAGACAAAAATTTTGATAATCTCCTTAATATTTTACAAAGGAGTATGCCCTTTGCTACCATGAATCTCTGTTTGATAATAAGATCAAACATTTGTTGATTGGGGCAATCTCTAGGTGTTTCAATTTCTTCAGTTTGGCAAAAGTTATTTTAAGATATGGGGATGAGACAGCATTTAGTGAATAGAAAACTGCTTTCAGAGTCTGGAGAAACTGGTTTCCTGTCTTGTCTGTGACATATACTGACTGGCTGACCCTGAAAGATATCCAACCTCTCAATCCCCCAGGCAACTGTCTAAGATGATAAATTACTGAAGTTATCTGTCTGAATTGGCAGAGGATTGTTCCTCACCTTAGAGTGCAATACACCAATGAAATAATTTTTTAAAAGCAAATGCTTTATTAGCTTATGTTTTACATCATTCATTTCCGCCAGATTTTGAGTTACAATTATTTCCCCGCCTGTTGTTCCCCTACCCACCGTCCCAGAATAGCAGTCCCACAAGATATCGCTTCCTCCAATCTGCTCTCTCCCATACCTTCTCCCATACCCCCTTCGGCTTTTCCATTAGAGGAAGGTGAAACTTTGTGTCCCAATGCCTGCACATCTTATCTCCCCATTACAAGCAAAAGAGTATTAATAACAGTATTTATATATATTTGAAACATTTAATGTTAAGACCTCAAATTTCAGATCTATTTCCTTCCTCCCTTGTCACCCATTCCCTCTGGGGAGATAAGCAATTCAGTATATGTTGTACATATCTAGCTATACAAAACATTATCATAGTAGATATAATGTACAAGGCTGCTCATAATTCCCTCCCACTCATCCCACCCCCCACCTATTCCATTCCCTACATGACCCTGTCCCTCTTCTAAAGAGGGTACTTCCAACCTCCCCTCCCCCCAAGGATGCCCTCCCATCCATCATCCCTCCTCTCATCCCCCTTCCCCCTATTCTGCTGTAGGTTGAGATATCCCATTTAATATGTATGTCATTCTCTCCCTGAACCAAATTCACTGAGAATGTGGTTTTGACTTTTTGCCTTCCTATTATCCCCCTCCCTTGCAACCACTTCCCCTTGCTTCTTCTACATGAGATAGTTTACCCTACCCTGTCCCGAACATGTGGGGGTCAACTTCTGTTTCTGGCAAGCTGGAAACCCACCCATGACTTCCACCCCAGATCACAATCCAGATCCAGGGAGGTTAAAGAAAGAGCGATTACCCCCCAAGACTGATTGCTGGATCTCCCTACAATTCGCAGGCCAGGAGCTGGAGCTGCCTCTGAAAACTACAAAATGGCATGTCTCTTCAGTGGCTTCTAGCCCCCAGGGGAGGAAGCCAAGGCATTCCCCAAATGCTGGTCCCAAAGTCCATAGGGCACTAACCTCTTACTTTGTCCTAGGCATGTCTATTTTGATAATTCTGTAGTCGCCACAGCTGCTGATGTTCTGGGGTCTCTGCAGCCAGCTGCTGGCCCTGCTGCCCTGGGGCTAAAACCTCGGCTCATCGGGGACCTGGGCTCTGCTCAGCTCGGCTCCCTGCCCTCTGTGAGCTGCACGCTGCCGGCTCCCAGACCGCTGCGCTGGTCCTTCCTGCAGGGCTGCTGGGATGTCCTCAGTGGGAGGTTAGCTTCTCTGTGTCGTTCTGTGGGTGCTGGGGCTCCAGAAGTTATTCAGAATCCCCTTTTACATAGTTTGGGGGGAATTTGGTGGCAGAGTAGCTTGGATGGGCTGTTTCTACTCTGCCATTTTGGCTCTGCCCCCTGAAATCATTTTTGAAAAAAAGAAAACTATAATATATGGCAATTAGCAAACAATATCTTTTCTTTTATCCACTTCATATTACTGGGGGCAATTAATAGCAAGGTAATAAAAAACTGCGTTTTAAAGTACATTCAGTGACCTTTTCTCACCATAATCTTTTTTTACTCAATGTGCTAATTATTTTTTATCTTTTATCCAATTGGTTGATGATCATATCACAGACAACTGATTTTTAAAATTACTCATGTTTGGGCAAAAGTTGCTTACTGTTAACATGAGCCAATTTCAATTGCTGTCACTTTATGTTTGCTATTCTAGCACATTTAACTCTATTCCTTAAGAAAGTATTTATGATATATTGGCATGAACTTTTGAAACAGTTAAAAAGTCTTTGAACTCCTTCCTCTTTATCATAAATAATATTTTCCATTATTATTTTGCAATTTTCCCAAACTCCACATTTGCTTTGGATATGTAAAATATGAAAGAATATATCAATAACTTGGAAGATCTCATTCATTTTTTTCATAGATTATCTTTTTCACCCTTTTAAATAGATGTTGAATAGGATGGCTAGGTTATGCAGTGAATAGTGCACCAGCCCTGAAGTCAGGAGAACCCAAGTTCAAATTTGATTTCAGACACTAAACAACTAAGCTAACCTTGGGGCAAGTCATTTAACCCCAATTTCCCTGCCTACCCCCCTCCAAAAAGGAGGCAACAACAACAATAAAAAAAGCAAAACAAAACAAAACAAAACAAAAAAAACATAAAAAGGTGTTGGCACAGAAAATTTTTTTTTCTGAATGCATTTTCTTTCCTTTTATTAATTACTTAAATGCTTCACTTTGTTCCTTCCTTCCTGCTGACTCATTTACTTGATTCTCATCTTGATGCTTATTATGCTTATGGTGAACCCACAAAGAAAAAAATGAACAAATGTTACATCAGTGATAGTTCTCATTGATTTGGGACTCAAGATGAAAATGAAAGTCAACTGTTTTGCCTCTGTATATAGAACCTGCAATCCATTCTTCAATTTAGTTGCAAATTAACATATGCCTTATGGTTTCATTTGTAATGGTTTTTTATTTGAACATATTGGGTCAGCCTAATAGATCACAGATTAAAATAACCCCACAATTAATGTTTGGAGATGATCCAATGACTGTATGATTCTCAGTATCATCTGATCCATTTTCAGTCATGTTAGCACTGTTACTATGGAAACAAATGGGACACACAGGACTAAGTGAGGGTTGCTTTATATTTTTCTCTCTTTCATAAGTTGCCATGGCCAAACTAGTAATGTTTTTTTTTTCTTTTCTGGTGATAAAGCCTCTTTGTATTTCATTAGGTTGTTCTGTAGAAGACACAATTTATGCTTGGCAGTAAGCCTTTCCAATGTGGTAAATCCTGATAGGAATTATTGTGAAACTGAATAGACCTTACTTTTGAAAATCTATAATCATCTCCACATTCCTATTGGGCAGAGGGAGAAAAGAGATGGGAATCAAGTAAAGGAGCCATTAAGACGGTAGGAACAGAGTTAAGCATCTAAGTAATTAAAAAAAGGAATAAAAATTCAACCGTAAAAAGAGAAGATGATGAATAGGTTATATAATATGGAGAAGTCTACCTCCCCCCCTCACACCAAGACAATGAATTGGGGTTGTTCAGAAGGCAGGGCAACCCCTTTATTAACCATTAAGGAATACATATTTGTGCATAGAAAATAGTTTGGAGGCTTGAAGAGACTGCTAAATGGTCCTTTCAGAAATTGACTCAAGTCTTTGTTGACATAGTTTATCCTTCCTCTGAAGAATATCAATGATAGGCTCTAGGAATGGTAGGAAATAAACATATTGTAGGTCAGAATCACTATTCCTTAACTCTGCAGCTAGGTAATGTGAACAAGAGACACTATAACCCCAAATGTGAGAATTTATACATTAAAATACTATATGAATAAGATATTTGCAACCTAATATATATTCGAGGCTATGCTGATTCATCACTCTACTATTTAATTTTTTCAATGCCAAGAGATGGATAAGTAGATAGATAAATGCCTGATAGATAGAATACTGGATAAAGTAAGATCTAGTTCAATGTCCACTTGTGTTATGAGCAAGCCACTTAATCTATCTGAGTCTGTTTCTTCATCTATCAAATGAGGGAGTTGGATCAAATGACCTCTATAGCACCTGTGAGCTGTAAATCTATGTTTCTATATTGGCTATTTCCCACTGGATACAAAAAGGAGTAATGAGTAGCTTTCCTTTTTCAAAAATTTTAAAAGTATTTTCCCCTATTACATGTTGACAATTTTTAGCACTCATATTTAGAAGACTTTGAGTTCTAAGTTTTTTCTCGCTCCATCCCCTTCACTTTTCTACAAGTGGTAGGGAATTGGATATAGGTTACATATGTGCTGTCATGCAAAGAATATTTCCATATTATATTATTCACAGTTGTGAAAGAAGAAAAAAAGGAAAAATAACACAAAAATAAAGTAAAAGGAAAAATGTATGTTTCAATCTACATTCAGAGTATATCAGGTTTTATCTAGATATGGATAATAGTTTCTTTTATGAGCTATTTGTATTTTTCTTGCATCACTATGTTGCTGAGAAGAGATGAGTTATTCATAGCTGATCATCACACAATGTTGTTGATACTATGTACAATGTTTTCCTGGTTCTTATCATTTCACTTTCCATCAGTTTATACAAGTCTTTCCAGGTTTCTTTCTGAAATCTACCCATTCACCATTTCTTATTGCACAATAGTATTCCATTACATTCAAAGTCCACAGTTTGTTCAGCCATTCCCCAATTGATTGGCATTTCCTCAATTCCCAATAGTTTGCCACAATCAAAAGGATTACCATAAATATTTTTGCATATGCAAGTCCTTTTCACTTTTAATGATCTCTTTAGGATACAAATTAAGTAATAGCATTGCTATATAAAAGCATATGCACAGTTTGGTTGCCCTTTGGCTAGTCTAAAAATCCACCAACAATGTATTAATGCCCGAAACTTCCCACATCCTCTCCAACACTTATCATTGTCCTTTTTTGTCATATTAGTTAATCAGATAGTAATGAGGTGGTACCACAGAGTTGTTTTAATTTATGTTTCTGAACCCAAAAGTGAGCTATAGCATTTTTCTTTTTTTTTTTTAAAGCAATTGGGGTTAAGTAACTTGCTCAAGGTTACACGGCTAGTCATTATTTATGCGTGGGTGCTCATTTTCTGAGGCCGGATCTGATCTCGGGTCATCCCAACTCCGAGGCCGGCGCTCTTACTCACTGCGCCACCTCGCCGCCCCTTTAGGGCAATTGGGGTTAAGTAACTTGCCCAAGGTTACACGGCTAGGTTTTTTTTTGTTTGTATGGATTAAGTGTCGGAGGCCGGCTCCGAACTCAGGTCCTTCTGATTCCAGGGCCGGTGCTCTATTCACTGCGCCACCTAGCCGCCCCTTATAGCATTTTTTCACATGTCTATAGATAGTTTTGATATCCTCTTAAAATTACCAGTTCATGTCCTTTTGACAATTTATCAGTAGGAGAATGATTCATATTGTTATAAATTTAAAGTATTTCTGTACAAATGTCATAAATGAGGATTTTATCAGAGAAGGTTGCTGTAAAGATAGTTTTTGAAGGGTGGAGCCAAGATGGCAGAGCATTAGCAGGGACTTGTGTGAGCTCACTCCCAAACTCCTCCAAATACCTATAAAAAGTGTGTCTAAACAAATTTCAGAGCTGCAGAACCCGCAAAAAAACAGACGGAAACATATCTCCAGCCCAAAACAGACTAGAAGACCAAAAAAAAGGCATACTAAACCAGGCTGGGAGCAGAACACAGTCCAGCTTGTGCTGTTACTGACGAAGATTGAGCTGGAATAGGCCTCAGTGGACTAAATCACTGACAGTTGTGGCAATCTCCAAACTTCTCAATCTACAAATGCTAAGAATAGTGTTGAAGGTGAGTTGGGGAACTCTGTGGTACCTGGGTGAAAGAAGAGCTCACATGGTCTGCTTCCATCCCTGGGGCAGTAGAGGTGGCTGTTGTGGCAGCAGCCGAAGCAGCAGTGGCTGCTTTCTCAACTCTGGGACCACAGATTGTGGGGGATCCAGTGGCTGATATAAAAACCCTGAAGCCTAGGACAGTACACACACCCTTAACCACTCCCCACTGGAATCAGAATCCTGCTTTGACAAGGAGTATAAAAATCAAGTATTTGACTGGGAAAATGAGTGAACAGTGTTAAAAAGTCAGCCTATAGAATTTTACTTTGGTGTCAAAGCAGATCAAAGCAAACATCCAGAGGGAGAAAATAAATTCTAAGTGTCCAAAAAAATATGAATTGGTCACAGGCAATAGAAGAGTTAAAAAAGGATTTTGAAAATCAATTAAAAGAAGTAGAAGAAAGAAAATGGAAAGAGAAATAAGAGTGATGCAAGAATATCATGAAAAATGAGTCAACACCTTCCTAAAGACAAAAAAAATTACTGAATAAAATAACACCATAAAAATAGACTAATCCAAATTGAAAAGAGGCCCAAAAAGCCAATGAGGAAAAGAAATCCCTAAAAACCAGTAATGACCAAATGGAAAAGGAGGTTCAAAAGCTCACTGAAGAAAATAATCCCTTCAAAATTACAATGAAGCAAATGGAAAGTAATAACCTTTTGAGAAATAAAGAAATTATAAAACAGAACCAAAAGAACGAAAAAAATAAAAGACAATGTAAAATATTTCATTGGAAAAACCACTGAGCTGGAAATTAAATCCAAGAGAGATAATCTTAACAAATATTGGACAACCTGAAAGCCATGATAAAAAATATAGCCTAGACATCATCTTTTAAGAAATTATCAAGAAAAACTGTCCTGATATTCTAGAACCAGTGGATAATACAGAAATTGTAAGAATCTACCAATTGCCTCTAAAAGAGATCCCAAAAGGAAAACTTCTAGGAATATTATAGCCAAATTCCAGATTTCCCAAGTCAATAAGAATGTATTGCAAGTAGTCAGAAACAAACAATTCATTTATATTGGAAATACAATCAGTATTACACAAGACCTTGTACCTTTTGCATTAAGAGATCAAAGAGTTTGGAATATGGCCTTCTGGACGTCAGAGAAGCTAGGATTAAAACCAGTAATCCCTACCCAGAAATAATGAGTATAATATTTCTGCGGCAGGGGAAGAGGGGAAATTGATATTTAATGAAATAGAGAGCTTTTCAGGCATTCTTCCTAAAAAGACCAGAGCTAAATACAAAATTTGACTTCCAAATACAAGACTCAGGAGAAGCATGAAAAGGTAAACAGGAAAGGCAAAGATGGATATACAATGAAATAGGGAACTTTCACACTTTTTTGATGGAAAGACCAGTGCTCAACAGAAAATTGAATCTTCAAATACAAGACTCAAGAGAGGTATAAAAAGATAAGCAGGAAAGAAAAAAATAAACATATTATCAAATAAGGTTAAGCTCTTTATATGTCTACATAGGAACATGATAATTGTAAATCTTGGGAACTGTACCTGTATCAGGATAGTAAGATGGGTCCTCCCAACTCTGGGGCTAGTGCTCTTACTCACTGAACCACCTAGCCTCCCCATGCTATACTGATTTTTAAAAAAGAAAGAATAAAACCAAATTACAATCATCAAAAATGAAAAGGGTGAATTCATCACCAATGAAGAGGAAATTAAAACAATAGTATTCTATTATGTGGGGAGCCAAAGAGGCCTGATCCAGGACTCAGAAAAAAAAATCTTAACAGTAGGCTCTAAATATAGCTCTTTGAGATGGGCCATTTTGTTAAGCTTGCTCCTGAGTTCCTTAATATAAGTTACACTTAAAGGGATGTCGTTTAAGTTTTGAGATCAAAGGCTCTATGCCAAGACTTTAGGCACCTAGATAACAAATCCTTATCAAATTATCCATTCTGTGCTACTTCCAGGATATAACAGACTAAGATAATGTTAGGAAAACGTGAGTCTTTTTTTTTCCTTTTGTCTCATTTGCTCTATAATAACCTTGTCCTAAGAATCAATAAATGGAGTTCATAGTTATTCCTTGAACTATCCACATAGTCTGATCATTTCTTATACACATCTTCCACCATGGTTAGCACTGGACACTGAGCATCTCCTACCATGGTTAGTACTGGACACTGAGCATCCCATGGCACTATTACATTCATATGAAACAACCTGTTTTGCCATTACTCATTGAAAAACATTCCCTCAGTTTCTAATTTTTTGCCACCACAAAGAGGGTTGCTATAAATATTTTTGTTCTTGGTTTTGTGCCTGCTGCTTCTCTGCCTCCAGGAGGTACTTCAGTTGTATTAAGCTTCCACTACTTCAAATCAGAATTCTAATAGACTCCTGACCTCTAAAACTCACCAGATTACCACCAGAACTGGAAATGTCCACTTCTTAGGATAGTTGTTTGTCCATGTTTTGGGAAAGAAACATGAAAGAGAATAGAAAGTCAGTGATTGAGGTTATGTCTAAGGTTCACCTAGTCAAGAATTTGTTCTTTTTATTAAATAATAATACTCAAAAATGCCCTAACTGCCACTGGAGATGAGGAGAATAAATCCCTTGGTTACATAAGGTAAGTCTAATAGAGAGCTTAGCAGAATTCCAAATGACTTGTTCAAATGAAAGAGAGCAAAGACTCTGGACTCTCCTTTTAATGTCTTCTGTGTGGGTGAGTTTTCCTAGTTCAAATATCAATCTTATTTGACTGACCCAAATTCTCTACTCCTATGACAGAAAAAAGTATGCCCTCTTCTCTTCTCTCTAGTACTTTTATTCTAGCACAAGTCCTCATCACCTCATACCTGTATTATTACAATCAACTGCTGATAAGTTACCTGCTCTGTCTGTCCCTACTCCAATCAATCCTTAGTTCAGTCACTAAGGAGATTTTCTTAAAGTCCATATACTTTCAATTCATATCTTTTACTCAATAAACTTCATTGGCTTCTCAATTGCCTATAGCATCAAATACAAAATGTTTTGTTTGGCATTCAAAGTCTTTCATAACTGCTAGCCCCTGCTTAACTTTTCTGTCTTATTACACTTTAATCTTGACAAGTATTCTCCCACCTAGTGACAATAGCATCCTGCATCTTTCATGAAAACAGGGACATGACACACCATTTCTTGGCCCTGGATATTTTATTTGCTTTACCCCCATGTCTGGAATGCTCTCCATCCTCCTCCTGACCTGCCTGCTTTCCATTAAATCCCAAATAAAATCCCAACTCTTATGGAAAGCCTTCCCCAAGCTATCTAAATTCCTTTTGTTAATTATCTCTTTTCCCTATCGCTTACTTGTATATGCTTGTTTCCATATTGACTCCTCCATTAGATTGTAAAATCCTTGAGCACAAGTATTGTCTTTTGCTTCTTTTATGTATTCACATCATTTAGCACAGTGTCTGGCAATTAATTGGCACTTAATAAATGCTTATAGACTGGTTACTTGTAAGTATCAACCATGAACCTATGGTCATGCATGCCCTTTAGGAAGGAACCAGCTGCATCACCACACATAGCCTTTGCAACATGTTTGTTATAGGAATTACTAGGAACATATGGATGCCTACGTTTATGCTTTATATTATTCATTTGAGGGTGAAGAGATGAAATTAAATATAGATGTATTGGAAAGGAAGTAAACTAGATGTTTCACATAGCATTTTGTATGACCCATGAATCAGTAATTCTAAAGATAGATTTGCTGAGGAGATAACTTCTGTTCATTTAGAAAATAAAATGTTTATCACAGAACTCAAAGTCCTTTTATAAATTATTTTAACTTCATAATATTTTTAAATGAATGGAGTTTTTACTTATGTTAAATTGAAGACTAATTGCTCCTTTTCTGTCTTCTTCCCTGACTTTCCATCATTATGCTGACTTCAGTAGGTGTGTGACCCCTAATTGTTATGTTATTGGTCTTTCTCTTGTCTTGTCTTGTCTTGTCTTGTCTTGTCTTCTCCTCTCTTCTCTTTTCCTTATCTTCCTTAGCAATTTTATTTGCTTTAGACATTTTGATTATCATCCCCAAGTTTGTGCTTTCCAAATCTTTATCTCTCCAGTCTCTACTATTATCCTGAGTTCATAGTTTAACAAAGTTACTCACAGAACATCTCCCCTTCAATATCCCACCGGTACTTCAATGTCTTCATATTGAAATTGTCGCTAACCGGACTATTACCTAAACATGCTGACTATACTATGGCCATCATTATTCTCTTCCAGTCCTAGAACTCTATTCCTGGCCTCTCCCTTTCATCTCTACTTTCAAGCCCTTTGATTTTTCTAAATACAATGTAAATTCCTCAGGGGCAGAAACTGTCTTGCCTTCTCGGATTATCATTCCCAAAGTTTGCCACAGTTCCAGACACATAGAAAGGGCTTAATAAAATCTGTATCCTTCATTAGTTAATGTCTAAAATTAAATTACTATCTATGGCACTAAACCTGCTCTACCTTTTAGTGTTGCTATTTGTTCAGTGGCACTTCTTTTCACTCAGCACTACCATGTTGATAATATTGGGCTATTTTTTACTCCTTTTTTCTCCCTCTCTTTTTAAATATAGTATCATACAAAATCTAGAATCTTTTTAATCTATTTCTGCAGCAAGATTTGAATTTTCTGTTCTCTTTTGTGACCATCCTAGTCCAGACATTGATTATCACTAGCATGTCATATTATAAGAATAGTTTATATTTTCTCTCTCTTGTTTTGTTTTCTCTTAGCATTCTACCAGACCATCATACCCCACCCCCCGCTCAAACTAATTCCTCTATCAAGGTAAACTTTAAAATGTTTTCTACACTTCAAGCCTTTCTACTTTTGTTCTATTGATGCTTCTGCCTTAAAAAGCCCCAGTGTAGTAGACCAAAATCTCACACCATATGCCATGATAAAGTCAAAATGGGTACATGATTTAGACATGAAGGGAGATATCATAAGCTAACTAGGAAATCAAGGAGTAGTCTACCTGTCAGCTATATGGGAAAGGAAAGAATTTATAACCAAACAAGAGAAAGAACATATTATAAAATGCAAAATGGATAATTTTTATTATACTAAATTTTAAAAATGTTTTACACAAACAAAGCAAATGTAACCTAGATTAGAAGGAAAGCAGAAAGCTGGGAAACAGTTTTTGTTAGCGTAATAAAGGCCTTGGTTCTAACATATATAGAAAACTAAGTCAAAATTCTAGAAATATAAACCATTCTCCAATTGATAAATGGTCAAATGATATGAACAGGCAGGTTCCAGATAAAGAAATGAAATTTATCTGGACTCATATGAAGAAATGTTCAAAATCATGCTTAATTAGAGAAATGCAAATTAAAACAACTTTAAGGTATCACTGAATACCTATAAAATTGGCTAATATGATAAAAGAAGAGAAAATGATAAATGTCAGAAGGAATGTGGGATAATTGAAACATTAATACATTGTAAGTGTGGTTATGAACTGATCCAACCATGCTGGAGAAGAATTTGGAACAATCCCCAAAGAGTAAGAAAATTGTACATACCTTTTGATCCAAGAAAACCACAACTATGTCTATATGTCAAAGAAATCATGAAAGAGGGGAAAGGACCGTCAAGTACAAAAATATTCATAACATTTCTTTTTGTAGTGGTAAAGAATTGGAAATTAAGGGGATGCCCATCAGTTGGGGAATGGCTTAACAAGTTGTGGTGTATGAATGCAGTGTAATTTTATTATGCTATAAGAAATGATGAACAGGCAAATTTCAGAAAATCCTGGAAAGACTTACGTAAACTGATGATGAGTGAAGTGATCCAAATTTATTGTATTCCATAACAGGACATTGTATATAGTAACAACAACAGTGTGGAATGAGCAACTATGATAACAGTTAGATCTTCTCAGCATTACAAAGATCTAAGACAATTCGAAAACACTCATGATGGAAAATGTTATCCACATCCAGACAAAGAACATTTAATCTGAATGCAAATAAAACAATGCTATTTTCACTTTTTTTTGTTTTTTCCTTCTAGTGGTTTTTCCCTTTTTTTCTGATTCTTCTTTCACCACATGTCTAATGGAGAAATATGCTTAATATAATTGTACATGTAAAGCCTTGATCATATTGCTTGCTCTCTCAGGGAGGGGAAGAGAGGGAAGGAGGGAGAAAAAATTTCAAATTAAAATCTTATAAAATTGAGTAATGAAAACTATCTTTACCTGTAATTGGGGGGAAAATAAAACACTATTAAATGAGAAAAAATACAAGAGAGATTTCATTTTTTAAAATGCAGGATTATTGCTATCCTCCCCCATGCAGGTCATCCAACTTAGCTGACTGTAGTCAACTGGTTCCACTACAAATGCATATCATCTAATCTTTCTTGGGGCCTCATCACTGTAAGGAAATACTTATGCTACTCTCTAAATGATATTCTATTATAGCCCCTATAAAACCATTACAAAACTTTTTCATGATATAGTGGATAGGGTACTGGAAAGATGTGGGTTCTAATCCCGCCTCAGTCACTTCAACTCTATGTCCCTCAGTTTTCTCATGTGTGAAAATTAAGGGCTTAGACTCAATGACCTCCAAGTTCCTTCTAGCCCTAAATCAGTGATGAGATTATCTACCTTATTTTAATTTGAAATATTATTCTTTCCTCCAGTCTCTCATGTGTTTGACTTACCTTAACATTACTGGCAATATAAATTCCATTCATTGTGAGTTCCATCTTTTCTAAATCTCAATTTCCCTGGTAATCCCCAGTCTCTTCTACTTTACTATAGATATCCTATTTTCCAGCCAGATTAGCCCTTATAAATACATCTAGCACTTATAATTATTCTGTATGTTTCACTCGGTTTCTGTCTCTCTTGCTTCTTCCAATCATTCCCATTAACTAGTTCCTTTATCACTTCTAACAGCCATGCTCAAATCTCTACCCATCTCTAAAACAAATGACATGAACACTAAAAATCCCAATCAGAAATATTATACATCCAAACTATATAGGTAACAATATCTATATCTATATAGTTTGGATGTATACTATTTCTGATTGACATTATATCTACCCATCCCTCTCTCTATCTATATCTCTATCTATTTATATATAGATATACAAACACACATATACACATATATAGATACAGATACAGATATAGATATAGATATCCTCCTATTCATAGACAAGCTCCTATGAAAAAGCTGCTTATATTTGTTGCTTCCATTTCCTTTTCTATGTCACTTATTCATCCATTACATTCTGATTTTGTCCTCTTGGATAAACTCTTTAAAATTATAACTAAGTTTATGATATCTTAATTGCCAAATTTTATTGCATCTTGTTGCACCTTATTCTTTTTTAGCTTCATATACTTTACTGCTATTGACTATTGGATTTCATGTCATTGTTCACTCTTGCTTCTCTTACTTATAAGATCACTGCTTCATGATCTTCTCTTCTCAATTATTAATGATATCTTCCCCTTAACTGATTAGGTGAATAGATAGAGCTCTGTCCTGGGTGCTCACACATGTGTGCATGAACACACACTTATACACACACTCATTGTCACCTCCAATAAAAGGCAAAGGTTGTTTCTTTTTTGTTTTTGTATCCCTAGTGCCTACATAGTGACTGAAATATAGCACATGCTCATTAATGTCTTGATTGATTTATTACTACCAATGTATAAAATTTCCTAGTGTATTTGGTCATCATAAATGTCAGTAAGGTGTGTCAACCCAGAATTTTTTTCCCTGGACACCAAGATTTTTTTTTTCATCTTTAACTTATTTACTTAGGTTTTAACATTCATTTACACAAGATTTTGAGTTACAAATTTTCTCCCCCCTCTCCCTTAACCCCCACTCTAACTTTCTTGTAGGACAACATGGATTTATATACTTCAGTGCCTGTATATCTTAATTTTCACCTGAATGTAAAAAACTATTTTTTTAACATTGGTTTTAAAATTTTGATTTCCAAATTCTTTCCCTTCTTCCCTCCTCACCCCTCACTGGGAAGACAAGCAATTCAATGTAGGTTGTACCTGTGTAGTTACACAAAACATTTTCATAGTAGTTATATTGAGAAAGACTAACTATATTCCCCCTCCCCATCCTGTCCTCTCCCCACTTATTTGATTTTCTTCTTTGACCCTGTCCTCATTTACTTCTAACTACCCTCTCACCCAATCTTCCCTTCTTTCACTCACCCTGCCTCTTATCCCCCTTCTCCTCTACTTTAATTGAGTGTGTATATTGTTTCCTCCTTAAGTCAAATTCAATGAGAGTAAGGTTGACTCATTCTCTTTCACCTTCCTTTTCTCCACCACCATTGTAAGAGTTTTCTCTTGTCTCTTTTATATGAGATGATTTACCTTAATCTATCTCTCCCTTTCTGTTTTTCCAAATATATTCCTCTCTCACTTCTTAATTTTATGTTTTAGATATAATTTCTTCATATTCAGCTCCTCCTGTGAAATTTGTATAGGTATACATGTACACACATATACTTATAAACACACCCTCCTATAAACACACACATATGTATACATAAATATATATGTATACATAAATATATATATGTATACATAAATATATATGTATACATAAATATATATGTATATATATATATACATATATGTATATATATATATATAAACTTCAACTATCCTCATACTAAGAAAAGTTTCATGTGTTGCAATTGTTTTTTTTTTCCTTGTAGGAATGAAAATAGTTCAACTTTAATAAGTTACTTATGATTTATTTTTCCTGTTTAGCTTCTCATGCTTCTCCTGCTTCTTGTTTTTGAAAGTAAAATTTCTCATCAGCTCTTGTTTTTCCATCAGGAATGCTTGAATGTCCTTTAGTTCACTGAATATGTATATTTTCCCTTTAAATTTTATACACAGTTTTTCTGTGTAGGTGATTCTTGGTTTTAATCTTACCTCCTTTGAACTCTGGAATATCCTATTCCAAGACCTTTGATCCCTTAATGTAGAAGCTGCAAGATCTTTTGTTATTCTGATTGTATTTTGACAATACTCAAATTGTTCCTTCCTGACAGCTTATTATATTTTCTCCTTGACCTGGGAACGCTGGGCTTTTGCTATAATATACCTAGGAGTTTTCTTTTTGGGATGTTTTTCAAGAGGCAATTGCTGAATTCTTTCAATTTCTATATTGTCCTCTGGTTCTAGGATATCAGGGCAGTTTTCCTTTATAGTCTCCTGAAAGTTGATGTCTAGGCTCTTTTATTTGATTGTGGCTTACAGGTTGTCTAATAATATTTAAATTATCTCTCCTGAATCTATTTTCCATGTCAGTGTTTTTTCCAATGAGATGTATCATATCACCTTTTTTTTTAATTTGTTTGCATCTGTTTTAGAGAATCTTGATTTCTCATAAAGTTATTAGTTTACATTTGTTCTAGTCTAATTTTGAAGACATTATTCTCTTCAGTGAGTTTTTGAAATTCCTATTCCAACTTACTAATTCAGTTTTTTAAGGCTTTCGTTCCTTTGTTGGCTTTTTGGGCCTCTTATACCATTTGAATTTGACTATTTTTTAAATTAATTAAATAAATGTTTTATTAACTTCTAGTTTACATTATTCATGTCCACCACATTTTGAGTTACAATTTTTCCCCATGTTTCCTGTACCCACCACCCCAGAGTAGTACTCCCATAAGATATCCCTTCATCCAATATACTCTCTCCAATATCTTCTCCCATACCCCTTCGACTTTACCATTAGGGCAAGGTGAATCTCTGCGCCCCAAAGCATGCATCTCTCATCTCTGAATTACAAGCAAAATTGTATCAATAATAGTATTTATATATATTTGAAACATTTAATTTTAAAACTTTGAATTTCAGATCCATTCCCTTACTCCCTTTTCACCCACTCCCTCTGGGAAGATAAGCAATTCAGTATTTGTTGTACATATATAGCTATGCAAAACATTACAATAGTAGATCTATTGTAAAAGACTGCTGCTATTTCCCTCCCACCAATCCCACCTCCCTACCTGGTCCATTCCCTACTTTGATCCTGTCCCTCTTCGACAGTAGGTACTTCCAACCTCCCCTTCCCCCAGAATGCCCTCGTATCCATCATCCCGCCTCGCATCCCTCTTCCCCCTACTCTCCTGCAGGGTGAGATATCCCATTTAGCATGTATGTCATTTTCTACCTGAGCCAAATTCAATGCAAATATGATTTTGCCTTTTTGTCTTCTTGTTCTTCCCATCCCCTGCAACCACTTCCCCTTGCCTCTTCTACACGAGATAGTTTACTCTACCCTGTCTCTCCCCATCTCCTCTTGCCACTTTCCTCTCCCACCTCTTAACTTCACCTCTTAAGTATCATCCCTTCCCACTAAATTCAACCTGTGCCCTCTATACATGTATACCTGTAAACATACATACACACATTCATGTATGGATTTATATGCCCATATATTCTTCTTCAATTATTTTCATAACGAGAAAGGTTTCATCTGTTACAGTTATTGTTTTTCCATGTAGGAATATAAATAGTTCAACTTTGGTAAGTTCTTTTTTTTTTTTTTTTGCTTTTTGGAGGGCAATTGGTGTTAAGTAACTTGCCCAAGGTCACACGGCTAGGTTTTTGTTTGTGTGTGAACTAAGTGTCTGAGGTCGGATCTGAATTCAGGTCCTTCTGAATCCAGGGCCGACGCTCTACTCACTGTGCCACCTAGCTGCCACTGGTAAGTTCTTTTTGATTTCTTTTCCCTGATTACCTTCTCATGAATCTCTTACTTCTTGTGTCTGAATGTCAGATTTTCTATTCAACTCTGTTTTTTTTTTCCTCAAAAATGCTTGAAAGTCCTCTATTCCAGTGAATGACCCTATTTTCCCCTGAAACAAAATACTCAGTTTTGCTGGATAGGTGACCATTGGGTTCTGTCCCAGCTCTTTTGACCTCTGGATTATCATATTCCATGCCCTTCTATCCCTCAGTGTAGAAGCTGCCAGGTCCTGGGCTATTCGGATTGTGTTTCCAAAATATTGAAATTGTTTCTTCCTGGCTGCTTGTAGTTTTTTCTCCTTGATCTGGTAATTCTGGAACCTGGCTATAATATTCCTAGGAGTTTTCCTTTTGGGGTCTTTTTCAGGAAGTGATATGTGGATTCTTTCAACCTCTAGTTCTCCCTCTGGGTCTAAAACATCAGGGCAATTTTCCTTGAGAATTTCTTGAATGATGATTTCTAGGTGATTTCTTTGATGATGGCTTCCAGGTCATAGGTTTTTCCCATGAGATGTTTCACATTGCCTTCTACTCTTTCATTTGTTTGGATCTGCTTAACAGCATCTTGATTCCTCATAAAATCATTAGCTTCCATTTGCTCCAGTCTAAATCTGAAGGAATGAATCTCCTCAGTGAGCTTTTGAGATTCTTTTTCCATCTGGCAAATTTGGCTTTTTAAGGCATTCTTCTCCTCATTGCCCTTTTGGGGCTCCTTTGCCGTTTGAGTTACTCTATTTTTAAGGTGTTATTTTCCTCAGTCAGGCTGTTGACCCTCATTTCATACTTTTCCTGCATTCTTCTCATTTCTCTTCCCAATTTGTCCTCCACTTCTCTTATTTGGCTTTTGAAATCCTTCTTACAGTCCTCTATGGACTGTAACCTGCTCATATTTTTATTTGGGGCTTTTGATGCAGGATTTATGACCTCCCAGTCCTCCTCCTGTTCCATGCTTCGATCCTCTTTGGCCCCCAAATAGGAGTCTAATATTGAATTTTTCTGTTTATTTTGTTTCCTTTGCCTTGGCATGTTGCCACTTAATTACTTGACTTTTGGGCTTGTTGTCACAGTAGGACTCTGACACCAGACAGGGGAACTTCAGTTCCACAAGTTGGGGTCTTCACAATTTCCAGAAGTATTAGTTGTGTGGCCTATGTGAAGCCTCCACAGGCTCTGGTAACGTGGATACCCACACCAAAAGCTCCCCCCAGATCGCAATCCAGACCCAGGGACTTTAAAGCAAGAGCGATTAACCCCCAGACCAATTGCTGGACCTCCCTACTGTTTGCAGGCCAGGAGCTGAGGCTGCCACTGAAGCTGCAAAATGGTGTCTGTGCTGTCTCTCCTCAGCTGCTTCTAGCCCCCAGGGGAAGAAGCCAATAGGTTCCCCAAATACTGGTCCCAAAGTCCATAGGGCACTAACCTCTCACTTTGTCCTAGGCATGTCTGTGTTGACAATTCTTGCATCACCACAGCTGCTGGTTTTCTGCGGTCCCTCCAGCCGGCAGCTGGCCCAGCCACCCTGGGGCTAAAACCGTGGCTCAGGCTAGCCTGGGCTCAACTCCCCCAACACTGTTGCTCTCGGCTCCCAGAGAGCTGTTCTGGCCACTCCCTTTCAGGCTGCTGGGCTGTCCTCAGTGGGAGGTTAGCTTCTCTGTATCGTTTTGTGGGTTCTGGAGTTCCAGAAGTTGTTCAGAGTCCCCTTTTGCATGGTTCAGAAGTGGTGTTGGGTAGAGCACCTTGGAAGTGCTGTTTCTCCTCTGCCATCTTGGCTCTGCCCCCCGGAAGCATGGCCAAATAATCTTAAACATCCACCCCTAGGTCACAGTAAGTCACAATCTCCTTAATCAATATAAGGTGTCCAAGTAAAGTCTTTTTTCATCTTAACTCTAGCCTTGCTTCCAAACCCCTCAGGTCCTCTTCCATGGGCTGACCACTACCATTTCTTACCTGGATCTATGCTCCTGTTTTATATCCCAGCTCACAGGGACTATTCTACTCCAAGCCCTTTGAAGTTTCTTTTCTAGGAAGACAAAGCTTAACAATTGTATAATATTTACACACATTGAGCTTAACATAGCCACAAAAATATTTATACACATTACCAGATCTATCATCTCAATTCTCATTCTGTCTGACAAGGTAACACAAATCAATAGACAAGACTTTTACATGAGAAAACAACCATAAATCAACAGTAATGTCCTTCTTCAGAACTTTTGTAATAGCAGTAAAGTCATCTTTCAGAAGTTGTGTAACAGCAGTAAAGTCCTCTTTCAGGACTTCTGAAACAACAGTGAAGAACTCTTTCAGAACTTCTGAAACAATAGCAAAGTAAGAATGCTTCTATCAGACAAAGTATCATCAACACAGACAGAACAACAGAGAGAGTGACCACATCACAAACATTCTCTTGTTTAGCTCTGTTGGCACACAGCTCTGTTCAAGCTTTTCTCTGCTCTGTTCCTTCTTGTTCCATCCTTCCAGTTCTCCTCTTTCAATCTTTCAGTAAGCTCGTCCCCTATAGGCTCCATGTGATTACATTATGCCTATTGAGGGCAGGAAAGATCTTCAAATTCCCTTTTAAGGGCAATACAATGTATACTTTTTCCAACAGAGACTCTTGAAACAATAAAAGGAGAGACTCAAATGTACTTTAATCACTGAAACAAGCAACAAGAGACCACTTTGGTTGCCATTTCACTAATATAAAATGTTTTTGCAATTTCCTAATATACTTATTGTGTTTTAATTATTCATGATGTCAAGTGGATAAAATCAGATACTATATTTTTATTTTTACAATAAAATAAAACAACTCAAAGTGTTATATAAATAGTAGCTGTATCCCAAAATATTAGAAAAATATAGGATGTAGGTCTGAAATTGGAGACTGGAGAACTCAATTTCAAATTCCAACCCTGACATGAATCATACAAATTTTCAGTCCCTTGAATAGTTCACTTATACTTCTCTGTTAAGTCACAAAGTGGGATTTTTTCTGCTAATGAATTTATAGATCCTTTAGTTGTTTGCACATCTCCCTACTAGCAAGAAAGTGACAACAGAGAAGGTTCTATGACTTGTCTAAACATTTCTAGTTCAACATTATCCAGGACATTGTTCAACTCAACAAGTATCAAAAGATATAAAATATAAAACATACTTAGAAAATCTTAAAGTGCTAAACATGAGCCATTATAACAAATATTACTTATTATGCATAAAACAAATGCAAATGAACTGAATTTGAGTAGAACTTGCTCTAACAATGGAAACATATGGGAAAGGAAAATTATCAAGTCACAGAGGATTTCTGATTCTTTTTTTAATTGTATAATTACCACTCATTGGTATATACTCAAGATTATATAGATTATCCATTAATTCAATATCTTACTGCTTCCATCCTGGTCAATGGAGTGCATACAGAATGTCTAGCTGATTATGAGAGTCACAATTGCAGGAATGCCAGCTGATAAAGGTTAGAAACATTAGAACTGATTTTTCCTATAGGAAAGAGCATGCTGGAATTTAATTGTAATTTTGCTTCATTACCCATTACATTTTCTATTAAATAGTTTGATGATTTTCGTTATTTCTTATTCCCTAGTTTATTGTCATTGAAAACTTAGAACTGCATTTTTTCTCGATAATATTTTCACACAGTGTGTTATACTGAAAGAAGCATTCCCCTTTAATTACTTGAGAATTTAATAGCTCAACTACCTGACATTCCCTTCTGGGAACTTTTCAGTCATTTAAAAAAAAATGATATAACTATATGAGGCTTTCACTTGTTTCCACAACACCCCCCCCCCACACACACACACATACATACCTGCCACATACACACAATCCTATTCTCCAAGAAAGGGAAGAAAATAATTTATTAACTATAATGGTATTATTGACTGAGGTGTAATTTTTGTGGGTTATTTTTTTTGGCAATACAATAGATAATTGAGAAATGAAATTTTGTTAAAGGCATTTCTTTGGAATTTTCATTTTCTCTTGCTGTAGAACAACAGCATACAGAAGACAATGCCCCATGGTATACACAATACCAGCAGCCGCAAAGCGACATGGAACATATTGAAGTTGTTTTCAAACCACTAGAATATGAAATGGATAATGCATTTGACCCTCTAAACACAATAGAAGCACTATCCCTAGAGAGCACTTTCACTTGCTTGTTAATCTCTGCCTAAGTAGTAACCTGTGTGCGAGTATAATAAAGATTGAGTTTGTTAAAGTAGCCCTGGCCCTGGTTTAATACATAAATATTCCTGGCAACAAAGATAAAGCCAGAAGGAGCCCAGAGGTATTGAAAGAACTGTAGAGTGAAAAGGAAATTATTCAACTTGGAAGAACTGGTGAATTTAAGGCCAGTGTAGAAACTTGATCAGTTTATCCTGAAAGAAATTGAAACATTTAGTAGCACAAATAATATATTTCAGAAGATAAAGTGCTTAACTCAGTATTATAGGTGCTGCTGTCTGTGGACTTACTGCTTCATAACTCAGTGAAAAGAGAGGAACTAAATGATGAATCTTTTGGAGATATTGTTGCAATTCTTCAAAAATACTTGGAAAGAAAGCCATTACTTGCTAGAGGTTTAATATCCACATTTTTTCTAGATATACAGATATCGTAGATTTATAGAAAGTGAAAATCGTATGTGTTGTTCTGTCAGCCTTTTTTATATTTAGATGACAATTTTTTTTTAGATGACAATTTTCAAAATTCTTCTCATAGGTGACAGCCCTGGCTGAACAATTTAAATATAATTGCCAAAATTTGAGTTCTTTTCAACCTAAACTTTGTCAAAGTGCCTAATGATTTAGTGAGAGGGAGATGGGATACTAATTTTAAAAGTAAGAAGTTTAATCATTATATTTTAATGAACACTGAAGCTGGTTTTTTATTCATATAACAATCTTTTTTTATCTTTCAGAGTCAGTAAAGCAGATAAACAAATCATTTCAAAGCAGTAATGATTGAGGCATGTTTACAAGCCAGGCTAATATCTTACCTTTGTCTGTCAGATCAAACCTTTTTCCTTTTCAAATTATTTTCACACACATTGTCACATTTGACAGAATAATTATGTAAAATAGGTAGGGCACTAGTGATGTGCATATAGTTTGTGATTTTCCCAAGGTCACACATATGTTAAAGATTCCAGATTTTTACCTATATTCTCTACATTCTATCTTACATGAATACTGAAGGAGCATTGACATTTATTCATTCCTTCCTTGTCTTTGAAACTTTTTTTCATGTTTTCCTAGCAATAACCAGTGTCACTCTACCTGATATCTTGGGGTCCTCTTTCTAGATCTATTGACATTGCATGGGTACTAATGGACACAGAAGTTGCTCTTTTGTGGTGTCTAGTTCTAAATTACATGATTATCCACACATACTCCCACCCCTTTCCAACTTTGAATGTTCATGTATAGGTAACAATGACAAACTTTATCTAAACCAAAAAATAAAAAGGAGGAAAGGACCTTAGTGATAATCTGTTCAAAATTTCTATTTTTTACAAATGAAGACATTGAAGTTCTGAGAGTTTAAAGATCTTATAGTGACTTGGCCAAGTCCACAATCCAAAATGTTGTCTCCTTATCACATAAAGTTGAAAGGAGCTGGAGAAATATCATGAAACCATGCTGACTGTGTTCATTACAAATTTATGTTACATAATGTCAAATGAACTCTCCTTGCAGCAACACAATACTTTTATGCTGTCCTTATTGATTTACTGTATCACTAAGTAAATAGTCTATTTCAAACTTTTGTTTTCCTTTTTCCATCGTCCCATGCCACCCCTTCTACACTGACCCTCTTGGCTTAAGACCTTGCCTTATACTTCACCAAAATAATGAAAACCATTCACCAAGAGCCTCTTCCTCTTCCTACTTCCTCATCTCACACCATTTAGCTGTTTTTCTCCACTATCTTCCCCTATTACACCTGACTTGTTTGAATAGGTAATCCTTATCCTTCTGTTCAACTACCTTCCTCTTTCACAAACTGGAGGACTAGAAGCACTCCCAGCTGAGTGTGAAGGGAAGCAGAGTCCAGAAAAGAAAAAGGTAGAATTTCAGGAAGCCAGTGGCCTCTAGCAGTAACTTCACCTTTCTTTTTTTAGGTGTTGACCAAAAAAAGCTGTGCGGAAAGCCCCCTGTAGTTTGGAATATATTTCTTTATATTCATTACAATCCTTGCATCTACATCTAAGCTTACAGCTTAGTCAAGACACATATGGCCACACCTACAAATTTGAACCTACCAATTTAGACATATGAAATATGTATAAAAACCAAATCTTTTCAACCAATGGGGGGGAAGAGATTTGATAAGTTAACAAAAGAGAGAGGTTATGATAAATAGAAGTCCTTGACCTTTTTTGTGTCTGTTTTGTCACAGAGATACTCTTGGGAACTAGATGGAATCTATAAAATCTTTTTAGAGTAATATTATAAAATAATAAAGAGAAAACTGAATTTCACTTATAGTTTAGTGAAAATAAAGATGCATTTTTCTTGAGTTCCTTGATCCTTTAAAATCCAACCTAAGCATCCCTGAAATTAGCGATATACAGGCCATATGAGAAAATGCAGATTTTAACATCTTAACAGAGTGCCACGAGTATAGGGATTAGTGTGATATTTTATCATAGCTAAATCAGTCAGTCAACAAACATTTATTTTTACATGCTGATGAAAGAACACTTACCAAATTCCAGGTACTCTGTTAAGTGGTTAGTATAAGAAGAAATCAAAATAAATAAAGCAACGAAAAAGTGGGAAAAAACCAGCCCCTACTCTTAAAGAATTCACAATTTAATAAGAGAGATTACATAGAAAAACTATGTATTATGTACAAGATGAACAGTAAATTATCGACTAAAGAGGGAATAAGAAGGAAGAGGGTTTGGAAAGACTTCCTATAGAATATGGGATTTTAGCTGGGACTTGAATGAAGTAAGGTAAGGCAGAAGAATTCTACACAGAAGAGAATTCTACACATGGAGGAAAGCCTGAAGTTGTGATATGGAGTGTCTTATGTAAGGATCAGCAAGGAAGCCAGTGTCACGGGAGAGCAGAGTATGTAATTCCCCCAACAAGAGAGGTTAGCACTACATAAGATCTCAGGATCATCAGCATAGAGATAATTAATAACTGAGTTCATTGAAGCTGATGAAATCCCCAAGTAAAATAGTACATATGAAGAATTTGAAAAAGCCTGTGACAAGGTCTTGGGGGGCAATGTGTTTGTGAGTTGGACTAAGATTAGGCAAAGGAAAATGACTAGGGAATGTTCAAGTATGTAGGTTCAGAACCAAGAGAGGATATGACAGAGAGGAGAGTATCAAGATAAAGAGGATGATCAACAATGTTAGAAGTTGAAAAGAAGTTAAGAAGTATGAGGGTAGATGAAATGGTATTAGATTTGTTAATTAAGAGAACAATGATGAGAAAACTGGGGAATAGTAATGTCGACTGATTTTCCCAGTCACAGAAATAGTGAGTACTTGAGGCAGAATTTGAACTCAGGTCTTCCTAAATGTTCATTTCTTTATTCACTATGCCATGCCACCTCAGTGAAACTAGATCTAGAACTGGTTTGTCCCTCTTTTTACAGATAATGTCATTTTATACATAAGGAAACTGAGGCTCAGAGAAACTTGCCCTAAGTCACAGGTCTTGAATATTAAAAGTGTTATTTGAACCCAGGACATCTGACCCAAGATCAATGTTCTTTCCATTGTATCACTTATTATATCATTCTTAAAGCACTCCTGGTATAACTTTTCCTTCAGAAAACTTTTTTAGAGCTTTTACAAATATGAATATATATTTGCAAATGTAAATATATATCATTATACTTCCTTGTCAACAATACCCCCATGTCTTTTTGTTTCATGCTGTTAAAAGGTAGTGAAGTGTATTTTTTTTTGTTATTGTTGTTGTTGTTGTTTTTAACAATTTACTTGACACTGGATTTTGTTGAATCAGTTAAGATGTCCAGGAGAGATCGTTTGCAATATTACTAGAAAAATACCCATAACTTATGACTTAAAGTCTTTAGAAACCAAAGACTAAAATACTCTAAAATGGCAAAAATATGTTATCATATTTATATTTAAAATACTTTGCTATATATTGCACTATAAAAATAAGTCTATACCATACTTTATTTAGTATATTTAGTATATTATATACTATATATTTAGAATATATATACAATATCTCTTACACTGTAGTTTATTTATAGGTGTTTAAATTATGTATATGTACACATGCATACATATCTATGTATGCATGTGTACATATAAATATAAATTTATAGTGAAAATTAATAATAATTTGTAAAATTTGTGTTGAAAATGCAAATTACATTAAAGTATATTATATAAACATTGATATGATCAGAATTTCTCTGGCCTGACAAATCTCTTTAATGTATTTTCATACATAAAGTTTAAGTTCTCCCTCTATTGTCTTGCAGTAAGTTGGTTTTTCATTTCTCTAACATATATAAATAATTTCAAGTGTATCATCAGCATATGTGTTCAGAGAGCAGAAATGCATGGCACAATACAGGAGGAAGGAGGGAGAAGCTGAGTTAACTAGCATTTCAGGGCCTCTGGGCCTGGAGCATTAAAGATATAATAGCATAGGGCCATATATTCTGATTGACATACATTATTAATGTTAGAAACTAATTACCCATTCATTCAACAAACATTTATTAACCATCCACTATATTTAGCTCACTGTGGGTTATATGCAAAGCTAAATTAGGCAAGGTTCCTACTCTCAAGGAACTTTTAAGCTCAGTAGAGCTAGGTACCATATTCACATTAAGGCAGCATCATTTGATTCTATACAGCTTAACATAATGACATTTATTAAACTCTACTTCATCTGTGCAAAATAGTGTCTTTGGTCATTTGCCAATTATTCTTTTCATTTACTTATTTAGGCCAACTCTGAGATTTCATCATTGAAGAGAGTCTACAGAATTTCCTCTGACAATTCACATTTTTACCTCCTTTGCAAGTTACAGACTAAAAGGGAGCAGTTAAATGACTTGTCTAAGATCACACAACAATTATTTGGCAATACTTGAAACCTTTTGTTTTGTTTTGTTTGTATTTTGATTTTAAGAACAACTTGCTATCTATTACTCCATGTGACTTCTTTTGTTATTTTCTACTATTATGACTTGGTCCTGGCAGAATATTAGGTAGCCCATCTTCTCAGGCGACCTACTCATACTTCCCAAACCGTGGAGACTTTCAAGAGATCTAGCATCTAATTTCTTTATGTTTCACTAACTAAAATAAGATATAAGAAAGCAAATATGAAACAGTACCTTACTGAGAGAGAATGCTTAGAGAGAATTCACCCCAAACCCCTCATTTTACAAATCAGAAAGCTAGTATACAGGGAAATTAAGTGATCTCTCCAAGTTTTTTTTTTATATCATGTCCTTTAACCAGGTTGCTGCAGTGAAGTCAAACAGGGTCTTTAAAGCCCATCGGCAAATTTTCAATGTAAGCATTTATACCTCAGCAATTGACAAATGTTACTAATAAAGGCTTGTTGTTTTCTTGATGATATACACTTAAGAAAATGATGAAGGGGATGTTCATAATGCAGGTCAAATTTAAAAGTGTGTCAGTGTACAGTTATTTTAGAGGACTTATTATAAAACATTTGCCCACTCACACCTCTAATGCTTACCTGTTATAAACCCGTTCTCCCATAAACTCTGGAAGCAAAATTCCAATGTAAGCTCTTCGTTCTAAAGAGAATGAAATGATTTTTCTTTTGAACTATTATGTTCATACGTTGCCAAATAAGTGAATTTCAAAGGAGGTTGACTAATTATAGTTTTGTGATCTTAGGTACTTCTTGTACCTCAGTTGTCTAAGAGGACAACATCATGGTGAATATAAACTGAGCAAATCAATCTGAAATTACTTTAAGACACTGAAAGTTCTGTTAATGTATGAAACATTCTTATCATGATTAAATACAAATCATTTGTCAACCACTTCAACAGAATTTGCTGTCTTTATATGAAAGCTTTTGTACTTTGGAGATTCAGAGTGAACTCAGTTCTTCCCCACCTTTCCTTTTTCCTTCTTTCCCTAATCATAAAGTTTATGCGTACAGAGAGATTTCTTCTACATAGTTCTCTTCCTAGATCAAGCAATTAGGTGATTAATGCACATTTTAATTATTGTTGAAACTAAGGGATACAGCATAAAACTGAATTTGTCATGTAGATCATTTCACTCGTGTACAGCCTGATATATTCTACTGGTCATGGTATGGTGCCAATAGTGCAAGAGAAAGACTTTGGATTGACAGTCAGAAAACTTCGATCCAAATCTCAGTGCTGCTACCATATGCGTTTGAATACATCTCTGTATCTTGATATGTTTTCTTTTCATCATTTTTTAAATAGGAGCATTGGACTCGATTAGTGTATCAAAGTAAAACAGCAATGAATACCTTTCACCTGTATTAACTTAGAAAACCCTAAATTAGCACTGTTTTATTTTTATTTCTATTATTAAACATTTCTTCAGAGTTATATTTTAATCTGCCTCTGTGGAAAAATTTGATGCCTATGGTCAAGTTTGAAAAACTATGGACTAACTGACCTCCATGGTACTTTCCAGCTCTAAATCTATTATCCTATAAGACTATTGTGAATGTTTTATATCAATTTTCTTCTACAACTTTGAAAACATAAAAAAAGTACTGTTAACAGATTCCACCAAAGATTTTGTCCAGATACTGAATAACAGAATTTCTCTATTCAGCATACTTTTCCAGGTCTGAAGAAAAGAAGAAAGTTAAATAATTATCCTCATAGTTATCAATACATTTTTCAATCAATAAATAAACATTTATTCAGAGCCATGTACTGTGGATATGACGCTCACAAGAAATCCTCAGCAAGCAGTGACTCTGCTGGGCACTGTGTCATCTCTGAAATTTCACAATTTAAGTGGCAGTGAAAGTCTTGCTTGTCGCAAAGAGTCTTCCCCATCAATATGAGATTCCATTGAGTCATTGACAGGAGTATTCTCTCCCAAAGGTTACAGTTAAAATCATGTATGCTTATTAGTACAAAGTACTTTGTTACATGAGCTCACTTAAACCTCTGAGAATGATCTTATTTTCTGCATCAAAAAATCATTTCAGATAGTCTGTCAAATGTATTTTAGCCAATCCTCATTAAAAGTATATTGATTTTTCAGGAAAGTGAGACTGCCTTTGAACATTTGCACTTTGTGGTTGCCATAGCTATAAGAGAAATGATTTTAATGGGAAATGGGCAGAGAAGCATCAAGTCCTAAATAGATGAGGATTCAAGAATAGAAAGGAGAGACCAAAGGCTGTGAGGCACATGGAGAAATACCTGAAGGTTCGTGGAAGCATTCAAGATAGATAGTAGGGTCAAAAAGCCAAACTTTCTTTGCTTCATGAATTTCCCTTGGGCCATTCTTCTGGTTGACTATATTATATCAAAATTATAATGATGTGCCATTAGAGACAAAATATTCAGTATAAATTTCTGCAGTTTTCTTGATTTTTTCCATGGTATTAATATATAATCTTTTTAATGGGCAAAAATCAAGAATTACATTAGAAAAATACAGATCTTCATGTCTCTCATTAGTAGCCTACATACATCTCAATTTCGGGGTATAAAACAAATTGAGGAATGGAATCAAATGCCTATCCTAATGATGCATCTGAAACTGTATGTAGATGATCACAGCTAATTTAAGTAGTTTTCCCTATCTCTGTGTCATGAAAATATTAATAAATGCTATGGAACATCATTAGAAATGATTTATTATAGTTAGTCTATATTTTACTTCATTTCCAGGGAATTTCCTGAGGAGTAGCCAGAAAAGAAACCACATACTCTTTGAAAGACCTTTTAATATATTATTCTTAATTTATTAATGTATGTACATATATATATGTATATATATATACATATGTATATATATATATATATATATATATATATATATACATATGTATATATATATATATATATATATATATATATATATATATATATATATATATATATATATATATAATAAGAGAGAGAGCATTGTTAGGTGGAAAGTGAGCACAGAGTCAGAAAGACCTGGATTGAATTCCCTCATTTAACTCATACTAGTTAGCTTTGTCCAAAGTAAGTTACTCTCTCGGGATCCCAAACAGCTCTCTAAGGCTATCAAGTTGCAGATCAGCTGCTGATTGGAATTAGTAGATAGCATTTTCCTACCTAGGAGCAACCTTCACAGAGGTAATCATATTATATATTTATATTTAAAATTTGTAATGTGTATATGTATATGATAAAACACAATCTCTTGAAGTCTTACCAATTCTCAAAGATTCTAAGTTGCAGGGTGTGTGCCTGGGGGTGGGGTGGGGGAGACAGCACTGGTAGAGTGATTTTCCTATCACTAGTTCTCTAAACCAAAGGAAATTATAGGTCCAGTTTGCGGGGGGAGAACAACAACAAAAAACCTAAAACACCAAACTGCAAGTGTACATTGTGAATTTCATGGAATTTTAACTTCTTTTGAATTCTTGGTGTCTCAGACAGTGGGAACAATTGAAATTGCTTTAACTTTATTGCCTTATTTCTCTTTTGAAAAATTCTGAGAGGTCTTCAGAATCAATTTCCTTGGTCAGAATACCCAAAAGTCATGAATGTGCATTTCAAATAACTAGAAGTTTTTAATGTAGTTCAATCATAGCCTGCTGAAATAATAACAAAATTCACCTTTGGCTCCATAGTGATTAACTGATTGGACATAATAACGGAAAATAATATGGAATATGGGATGAAGTTTTAGCAGAACTATTAAGTTCTACCTCTCTTGGATGGATCCTGTGATTTGTAATTGATAAAACCTACATTATTGTCTTCCAGGTACTGTTGCTGTGTCTGATTTAGTCACATGATGAGGGCTTTTTGCCTCATTCCCCTGAACAGTGTCAAATTTGAAAAAAAAAATGCTTTGCACGTGCTCCTATTTGTGCCATGAGAGAGGGGATAGCAAACATAAGATAATCCTTTTTTAAAGGTAAATGAAACAGCACAATTCACTGTATCCTCCAAATGAATTGAAAGAGTAGTTTTAATAAAGCCTTTATCCCCAATATACATCCTCTTTCAAATGTTGTTTTTGTGCTCATTTTTTACAGGAAGTAATTCACATGAAATAAGTTGGGAATTATTGTTCATGAAAGCTGATAAATTGTGTATTAGAGCTTTGTTAATTTACATATTTGTCATTTTCTATTCTAAGACAATGCCAAAAGCAACATTTCCTGCTACTCTCAGAAAGGCACTCTATGTATTGTAATTATTTTTGGGCGGCTAGAATGGTGTTTTAATTAATATAGATAATTTCGAATGAGGAAACCCCTTTCTGTCAATGAAGATCATTACTTACATAGTTTTAGAGAAGTCTTGGTCGCTGACTGGTTAAGAGACCTGTCTAGCCAGTAACAACTAGTATACGTTAGTGTTTTCAACAGAAGTAAGGTCTTACTGAAACTGAGTCCAATTTCCTATTTATTCTTATTTATTTTCTATTTCCATGCTGCCTCTCAAGCACTGGAGATATAAAGACAAAAGTTTAAATATCCCCTGTCTTCAAGGAATTTTCATTTTTCTGGAGATATGATGTATTCAAGCTGACTTTCCCTCTTCTTTAGGACCCCCATTTATAGACTGGAGAATTTATGATCATCTTTCTTCCATTCTTATTGTTCTTTCTTAGGTTTTCCTTCTGACATCATTTGATAAAACCGCCACTTGTTTATTTTAAAACTAGCAATTTTTCTAACTCTACTTAAGGTTATGCTTATGTTCATTATCTGCCTTAGATATTTGATCGTTGTTCTTAACATCCTTCTTTTCTATAGGTCACATTCCTGTGTCTTATGACTCCTTCCATCTTTTCCATTTTCTCATTCTATCTGTTCCCTTAGTTTGCTTCCCATCCAACATTCTGAATCAGTTTTTGTGCTTTTTAATGTCTTACCACTCTTTGACTCTAGTTATTTTGCAATCCTTTTTTGCTCTCTCCACTGTGCCACCCCTCTGCTCTACTTGATAGGGACTTCCATCTTAATGATCTGACAATGGCTTAAGTTGTTTTAGCAGGCCATATATTCCTTCCTAATCAAATATGTTTCTACAGTAAAAGGAAAAAAATCTCCCTTTTTAGGACCAAGAGGAACTATGAGGTTAGGAGAAGGGATTTTGAAGAGAAGCTTCACAAATGATGGAGTTCATGATTTTATATTTAAAGAATAAAACTACTGAATACTAGAAGAATAAGTATTGTAAGTGACCTTTGAAGATGGCAACAACAAAAAATAAGTTGTCTTCTTGTTCTGTCAGAACATAAGACAAAATATCATAATTCCTTTTTACACTATTACACTATGTCAAATCATCTAACAGGACAAATACCAGCTGAACAGCTTTTTTATACCTGAAATAAGTGTTATTATATAAAACTTGACTTGATTCTATAAATGGGAATCAAAAGATACTGAAATAAGAAAGTACACACTTTTTACCTTGTCTTTCCTACTCAGTATAAGTATATCACAATGAATGATTATATAGATTATAATAAAATCACAACTAAAAAGATTGAAATTCATAGATTATGTATGTAAATAAAACTCATTCTCAAAGATTAAAATTTAAGATCAGAGCATTGCTTTAATGGGAACAGACAATATTTTCAGATGATTTATGTTATCAAGTAAAATATACAGTAGGGATAATAATGATTATAATAACAATAATCATAACTACTACTGCTGCTGCTACTGCTACTACTACTACTACTACTACTATGACTACTATGACTACTACTGCTACTAATTTATTATGTAACATGCATTTTGCTAAATTATTTTCAATTATTTCCTCATTTAATCCTCACAACAACCAAGAATGATAGATAATATTATTATCACCCTTTTTAGGAATGAGGAAACCAAGGCAGTTAAAGGTTAAGTAACTTGTTCAAAATCACATAATTAATATGGGGAGTTACTTGATATATTTGTGTTTACTTTCAGTAGTCCACTCATTCAAGTCTAATACAAGAATTGAAACAAAATTCACTCACACAAAGTAAATATCTCTAATCCATGCAAGTTATACCTGTTATTATATCTGACATCTTATTGTTGTTGCTATTGTTATCATTGCTATTATTTCAAGAGGTCAAGTTGGAATTGGTTTAATTTCATCCTATTTTTTATTTCCTATTTTTTTTCTATTTTGGTTTCATTTTTACACTTTGTTAAAAAAATTGGTGATCTGACTGTACAAAAATAATTTAGAAAAACTGCCACTTTGGTAACTAGTAATTACATACATGTTATGATCCTATTTGGTTGTGTTAGTAAACAATGTTTTGCACAATTATAGCAAATCATTTGTGGAGTGCAATGTGAAAAAATAAGTACAGTGTATGATGTGATGTCATTGATATAAGGAATTACCAAGTATAGACATTATCTCTACCAATGTATGTTCTGTCTGCTTACTATTTGCCTAGAGAACTGAGAGGTTAAGTTACTTGTCGAGGGTCAAACAGTCAGTTTGCATCAGAGGTAGTAACTCAAACCTACCCCTTCAGATTTTGATGCCAGTGTCTATTAAGCCATGCTGCTATATTGAGATATACCAACCCATAATTTAAAAAAAAATAAGACTTTTAAAAGCTAAAAATATTTTATCTTGTTTTATTATACTCATTTATCTAATAGTTTTTAAAATAATTTTCATTTTATTAGAAGTATATTTTAATGTCCATCTTAATTGTTCATCTTAATGAGTTAATGAACTCAAGATCTACTCAGACTTAACAAATGATCTCAAGGACAAAATATGTGTGACTTCCAAGAACCACCCTAATTCTAATTCTAGTAAATGCAGAGAGATTAAGTCTTTGGTAGGCTGCCCAGTAGGTGGTGGATCACTTGGCCATAGAAAACAATAAAACAAAGCCAAACAAACAATAAATGATCCTAGGTCATAGTTTATCACCTTTCACTTATATAATGATAATGGCAGAATGATAGGAAATAGACTGGAAGACATGAGGAGTTGTACAGTTATAGAAATACATACATACATACATACATATATATATATATATGTATATATATATATACATATATATATATATATATATATATATATATATAAACTGTTGGTGACCCATAGAACCTAATCCATGGTGAAGATTGAAGAAAATAAAGCATGTAAAATTATTTCTAAACCTTAAAACATTATCTAAAACTCATGTGTGTATGTGCATGTGTGTGTCTATGCACACCACTGAAGGTACTAAATCATATAAATATTAAGAATCTCATTATGATTCTAGAAATATAAGAAAATAGTAGCTAACTAAAACTGTGACTCCAAAAGTCTCCTTCTAAGCAGCTCCAGCTCCCACCTTCACCAATTCATGTAAAAGGAGACTCTGAACAAACTTTGGAGCTACAGAACCCACAAAATGACACAGAGAAGCTAGCCTCCCACTGAGGACAGCCCGGGAGCCTGGCAAGGAGTGTCCAGCACAGAGCTCTGGGAGCCGACCCCAGCCCTGCATGAGCCAGAGGTTTTAGCTCCAGGGCAATATGACCAGGAGCAAATTGGAGGGACTCCAGAACACTAACAGCTGTTGTATTTCTAGAATTATCAAAACATAGATGCCAAGGACAAAGTGAGAGGTCAGCGCACTGTGGACTTTGGGACTAGTGGGGAGAGTGTCGGCTTTTATCCCCAGGGCAAGAAGGTGCTGAGACACTTAGGCACAGCAGGTACCATATTGCAGCTTCAGCTCCTGGCCTGTGAACTGTAGGGGTACCTGGCAACCAGTCTAGGCATTAATAGCTCTTGTTGTAACCTTCTTGGATATAGATTGCAGTCTAGGGTGGAGGAGCTGGGGTATGTGACCAGCTTACCAGAGCATGTGGAGACTTCAGAGAGGGCACCCAACTTATATCTCTGGCAGCTGAGAAAACCCCAGCATGTGGGAAAGAAGCTCCTCTGTCTGGTGGCAGAGTTTTACTGTGGGAATAAGCCAAAAAGTCAAGTAATTGAGTGGCAACATGCCTAGGAAAAGGAAACAGAATAACCAGAAAAATTCAATGTTGGACTCCTATTTTGGGGGCAAAGAGGATTGAAACATGGAACAGCAGGAGGACTAGGAGGTCAAAAATCCTGCACCAAAAGCTTCAAATGAAAATACAAAGCTGGTTACAGGCCATAGAGGGCCGTAAGAAGCAGATAAGAGAAGTGAAGGAAAATTTGGGACAGAAATGATAATTATGCAAGAAAATTATGAAAGGAGAGTCAACAGTCTGAAAGAACAATATAATGCCATAAAAATAGAATAACTCAAATGACAAAAGAGGTTCAAAAAGGCATTGAGGAGAGGAATGTCTTAAAAAGCCAAATTTGCTAGGTGGAAAAAAAAATCTCAAAGGCTCACTGAGGAATATCTTTCCTTCCGATTTAGAATGGACCAAATGGAAACTAGTGACTTTGTGAGAAATCAAGATGCTGTTAAACAGATCAAAACAAATGAAAGAATAGAAGCTAATATGAAATATTTTATGGGGAAAATCACTAGCCTGGAAAATAGATCCAGGAGAGATAATTTAAAAATCATTGGACTGCCTTAAAGCTATGGTAGAAGAATGTACTTAGAAATCATCCTCCAAGAAATTCTCAAAGAATATTACCCTGATGTTTTAGAACTAGAAGTCAAAATAGAGGTTGAAAGAATCCACTTAACACCTCCTGAAAAAGATCCCAAAAAGAAAACTCCTTGGAATATTATAGCCAGGTTCCAGAATTCCCAGATCAAGGAGATAATATTACAAGCAGCCAGGAAGAAACAATTTCAATATTGTGGAAAATCTATCAGGATAACTCAGCATCTGGCAGCTTCTACACTGAAGGATCAAAGGGCCTGGGATATGATATTCTGGAGGTCAAAAGTCCTGGGATTAAAACCAAGAATCACTTACCCAGCAAAACTGAGTATCATGTTTCAGGGGAAAATATGGTCATTCATTGGATTAGAGGACTTTCAAGCATTCTTGAAGAAAAAAGCAGACTTGAGTAGAAACTTTGACATTCAGAAACAAGAAGCATAAGAAGGTAAACAGGGAAAAGAAATCATAAGGAATTTATCAACATTGAATTATTTACATTCCTACATGGAAAAACAATCATTGTAACTGATGAAACTTTTCTCAGTATGAAAATTGTTGAAGGGAATAGAAAATGTATATAGTCTTTATCAGAGGATATATAGGCATAGCAATACATATATGAATGTGTATATGTGTTTACAGGTATATACAGATAGAGGGCACAGGACCAATTTAATAGGGAGGAATGATACTTAAAATGCGAAATCAAGAGATGAGAGAGGAATATAATGAGAGGAGACAGGGAGAGACAGAATGGGGCAAACTTCATATAAAAGGGGCTAGGGAAAATGAGTAAAATGGAGGGGAAGAACAGGAAGGCATAAAGGAATGGGTCAACCTTATAATCATTGAATTTGTCTCAGGGAGGGAATGGCATACACACAGAATAGGGTATCTCACCATACCGGACAGGAGGGGAGAAGGGGATGAGAGGGAGGATGATGGAAGGCCAGGCAGGCTGAATGGGAGGGAAGTAGGAAGTACACACTTATGAAAAGAGGCAGGAACAAACTAGAGAATAGAACAAGCATGAGGTGGGATAGAATGGAGGGAAATATAGTCAGTCTTCTACAATATATCTAGTATGGTGATGTTTTGCATTAGGTATACGTGTACAAACTATATTGAATTCCTTATCTTCCCAGTAAGGGTGGGTGACAAGGGAGGAAAGGAATGAATTTGGAATTCAAAGTTTTAATCCTTAATCTTGTAATTCTGGAATTCGGCTACTATATTTCTCAGAGTTTTCAATTTTGGATCCTTTTCAGGAGGAGTCTAGTTAATTCTTTTGATAACTATTTTAACTTCTGATTTTAGGACTTCAGGACAGTTTTCTTTGACAATCTCATGGAGGATGTTTTCCAGGCTGCTTTTTTCAGCATGACTTTCTGGTAGACCAATAATTCCTAAGTGATCTCTCCTGGATATCTTCTCTAGATCAGTTGTTTTTCCAGTGAAATATTTTACACGTTCTTCCAATTTTTCATTCTTCATGTTTTGTTTGATTGACTCTTGCTGCATCATAGAGTTCTGAGTTTCAATTTGACTGTTTCTAATTTTTAGCAAATTATAGTCATAGGTTTGTTTTTGAAGGTCCTTTTTAGGGGTGTATTTTCTCCAATAACTTCATTAATTTTACTTTTTAAGGATTTGTTTTCTTCAGTGAAACTTTTTTCCAGTTTGGTCACTGCCTCCTTGATTTGGTCTTTAAAATCTTTCTTAAGCTCCTCCAAGAAAGCGTTTTGGGTTTGAGACCAGTTCATATTTCCTTCTGTGGTCTCAGGTGTGAGGAAAGAGTCCAAGTTGTCCTCTGTATTTGGGTGTTCTTGACCTACATAATAAGCTCTGATCCTGTTTCTTGCCTTCCCCTTCTCCTTCTCCTTCTCTGCTTCCTTCCTTCCCATTATAATGTCCTATTTCCTAATTTCTCAGCTATGGGTCTGGTCTTTGACTTTTAATGCTGTAACCTCTGGATGTCTAGTTTGAGGCTAAGACAGGAGTTTCAATGAGGTATGCTGATGCATACAGAGTAATCTGTGGAGAAGGGATGGATGGTCTGGACACTTCAGATTTCTGCCTCAATACCCCTGGTCTACAGCTCAGGCAGGCTTTTGCTGGTCAGTTGAGGTGGGGTTTGTTGGGACCTCTCCTCGTCTTCTCTTCAGACTCCTTGCTGCCTTAGTTACACCACTTCTCAATGACTCTCAAGCCCAAGGCTATTTCCACTATCTTAGGATTTCACTCTGGCTAGGGCACTTATCTTTGGGTTTTCTAGGTCATGAAGGAGGAATTGGACCAACCAGTTTACTTTTTCATCCTGAAAAAACAGCCAGGTGATTTCTAAACTTCCAGTCTGGGGCCTGATTGCCCCAGGAGAAGCTGCTGTCTCTGCTGGGGCCGCTGAGCCCTCTCTTACCTAACTCCAATGATTCCTCCTGTCCCTTGGTGAGATGCTGGTGAGATAGCTGTGATTCATCCTTGGGATGGGTGAGTCTGCTGGCTGGGGCTGCTTCTCTCTCTTGTGTAGTCTGCTTGTCTGCACCCAAGTCTGAGCTGTACAGACACTACATGCTCCACGCTCCCCCTGTCTGGACCCAATGGACACTTTCTTGTGCTGGATTCCGCCACACTCCATCTCCCAGTGGATTCTATCACTCCAGAATCCCTTCATATTCATTTTTTAAGGTTTATTGATGGGATTCATGGAGGAGTTTAGAGAAGTTACTACTTCCTTTCTGCCACCTTGGCTCCACCCCTATATACTATTATTAATGCTATTTTACATGTAACTGGTAAATAAGAGGTGGGAATATCTTGGGAGACTGCTATTTTCAGGAGGTGGGTAGGGGAAAAATGGGGAGAAAATTTGTAACACATAAACTGGCTTTCCTGGGTAAAGACCAGAGCAAAGATTAGGAGAGCAGTGACCAAATCTCTCCCATATCACACCACCTTGGAAGCCCCAAAAACTTGTGGATCCACTGAAAAGAGCAATATAAATCAGCTTGAAGTTTGGGATGGTGACTCCCTACCCCCAGGTAAAGAGTCCGAATTTAATAAAAATTTCAACGTCAAGAAAAATGAGCAAAACAACAATAGCAGCAACAACAACAACCAATATCTTTACCATATAAAGTTACTACAGTGGCAGGGCAGACCAAAACACAAATTCAAAAGATTACAATATGAAAAGAACTGAAAACAAAGTGTTAAAGAAAATGCTCATTGGACACAAGTCAAAAACAATTACTAGAAGAGATAAGGAAAGTGGTGAATGGTAGAGGAAAAATTGGGGGGAAATGAGAATGATAGAAGAAAATGATGAAAAGATAGTTACTTGAGAGTAAAAGGGACAGAAACCTGCTGAGGAAGATTCCTTAATATACAGAATTGGCCAAATGGCTAAAGAGGCACAAAAATTGACTGAAGAAAAGAATACCTGTGTATTTAGGTATGGCATGTAAATGTCTTAAAATCTAATCTAAAAATCTAAAAAGCAGAACTGTGCAAATATAAAAAAAAGCTTAAACAAGCTTACTAAGGATAATAATTCTTTAAAATTAAAATGCAAATGGAAGTTAATACTTCTGTAATATATTAAGAAACAAAAAAACAAAGTCACAAGTCAAAGAAAACTAGCCAGTTCCTCAGGGTTCCAGATCCCTTGTGACAAAAAGTAATACTTTCCCTGAAGACTTCCGGTCCCTCTTGAAGGAATGGTCTCCTCTCTGTCTGTGGCATATGACCAAGATGAGGGCATAGGCAAAGGAGTTTCCAAATAACATTTTATTTTATCTGCATCCAATGCTACCATAGGTAACCACTGTAGTATCTTTCTGACTCTTTCCGAAGCTCTTTATATGTCTAGTTTGAGAGTTTCTGAAACTGTTTCTGCTTCTGTCTTTACCACCTAGTCCAATCAATGATATTTCATACATGGCGGCTCTGGATCAACTTCCATACCCTTGGCACAGATCCCTCCTTCCAACTTCCCAAGTTGTCCTTTTGTAGAAGATGGCCTGCCTCTGAACTTTTATTGGCTCTGATCCTCTAGAATTTGATATGAGATATTATTTTAAAGTGGTTTGGAGGGGAATTCTGGAAAAGTGCTCTCTTTACTCCATCACCTTGGTTTTACCCCTCAAAATCCCGATATATGTAACTCATAATTTTGTACTTATTAGGGCAGCTAGAAAGATTATACAGATACATAGAGCATGAAAGCCAGTCAATAACATCAGATGATCAAAAAAAAATGAAAGATTGAGAAAGAGTGATGCACTAAAAGAAGTAAAAAGGAAAACAAACCACTATGACTTCTCAGGTCTTCCTTCTTGGGCTGGATTATGGTACATCTGCTTGTTGGAATTCTGCCTTCAAGATAGAACTCCCTGGTCCAAAGATGATTCTGTTGACTGTGCTTATAAATGAAAAGGGCAAATAAAATAAGGAAAACTATACCTCTCAATATCAAACCTGTTTCTTGGGGCCAAAAAAAAAGAAGAACACATTCAATAGAAAGAGGTTTTTGCTACAAATGGAAGGGAAATGCAGGATCTGGGGTGTAGAAACAGCACTTCCAAGGTGATCTCTCCCACACCACTTCAAAATCATGTAAAAGGGGACTCTGAACAACTGCTGGAGCTCCTCCACCCATAGAACAACAGAGAGAAGATAACCCCCACTGAGGATAGCCCAGCAGCCCTGTAGGGAGCAGCCAGCACAGCACTCTGGGAGCCAAGCACAGGCACACATGAGCCTCGGTTTTAGCCCCAGGGCAGACGGGCCAGCAACCAGGTGGAGGGGCCCCAGAACACCAGCAGCTGTAGTGATTCCAGAATTATCAACACAGATATGCCTAGGACAAAGTGAGAAGTTTGTGCCCTATGGACTTTGGAACCAGTATTTGAAGAACACATCGGCTTCTTCCCCTGGGGGCAAGAAGCAGCTGAGGAGACACAACACAGACACAGTTTTGCAGCTTCAGTTGCATCTTTAGTTCCTGGCCTGCAAATGGTAGGGAGATGCAGCAATCAGTTCTGGGGGGTAATCTCTCTTGCTTTAACCTCCCTGGATTTGGATTGTGATCTGGGGGAGGAGGTCTTAGGGTGGGTATCCTGCTTGCCAGAATGCGTGGAGGCTTCAAAGAGGCTATCTAACTAATAGCTATGGAAGTTGTGAAGACCCCAATGTTTGGGACAGAAGCTCCCCTGTCTGGTGGCAGAGTCCTACTGTAGCAACAACCCCAAAAGTCAAGTAATTAAGTGGCAACATGCCTAGGCTAGGGAAACACATTAAACAGAAAAATTCAACATTAGAAACCTATTTTGGGAGCAAAGAGGATCAAAGCATGGAACAGATGGAGAACTGTAAGGTCAGAAATCCTGGATCAAAAGCCCCAAATTAAAATATTAGCGGGTTACAGGCCATAGAGGATTTTAGAAGGATTTTAAAAACCAAATAAGAGAAGTGGAGGACAAATTGGGAAGAGAAATGAGAAGGATGCAGGAAAAGGATGAAATGAGAGTCAACAGCCTGACTGAGGAAAATAACACCTTAAAAAATACACTACATCAAATGGCAAAGGAGGCTCAAAAGGGCAATGAGGAGAAGAATGAATTAAAAAAGCCAAATTTGCCAGGTGGAAATAGAATCTCAAAAGCTCACTGAGGAGATTCATTCCTTCAGAGTTAGACTGGAGCAAATGGAAGCTAGTGACTTTATGAGAAATCAAGATGCTGTTAAACAGATCCAAACAAATGAAAGAATAGAAGGATATTCTGATTGTGTTTCGACAATATTGAAATTGTTTCTTCCTGGATGCTTGTAGTATTTTCTCCTTGATCTGGGAGTTCTGGAGGCTGGCTATAATATTCCTAGGGGTTTTTTTGGGGGGATCATTTTCAGGAGGCGATCGGTGGATTCTTTCCAGCTCTATTTCCCCCACTGGATCTAAAACAATTTCAATATTGTGTAAACACAATCAGAATATCCCAGGACCTGGAAGCTTCTACACTGAGGGATCAAAGAGCATGGACTATGATATTCCAGAGGGCAAAAGAGCTGGGATTGAAGCCAAGGGTCACCTACCCAGCAAAACTGAGTATCTTGTTTCAGGGGAAAATATGGTCATTCAGTGGAATAGAGGATTTTCAAGCATTCTTGATGAAAAAAAACAGAGTTGAATAGAAAATTTGACATTCAGATGCAAGAAGCAAGAGATGCCTGAGAAGGTAATCAAGGAAAAGAAATCAAAAGGAACTTATCAAAATTGGACTATTTACATTCCTACATGGCAAAACAATAACTGTGTTTGATGAAAACTTTCTCTTTATGAAAATAATTGAAGAAGGGTACATGGCTTATGTTCACAGGTATACATGGATAGAGGGCACAGATTGAATTTGATGGGAAGGGATGATTCTCTTTTTTTTGGAGGGCAATTGGGATTGAGTGACTTGCCCAGGGTCACACGGCTGGGTTTTTGTTTGTCTGTTGGGTGTCTGGGGCCGGATCCAAGCTTGGATCTTCTGACTCCAGGCCCAGTGCTCTTCTCACTGCACCACCTAGCCGCCCCAAGGAAGGGATGATTCTTAAATGGTGAAGTCAAGAGGTGAGAGAGGAAAGTGGCAAGAGGAGATGGAGAGAGACAGGGTAGGGTAAACTAGCTCATGTAGAAGAGGCAAGGGGAAGTAGTTGCTGGGGAGGGGAAGAACAGGAAGGCAAATAGGCAAAAGCATATTCTCATTGAAGGTGACTCAGGGAGAGAATCACATACATACTAAATGGAATATCTTACCCTCACTCACTCTCCTGAGTAGGGGAAATGAGGATGAGAGGGGGGATGATGGAGGGGAGGGCATTCTGGGGGGAGGGGAGATTGGAAGTACCCACTATCAAAGAGGGACAGGATCAAAGTAGGGAATGGACCAGTTGGGAGGTGAGATGGGTGGGAGGGAAATATAAGCAGTCTTTTACAATATATCTACTATTGTAATGTTTTGCATAGATATACATGTACAACACATACTGAATTGCTTATCTTCTCAGAGGGAGTGGGTGACAAGGGAGGAAGGGAATGGATCTGAAAATCGAAGTTTTAAAATTAAATGTTTCATAAGATGTCCAGGCATTGGGGCCCAGAGATTCACCTTGCCCTAATGGCAAAGTCGAAGGGGGTGTGGGAGAAGATATGGGAGAAAGCAGATTGGATGAGGAAATATCGAGTGGGACTGCTATTCTGGGGTGGTGGGTAGGGAAAAATGGGGGAAAATGTAACTCATAATCTGGTGGAAATGAATGATGTAAACCAGAAGTTAATAAAGCATTTGTTTAATTAAAAAAAACATTAAAAATAAAATAAAAAAAGGAATAGAAGGCAATGTGAAATATCTCATGGGAAAAACTACTGACCTGGAAAAGAGATCCAGAAGGGATAATTTAAAAATTATTGGACTACCTGAAAGCTGTGATCAAAGAAAGTACCTAGAAATCATCATTTGAGAAATTCTCAAGGAAAATTGCCCTGATGTTTTAGACCCAGAGAGCGAACTAGGGGTTGAAAGAATCCACTGATCACCTCCTAAATGAGATAGTAATAAGAAAACTCCTAGGAATATTATAGCCAGGTTCCAGAATTTCGAGATCAAGGAGAAAATGCTACAAGCAGCCAGGAAGAAACAATTTTAATATTGTGGAAAGACAATCAGAATAGCACTTGACCTGCAAGCTTCTACACTGAGGGATTGAATGACATGGAATATGATAATTCCACAGGGCAAAAGACCTGGGATTAAAACCAAGAATCACATACCCATCAAAACTGAGTATCTTGTTTTAGGGGAAAATATGGTCATTCAGTGGAATAGAGGACTTTTAAGCATTCTTGCGGAAAAAACCAGAGTTAAGTAGAAAATTTGACATTCAGACACAAGAAGTAAGAGATGCTTGAGGAGGTAATCTGGAAAAAAGTCAAAAGGTACTTATTAAAGTTGAACTATTTACTTTCCTAGATGGAAAAACAATAATTGTGATTGATGAAACCTTTCTCATTATGAAAATAATTGAAGAAGGGTGTATGAGCATATGAATACATATGTGAATGTGTGTATATATGTTTACAGGTATACATGGATAAGGGGCACAGGTTGAATTTGGTGGGAAGGGATGATACTTAAGGGGTGAAGTTAAGAGGTGAGAGAGGAAAGTGGCAAGAGGAGATGGGGAGAGACAGGGTAGGGTAAACTATTTCATGTAGAAGAGGCAAGGGGAAGTGGTTGCAGGGGAGGGGAAGAACAGGAAGGCAAAAAAAAGACAAAAGTACATTCTTATTGAATTTGGCCCAGGGAGAGAACGACATACATACTAAATGGGATATCTCACCCTGAAGGACAGTATGGGGACTGGGGTTGAGAGGGGCGATGATGGAGGCAAAGGCATTCTGGGGGGAGTGAAGGTTGGAAGTACCCACTATTGAAGAGGGACAGGATCAAAGTACGGAATGGACCAGGTAGGGGGTGGGATGGGTGGGAGGGAAATAGAAGCTGTCTTTTACAAAATATCTACTATGGTAATGTTTTGCATAGCTATACATGTACAACACATACTGAATTGCTTATCTTCCCAGAGGGAGTGGGTGACAAGGGAGGAAGGGAATGGATCTAAAATTCGAAGTTTTAAAATTAAATATTTCAAATATATCTATAAACACTTTTATTAATACTATTTTGCATGTAATAAGGAGATAAGATGTGCATGCATTGGGGCACAGAGATTCACCTTGCCCTAATGGTAAAGTCAAAGGGGATATGGGGGAAAATATGGTAGAGAGCAGATTGAATGAGGGGATATCTTGTGGAACTGCTATTCTGGGGAGGTAGGTAGGGGAACAATGGCGATAATTGTAACTCAAAATCTGGCAGAAATGAAAGATGTAAACCAGAAGTTTATAAAGCATTTGTTTTTTTAAAAAAAAAGAAATGCAGTATCTGTTTCTTCCAGAAACAAAGTTCTTACATGTTAGGCTATCTGGGCATGTGCAAAGCCCAATTACATCCATCACATTACATTACATTATATTGCATTTTCCTCATATGGGACTGGCTGTTAAAAATACTAAAAAGCAAATGAAATGACAGGTTCAAGAAATATAAAACAGCACAGTTTGCCTGGAATATGGTACATATGTTGGGGTACACATTAATATCAAATAAGTACAAAAAGAGAGCAAAGAGTTAGATTTTAAGACCTTTATATGCCAAGCTGATCAGTCTGATATGCAAGTAGATCTAATCTTGTTCATCCATACACACATAAAGCTAGGTCGCACACTGGATAGAGCATTGGATCTGGAGTCAAAAAAATCAGGGTTCAAATCTGATTCGAGATGCTTACTAGCTGTGTGTACCTGGGCACATCATATAACCACTGTTTGCCTCAATTTCTTCAATTGCAAAATAGGAATAATGAGAGCATCTAACTCATAGGATTGTTGTGAGGATCAAATGAGAAAATATTTGTTAAGTACTTAACAGAGTGCCTGATACATCACAGATTTTATATAAATATTTATTATATTCCCTCCATCCCCTACATATCTTGCAGTAATATCCTGCTGATTTGTGACATCAGTGAGTTTGGCCAATATTGAGTTAGGCCTAGAACTGAGTAGGGCAGGGTAAATAAGGCAAAAGTTCATCTTGTTTTCAATCTCCCCCATACCCATTTCATAGCATTCTTGTGATGAGTTATGGGTCACTCTATTCCATAATTTTAAAAGAATTAAAACTGTGGCATGAAATGTTTAATATCAAAGTAAAATGAGCCCTGCACATAGTAGGTACTTAAAATGTATTAATTGAATTGGGTCAGTTTCAATATATAAACAACGTTGAATAGAACTCATAAGTTGTGAATGAGATAATAAGTGAGAATTATGATCTGAAAGGAGATTTACTTACTTAAGGTAAGGATAATGAATGGACAACTCATGTCCTTTATTGGCACTTACAAAATTTAAGAGATTTAGAAGAAAGTTTCACCATGGTGGATTAACATAGAATGGATAATTTGGGGGAGGACATGAGCAAGGGGAGCATAGAGTGTGTTCACGTTGATAGAATTGGGGATCCATTTAGCTATTGTAATAGTCTGAAAACTGAGTACTTCATTAATTGGATATGTATACAATATAGATATACAATTGGAATATATTCTATATACTATGTATAGGATGTTATGTTACTTTAAAAAACAGCAATTTAACTCTTATGTATAAGTTTACTCATTAATTTTTTTCCCCTTGTAAGCAGGGAAATATTGAAAATTATTTTGTACCACAAAACCTCCAGTCTAGTATGGAGAAGATACTTAATGAATATTTTTATTCATTAAAAAATAAAAATGTTAATAAAATTGTTTAAGCTATTTAAATTTATGCAATCTACTAATTATAGGTTGCATTTGAAAAATTTTTGAAGAAAATTTTTTCCTCATTGGACTGATGGAAATTAGGGATGGGGAATGTTAAACTACCCTGGTGAGAGAAAAAAGAAAGTGTGTGACTCTGTAAGGTAGATTTTTACTAAGATAAATTTGATGCTTATTTAAAGCATCTCAGGACTTTTCCATTTGGGAGTTGTCCCAGAAGACCTAAGCAAGCATGGGAGAATTACTCTGTGGTCTTTTTAAGCATTTTTTTAAATTTTGTTTTGTTTTGCTAAATATTCTACTGTGGTTTGGATGGTAAATTGATTAAATTGTGAATAGGATAGAACAGAAGAAAGAAAGTTTCAATAAAGCAAGTCTTACTGCTTGTTCTACAAGAATTCCTTATCGCCATCAGTAATTATAACTGAGGCAGCAAGTTAACCTTGAAAAGGACCTCACTACAAATCCAGTAGCCAGAGGGAATTTACTATAGTCAATCTTAGATCTCTGCCAACCAGTAAAGTGTCTTTCTTCCATACACATATTCTCATAGACATCCAGAGGCATTAGTTGAATGTAGCATACAGGATTGCCCATTGCTCCATTGATAAAGCTCCCAAGAAAAGATATTAAAGAAATCCCTTCTGTACATGGATGTCTTGTCTTGCTTTTTCTTAAGTTGATATGTTGAATAAATTTATTCTATTTTAAGTTGGTCACTGATCATTTTAATGAAATGATTGTGTGAGATATGTAAATATGAAACTGTCTCAACTGATTATCATTTTCATATTTATAAATGATTAAAGTGGAAAATTGGATTTAATACAGTAGAAGAAAATATTAGTTGTAGAAATAGCAGTTTGCAAATGTCCTAAGCCTGAAAAATTGCTATGAAAATCCATTGTGTGTGAAATGTGTATGCTTTAAATATATCAAACACTTCCTCTACTGAGCAGTCTTTAGTTAAGCCCTTGAAGCTGGAATCTGGCCACAGGATCATTTTGTATAAGATGAAGGTTGCAATCTTGCTTTCCTTTAGAACTGATTTTTTGGGGGGGGGTTAAGAAGCTTACTTTAATCAAACAAACGTATATTACCTAGTTCAGGGGGAAAAGGTCAGAACCCTGAACTTCAGATTATACAGACAGAACTTACAGATCAAACAGACAGGCTTCCAAACTGTCCCAACATTACATACATCAATACCAAATCACAGTTACTAGACAGGGAAGCATCAACATCTGGGTTTTCAAAGCCGGGGGGCTCTCAACAATGGCTTCCCAGAGTCTCATCTGGTCAAATCACACAACACTTCTCAAAGTGAGCCCCAAAGCAAAGCCTCTCATCAGAGTTTATATAGCCTTCTCCTGGCTCAAAGATTGTAACAAACTTCTTGACTCACAGCCCAAACACAAAGTATCAAGGTGTGGGCTTTCCTGAAAAACAAGCCTCCCACCACAGGCTTCAGGTGCACTTAAGCTAGGGGCAGGGGAGATCTTTAAATTTTTATTTCCATTACACATATTTTATCACAAATCTTCTTGAATTGTGGTTAGTTACTGTGTTTATCAGAATTCCTAAGTTTCTTGGAGTATTTGTCTTTACAGTTATTGTAGCTATGGTATAAAATGCTCATTTCATTTTGCGTAAGTTCCTGCGAATCTTCCCAGGTTTCTCTAATTTCCAAGTCTTCAAACTGCAATAAATATTTTTGTACATATGGATCTTGAGGCTACATTTGAACTCAAATCTTCCTGATTCCAAGGGCCACCTCGATGCTTTCTTTGGGATAAATCTGCCCTCACTCACTTCTGTTTTGTCTTTATGATGTCAAGGAAAATTCTCCTTGCCAGAGCCAACTAAGGTAAAATAAGCTTTATTGATATATTGCAATGGTCCTTTATCATCATTCTATTGCCCTTTTAGAGTTTCCTCCTTTCCCCAACAAAGTTTGAGTCCACTTAATTTTCTTTAGGTGAGCTTAGTACACTTAGTTCCTTTAGAGACCTCTGACACAGGATCAGACTAAGTTTTTGTATTGACCTCCTATTACCTGTTGGTACTTTCTATAATTTCTTTTTTATTGATACATTTTGTTTTGACACAATCCACTTCCTGGAAATATACAAAGCTCATTGTCTGAAAATCGTTCAGGAAACCTGTATTTCCTTAACAACACTGCATTTGCCAATGAGACATTGCTTCCCACTTTGACAGTTTATAGATTATTAACAGAATATAAAAATGTGTCTTTGAACTCTGATAGTCAAAAACCAATGTTGATTGCTATATTTAACCCCAGTTTTTTGGTCTCTTATTATTGTATCTATCTTTCTGAAATCTGAACTGGTTGATGAGTTCCTTGGGTATACCTATGGGGAAAATCCCTCCTTTTCCTTTTTATTGGAATTGCTTCTCTTTTGGTCTAAAGAATTTCATTTGTGAGTTTCCCATCCTGTCTAGACTGATTTCCACTGCAGAATTTTAGTGTGTGGGAGTCTACCTATCCTTTCTCTGACTGCATTGAAATCTGCTCTCCCCAAATCTAGGATGCACATTACACAGAGTACAGTGTCCTCGATAGAGGAGATCCCAAGATAGAGAAGTTATACTTTCCAGTCTCCATCATTTCTCAGTTCCTCTTGGTGAGACTCAAATCCAGAAAGTTATTTCCCCTTGTTGGGTTCTTCCACCTCAGTCTCCCCCTCCCTTTTCTTTGCCTCTCAAGTTCCTCTGCCTCTCCACTGAGTCTCTTGCTCCCCGTTCCCTCCTGGCAGCGCCTCCCCATTTGAGTCGACAGTGCAGGAACCAGGACTTCACCTGGTCCTGCACAATGGCCCGGAAGAGCAGTCCCACCTGCACCTCTGGATCGGTCAGTAGAGAGGGAGCCCCAAGACTGGGCACAGGCAGAGGCTAAGAACACGGGACTGGGGGAAATCTGGAGACAAGAAGTGAAGCCCGGGAAAGGCAGGCTTTGAGGGTGGTGAGAGAGGTACCAACCTAGAACTGATTTTTTGAAGTGAAAATTTCACAACAAAGTTCCAAATAATGGTAGGAAAAAAGAGGGCATAAGCACACAAAGGTGTCTTTTAAAATAGAATCTTAGTGTTTACTTCTACAATCTACACATTCAGAAATACAGTTTAAGCATATGCTATGGGGCATATTATGTATTTCATCCATTACTGTAAGATGTAAAATAAAGAAATGTCATCCTCACACAACAAGCCCCACAATATTTCAAAAGAACTTTAAATTTACATTTACCAATAGAGAAATCTCTTTTTAAAATTAAATCTATTGGGTGGAGCCAAGATGGCAGAGTAGAAACAGTACTTCCAAGGTGATCTCTCCCACATCACTTCAAAATCATGTAAAAGGGGACTCTGAACAACTTCTGGAGCTCCAGCACCCACAGAATGACACAGGGAAGCTAACCAACCACTGAGGACAGCCCAGCAGCCCTGCAGGGAGCGGCCAGCGCAGCACCCTGGGAGCCAAGCACAGACCCACATGAGGCACAGTTTTAGCACCAGGGCGGCAAGGCCAGCAGCCAGCTGGAGGGACCCCAAATCACCAGCAGCTGTGGTGATTCCAGAATTATAAACACAGACATGCCTAGGACAAAGTGAGAGTTTAGTGCCCTATGGACTTTGGGACAAGTATTTGAGAGCCTGTCAGCTTCTTCCCTTGGGGGTGAGAAGCAGCTGAGGAGACAAAGCACGGACACCATTTTGCAGCTTCAGTTGCATCTTCAGGTCCTGGCCTGCAAACTGTGGGGAGATACATCAACCAGTCTTGGGGGGTAATCACTCTTGCTTTAACCTCCCTGCATCTGGATTGAAGGCTGGGAGGGAGGTCTTCGGGTAGGTATCCAGCTTCCAGATTGTGTGGATGCTCCACAGAGGCCATGCAACTAATACCTCCAGAAGATGTGATGACCCCAACATTTGGGATGGAAGCTCCCCTGTGTGGTGGCAGAGTCCCACTGTGGCAACAAGCCCAAAAGTCAAGTAATTAAGTGGCAACATGACTAGGCAAAGCAAACAAAATAAACAGAAAAATGCAACATTAGACTCCTATTTTGGAATATGATAATCTGGTAGACAAGGGACCTGGGATTAAAACCAATAATAACCTACCCAGCAAAACTGAGTATCTTGTTTCAGGGGAAAATATGGTCATTCAATGTAATAGAGGATTTTCAAGCATTCTTAATGAAAAAAAACAGAGTTGAATAGAGAATTTTACATTCAGACACAAGAAGCAAGAGATGCTTGAGAAGGTAAACAGGGAAAAGAAATCAAAAGGAACTTATCAAAGTTGAACTATTTACATTCCTACCTGGAAAAACAATAACTATGACTGATGAAACCTTTCTCAGTATGAAAATAATTGAGGAAGGATATATGGGCATATAAATACATACATGAATGTGTGTATATAAGTTTACAGGTATACATGGACAGAAGGCACAGGTTGAATTTGGTGGGAAGGGATGATACTTAAGGGGTGAAGTTAAGAGGTGAGAGAGGAAAGTGGCAAGAGGAGATGGGGAGACTATCTCATGTAGAAGAGGCAAGGGGAAGTGGTTGCAGGGGATGGGAAGAACAGGAAGGCAAAAAAGCAAAACCATATTATCATTCAACTTGGCTCAGGCAGAGAATGACATACATACTAAATGGGATATCCCACCCTGCAGGAGAGTAGGGGGACTGGGGATGAGATGGGTGATGATGGAGCGGAGGGCATTCTAGGGGGAAGGGTGGTTGGAAGTTGTGGTGGTGGTTCCCAGTTTTGAAGAGGGACAGGATCAAAGGAGGGAATAGAAAAGGTGGGGGGGTGGGATGGGTGGGAGGGAAATATAAGCAGTCTTTTACAATGTATCTACTATGGTAATGTTTTGCTTAGCTATACATGTACAACACTTACTAAATTGCTTATCTTCCCAGAGGGAGTGGGTGACAAGGGAGGAAGGGAATGGATTTGAAATTCAAAGTTTTAAAATCAAATGTTTCAAATATATAGAAATACTATCATTAATACTATTTTGCATGTAATTGGGAGATAAGATGTACAGGCATTGGGGCACAGAGATTCACCTTGCCCTAACAGTAAAGTTGAAGGGGGTATGGGAGAAGATATGGGGCAGAGCAGATTGGATGAGGGGATTTCTTGTGGGACTGCTCTTCTGGGGTGGTGGGTAGGGGAAAACTGGGGAAAAAATCTTAACTCCAAATTTGGTGGAAATGAATGATGTAAGCCAGAAGTTAATAAAGCATTTGTTAAAAAAATAAAATCTCTTATTGTAAAATAGAAATTAGAACATATGTGTGTGCAGAAACCTATCATCGTATAGAAGATTGCATATCAAATTATCCTTTGTGAAAGGTAAATATTAAGAATTCCCATTTAGAAAATACTTTTTTTCTCCTTTAAGAAATATCATTCTTTTTCAAGAGATGGGCAAGATGTGAGCCTGTACTTTTGAAAAGCGGGAAATGTGGGGTTAACTTTTTTCCTCCTGAAAAAAAAGACAAGAATGGTATTTTCATAATCCTGTTTCTATATCCCAAATATTAACCTATTGGTCTGAAGTATTCAGACATCTCTAACAAAACATGTGGTATTTTTCTCAAAGGAAACGTAGTTACAGCCTTCTTAGTAATTACAATTTAGGACATACTTCACCAATATTGACATAAATAGAGAATATTATGAGAATCAGCCACCAATAAGAAGAAAATATGGATGCCTAGAAATGTAAATACTAAAACTTCCAGGTAGAATGAAGAAAGATCTAGTAGATACAAAAGCAACTCTTTAATCAATCTAGATTTTTAAATGACGTAGAGAGAAAGTAGAGCAAAGGCAAATGATTGTTTTCTGGTCATCTTCCAGGGAAACCATAGAGAGGACTTTTGGCTAGGCATGAGATGGTCACATAATCTGTGACTTTCCATCTAGTTCTGAGATTCTGTGTTTGCTAATGGGAAAATCATCAAGGCCACCATATTTACAACTCAACCAATTAAAACGTACCTAAGATACAAGCCATTGGGGGTAAAATAATGTCATATTGCTAAGTGAATGTCTCATTCTAATGATCTAGTGAAGTCGTCAATGTGTGATGGTCATTAATGCCTCATGGTTTTAATACCAAGCCTTTTTTCATTTTGACCTTAAATGATGAAGATTACCCTGAAAACCAGGCAATGAATTCTTCAAATCAAGATGTGCCTCGGTCTTTGAATGTTCTGCAATTTCATAAAACCTCTTAATTTAGTAAAATTTGAGTTTCTTTAGGATACAGAATTCTTCATCCTTTTCTTTGTGTCATCAATACCCAGTCCAAAGTCAGGTGCCATGGAGGAAATTAATAAATGCTTACCAAATTGAACTGAACTCAACTGAATAATGGAAATGAATCTGGATATATATGTTGGAGGACTTTAAACATTTCAGTAAAGAATATTTGTTAGGTCATATTACTGCTTGAAGATTTTTGAGCAAGAGTAACATATTAATATTCATGACTTAGGAAAGTATATATATATATATATATATACATATAGATACATATATGTATATTAGCAGCTATATGAAGTGTACATTAAATAGGGAAAAGGAAGGAAGGAAAGAAACTATTTAGGAGAATAATTTAATAATCCAGATGAGTAGTAATAAGGACCTAAGGTTTGGTAGGTATTGGGTGGGAACAGGGACAGGGATACATTATCTAGCAAATTGATTCTTTGACTTTGTGGTCATGTGAATATTTGGAATACCAAATTAGAAAAATATGGAAGACCCCTTAAAATGTGAAATACTCCGAATTGGATCTGGTACGCCAGATGCAAGCTACAAAAAATTCACAGAATCATAATATATGTGATATTGTTTTATCTTAATTTGCTTTGAAAAGAACAGTTAGTAAAACTATATTCATAAAATAGCTAAGCTATATTTCTTGGCTTCCCTCAATTTGTTTGTTTCTGTCTCTGCCTCTCTGTCTCTCTTGCTGTCTCTTTCTCCATCACACACACACACACACACACACACACACACACACACACACAAACACACACAAACACACACACAGGTATGCACAGTTACATGCAAGGAAAAAATAATAAAATTGTCAGCAATTCTTATTTTCAAATTCAAAATTTCTAGTTGACTTTGACTCCAGAGGAAATTTTATGTTGGATTCATGTGCAAAACTTTCATTAGTAGTAATGAAATATTTTTTCAATTATTTTCTTTTGTATTTGTTCCTCTTTTGCTGCGTGATAAGGGCAAAATGCAAATGTGAATCTGTTTTGAAAATATTTTGTTTTTAACCACTTCTTTCACCAAGAAGGAAAAAAAGGGAAGAGGGAGTAAAATTGCCAGACAATCAACAAATCAAAATGAATCCAATATTATTAGTGACAACCATGGAGATATAATTAAAGTGTTGCATGGTGCTTACTCTCTTAGGATTTTCAAATAAGTGGTATAATAGAGCTGGAAGCAGAGTTCTGACATCAATTTTTTAGCTGAATCATTGACACTGGAATCAACCATATGGCACGTTATGAAAGATAAGTGATCATCACTGAATATTAGCATTCATTAATCCAAATGAGAACTGGACAGTAACCTTTTTTTGGTGCCCTATGTGTAATAGTTTATAAAGTTTTATAATGCAATATATGTTGCAAAGCAATGTCACAACTTTATGTTTTGAGTTACCAATTATGAATTTTGGTAGAGATAATTCGAAATGGAAAATAATCTCCCCAATGTTCACTGCATTGTCATAACAACATTTTAGTCTTAAATACATAGAAGTTCCTTTCTAAGTTTCAACTAGGAGAGCAGTCTCTATAAAGTTTTCATTTTCCCACATTGTGTTCTGGTATTTTTTTTTCCTTTGTGCTATTCAATAATAGCTCGTTCTTAAGGAGAAAATAATGATATTATTGGGAATATCATGCAATGCTACTGAATGACAGGTATTACATGGAAATACTGGCCTAAGTCAATAGGGAAGAGAGTCATAGATTCTTCTCTGTATAAGTATAATCCAAGTTTGGGAAATTTATCTCTGAATAATCTCTTGAGGTTGTAATCTATTCTAATCCATTCCTCCCATCTCAAAGATATCCATTGATCAAAGATATCTAATTTGTGGACTAGACAAAATATACGTCAAAGTCTGAAAATTCAGCATTTATCTTGTATTTATCACTCTTAAAATTTTATTGAACTAATATCTGTTGAGAGCTCAAACATTTTATAGAGAAGAAAAAATCATGCTGGATGTTTCATATGATCAACATCTGAAAGAATACACTCTTTATAGGCAAATCGTTTTCCATTTGGACTTTGTTCATGACACTCTCTATAAATGTGTAGAAAACCTTTGGTGAGGAAATATCTCCTATTTTAAGTCTTTCTTGACATCTATGACTGGCTAAAACTAAGTTTCACATCCTTAATCATCTCATTAGCTTACATTATGCCAAGGCCAGATACCAAACCCTAGAATACAAAATGGTTCTATATTTTGAACTCTAACTCTGGAGCTCTTCTGTGTTTATTGGTGATGGCCTCAGACACCTATTCTGCCTAAGATTCTGATCTAAAATGCAACTGTTTACAGGAAGTCTTTCCCAACCTCTCAACTGCAGTGTCTTCTCTCTGTAAATTATTTCCTTTTTATCTGTATTAGTTTGCTTTCTGTATATATGTGTGTATGTGTATATATACGTATATGTGAGTATGTGTGTCTGTGTGTCTGTGTGTGTGTGTCTGTATTTCAAGGACTGTTTTTGTATACCTAGCACTTAGCAAAACATCTGACTCATAGTAAATACTTATTGAATATGGATTAATTGGTTGAATAGTGATTCTAGTAGCTACTTTTATCATGACTTTAATCATGATACTAGTCACTATGTGGAAAGTAATTAACACTGACACCTTGCCCCCTTTTTCCATCTCTGGAACCATAAAATTCCCCATATTTGAATATAAACTCCTTAATACCACAGGCTGTCTTATTATATTTCTATTCTTATTATTTAGTAGAGTTTTTGGCATGAAGTAAATACTCAATCCATTATTTTCTATTCACTCATTTATCAATTACCCATGAATCATTGAAAATATTTTCCCCTTCTATGGCTGTATTTGCTGAAGAATGTATATGAACTTGGGACATACATGAGATGTTCCCTATTAGTCAAGGACTTTTAAGATTGTATTTTGTTCTACTCAGTCAAATGACTTTTAGGGGGCAGGGGAGAACAGGAGGATGGATCAAGAAACAATAAACAGCAGTATATTTTATTCTCTATACTGTTCATTCCATTGAGTGACCTTAAAGTTGTGATTTGCTGCAGAAAATAACTTACAAAAGCCTGCCTGATCTTTTCTCAGGTTTTCATCAAAGATGATACATAGGTAGATCAGAATGTCAAATATTTTTAAAGGTGACAAAATAAGCATGTAAATGTTTTCTTAATAAAATTCTAAGCTGAATTTCATGTTAGTTACCAGATATTTTGTTCCAACCAGATAGCTTATTGTCTCAGTTGCAAACTGATCTTATATCTAAAGACCAATCTTATTAAGTAGGGAGAGCACCATAATTAACTGATAGGCCATTCAGTTATGATTTTTTTTGGACATGAGAAGCTATGAACCAAAGAAAATTTTAAAAAAAGTACTCTGGATTGAACATTTGAAATATTTTTAAATTTAAAAATACTAAAATTCCCTCTTCTATTATTATATGGGCAGAGAAACAGGAAAGGGAGAATTGGATAGAATTAAAAACACATTTATTGGACCATTATCCAATCCTAATATAATCATTACTATTCTAGGTGCAACATAATATTGGTCTGATTTGAAAAAACAAACAAACAAAAAAACAATTGGGGTTAAGTAACTTGCTCAAGGTTACACAGCTAATTTTCTGAGTCCAGAACAAAACCCAGGTCCTCCCAATTCAGGCTTATCAAACTCTAAAAGGAAAAATAAAAGGAATATGATCTCATAAGACATCTGTTCATCACAAGTTGATGCTTATAATGAACAGTGTTATTATTATTTTTAAATAAAATATTTTACTTTATATTCTCAGCATTTAAAAGCACATTCCTTTCTCATCATCCAACCAAAGAGCTATGCCTTATAACAAAGAATGAAAAAATAAGAGGGGAAAAATCAATTAAGGAAAAATAAATAACCAACAAATCAATGGTTATATAACAGTATATGCAATATTTTATATCCATAGTGTCTATGTCGAATAGTCTCTATTTCTGCAATGAGGGGAGTAAGTTGTATTTTCTTATCTCTTCTTTAATATCCAGAGCAGTCATTAAAATTTTCTTTCAACATCCAATTTTCTTCTATTGTTGCTATTCTTTTGGGATCCATTGAAGAAATTATTAAGTATATTGTTTCCCTCATTCAGTTTATTTCACTCTGCATTGGTCTGAATGTTTCCTCATGCTTCTCTGAGTCTTCAAGTCCATTTTATCTTGTACTGCATTAACATTCCATTGAAGTCATGTAGCATAATATGTTTAACTATTTCCTAGTAGTTTGGTATTAACTTAAGTTTACTGTTCTTTGTCACCACAAAAAAGTGCTACTACAAATATTTTGGTATATATGAAAACCATCTTTCTGAAATTATCTATATGACAAGGTGTATAAGCAAGGTATATATGCAAGGTATATAAGGACCCTCTATAGTGTCAATTTTATACTACAGCCATAAAAATACTTTTAAATTTCATCTGTAACACATAAAAAGGTTAATTTTTAATCTTTCTACTCATAAAGCATTAAGAAACATAAAAACATTGCTCTTGATTTCTGCACTATCACTAAAAAAATAGTCTCATTTCCAAAATGCATTTAACTTAGGAGAGTAACAGATGGTAACCTTAAAAAGGCTTTTCTTCCCATATACCATCACAACATTTGAGATTAGCTGGGGTGCAATTGCGGAGAATATCTGGATTTCATCTATTTAGGTGCAGACAAAACAGTTTCGGTAGTAAGGTTTCCTGCTAAAGAATTCCTAGGCTTCAACAGAGCTGCAAAAGCCCTTTTATGAAATTGAGAAGAAGATTTTAAATTTGGCCATTCCCAGTAAAGAGTTATTAAAAAAAGGAAATAACATTGGTTGTGACCATCAATCTTAAAGTTAGAAGGAACCTTGGAGACCACCTAGTCCAAACAGTACTAGAACAAAAATTCCTCTAAAATTTACTGGACATGTCGTCAACTACTTTCCTTTTGAAAGCCTTGAGTGATGGAAATGGCAATACCCCTGGAGGCAACCAGTCCTATTGCTTGTTAGCTGTCATGGTTAGACATGTTTTTCCTTATCTCCAGTCTAACATTGTGGCTTTTCTCTTTGTATCCATTGTCCCTAATTCTGCTCTATGGTGACAAAATGGAGTCTACTGCCATTTTCATTTGAGGGTATCCCAATTACAGGGGTTGTAATTTTATGAAAGCTGATAAATAAATACACATTTTCTGAGATTGTCAGATAATCACTGAGCCTCAGCAAACTACATCGGTATACATAAGGAACAGCATAGTGAAGTTGAATGAAAACTAAGTTTAGTAGCAGAAAGCATTGGTTCAATTTTTTGCTTCAGCCCTTTGTAGATATGTAAACATGAGCAAGTTAACATCATCTCTCAAAAGACTTCATTGTCCTTAAGTATCAAATGGGGATAATAATGCTTATGCTACATGCCTCATGAAAATCTTGTTCAGACAATATTAGGTAAAAAAGAGCATTGCATAAATATGGGATTATTATTTTAATATTGCTCTAGTTCATTAATCCAACACTTTAACCAAATAACCATTTGGATGGAATATACCATTGTATATAAGAAAACAAGGGTTCTAAAAGGCACGCATCAAAATATGAAAAGCCATTTTTCTTCTGCATTCACACCTCCTCATTCTCTTAGTTTAGTTTTTTATAAAAGATGTGAGGTGGTTTTATAATTTTAACTTTTTGACCTCTGTCAAATTTGGTGGAAATTAATCCACAGGATTGAAATTTATTAAGATAGAAAGACAAACAAGTTGATTGGTTTATGAACACTTTTCTATGTAACACTCTATGAAAATAAAGAAAGTGAAACACAGATTCTCTTGACAAGAGATAAAAGGTTATTTGAAGTGTAAAAGTAAAACATAATACCCTTCTCTTATGAGGAAACTGTGGATAGAAATCCATAGAGGTGGATTTAAGTGGGAAGATTTCTAACATTTGGGTGTTAATTTAACTTTCTTTCAAGAAATGATATGAGAAGACACTTCCTAAAACTTAAAATGCCACATAAGCTAAACTGAAGTTGTTTTTATTGTTGTTATGTGATGTATTTATTGTAGTGATGTAAATATTTCTTATCAAAATATTTTGAAAATATTCTTGCCCCATGTCTTGAATTATGTTACATTATTTTAAAAAATCATTTTAAGAAAAATTTAATCTCTAGCAAAAAAGTGTCACCAGCAAATTATAATTTTAAAATCTTTGTCCACATGTAAAGCTCCTTAAATTGAATCTTTTGGCTTCTAGGTATCATGAATTAAGGCTTAAGTCACTAGCAGTGATAGAATATTTTTCATTAGATAGATTTCACCTTAAATTTCAAAACATCCAATAAGAAACCATATTGCGTGAATACTGTGATGGAAAAAGTATATCTCAGGAAAGTACTCCATTCCAAGGAATGCAAGGTATGATGAACTTAACTATAGGTACTATTCTCTCCCCACCAGAATAAACCATCCATTCTGGGATTTTCCACTTCATCATGGACACTGTTCTATTCTCAAATAAATTGAAACTATATATGTAAAGTAGTTCAATTGATACCAGGAGAGACAACTCTTTTACTGAAAACCTACCATACCCACAGCTCATTTGTCTCCTAGGACTCAGTTTGGTAATTTGGGGGAAAAAAAAAAACTATATGGTTTGAGATAATTACATATATGTGTAAGTGGTAGGGCTACATTAATTCAAACAGGACTATATAGCTTGTTCCTGGAGTGGGGTATATTAGAAAAAGAGATTACAGGAAAAAGAGTATCTAAATTCTTAATTGTCTTCTTAAGCATCCTACTGGTATCTATAATTTCATAAACCAAGTAGTCAAAGTAATGACACTAATGTATAATTTAGTGTCTAGGTATTAAGAGGAACAGTTATTTTTTCAAGGATAGGTAGCCTAGTGTTGGATTGGGGGGAAGGGAAAAGGGAAATAAAGGGGCTAAGAGAACTCTATTTTCATTGTAATCAAAGAAAATACTCCATGAAGTAAGTGTTGAGTTACTTCTACATTTTCTTGTTTTTAAAGCAATTGAGGCTAAATAACTTGCTCAAGGTTACAGGGCTAGTAATTTATGTGTGGGTGTTAAGTAACTGAGGCCAGAACCAATCCTGGTTCCTCCTGACTTTGGGACTGGCGCTCTTACTCACTGTGCCACCTAGCTACCCCTACTTTTACAATTTCTATAGAGACCCAGAATGTTAGGGGAATATAAATGCATAATGCACAGTCTGGCATACTTTGTAATAATATTTTCTCTCTGCTTGGAAGACAAAATTCATGCAGATGAGCCTGATGTGTGTGTATACATATATGTATGTATATAGGTGAGTACATATGTGTGTGCCTTTTTCCTTATGAATGAAAATCTCACATCACCAACTGGTTTTTGGAGATCTTATTGATATTTCAAGTTCATCCTGTCCAAAACAGGACTAAATAACTTTTTCCCCCATAAACAAAACCTTCTTTTCAACTTCTCTGCTTTTATTGATGACATGATGACACCACAATTATTCCAGTTACTCAAGAGGACATTCTTATGATCAGCTTTGTCTTTTCATTCTCCCTTAACCTCTACATCTGGTTTGTTGAGAAATATCATCAATTCTATTCATATAATATTTTCTAAATATGTAAGGGAGGGGTTATACCCTAACCACAATTAATCAACTAAACAATAGATTAAACTAGGTATTAAATAAGTTTAGCATAATATTAGCATAATAACAAATCCTTAATCAATTTGAAAGGCCATAAGTCATTTTGCCAGTGGATGAAAAGGTAGATGACATCACCCAGATACTGACTATATGAGATCAAATCACAACTTCTGGTCTGCCTTTAAAAAGATAACTTAGTTCAGCAGCGAACTCAGGTCAGAAATAGGCCAATGAAGGAGTAGAGGACTCTAGGTATGAAAGCATCCTTGTACCTATATCACAAGGGAGTAAGCAAGGATAGGGAAGACATAACACAGAGGTTGTGTAATATTTTCCTTTCTCCCAAATAGCAGTGATACTGTAGTGAATGGAAAAAGGGGAGATGTATCTAACTAGGAGTAGAGAGATATCATGGGCAAATACTAACAAATACAGCTGCAAAAGGATACAGAACATGAACAGAACAAAAAGCTTCAGGGATTTTGACTGATTATGGCAGAGGAATATTGTCTATATATTCTACAAAGGAACCAATACCTTAAGAACTGAGTTACACAAAAGAGAGACTTCATGAAAATCCCAGTACTAAGACTTTGAAGATATACCTTTGCCACACATGATAACTCAACTAGAAAAGAATGTTAGCTCTGGACTCAGGAAAGGACTGACGGTAATCAAGAGTTGGGGGTTTACCTTTTAATAAATGTAATACATCAATACCTTTATGCTTGATGATTACACTAAGAGCACTTGTGTGATCAAATCACAACTTCTTCAATTCTCTGATTTGAGATAAAGAACAATGTTTTGTATCCACTTTATTAACAATACTTTTTCAGTAACTACCTTTGCTAATTGAAATTACTGGCTACTGATCAATGGGAAGCACATTGATGTTGCCTCAAAAGCAACCATACTGACACTTCCTGTAGTCAAAATGACAGAGTAAGGATTAAGTATCCATAACACTCCCTCATTCACCTGAAAAAAAAAACAATAAAATAGCACCTCCAAACAGATCATGGAATAGCAGACCTAGAAAAGAGACAGGGTGAGAAAAACTTTTAGTCCAAGTAATTTGAAAGGTCAGCAGGAAAGGCCTGTCTCACTCCAGTAAAAGGGGACTGTACTCCAGGACATTCTAGCAAGCCAGCAGCAAAATCCACCACACTAAACCATTGAGAGATCTTAAACTCCATTGTGGTGGAGGAGACAAACACTAACACCAGGAGCCCCACATATGCCTCAACATAGCTAGGTGAAGAGACAGACTCCACCTCTAAGAGCCATCAAGTTTTTTCAGCTTACCACCAAGCAAACAGGCAGACTTTATCTGCCAGGCATCCAAATGCTTCATAATAGCCCTAAACTGAAGAAATTCAGAGACACCCCAGTAGTTCCAGAACACACCAAAAACTATTGGAAGGACACCAGCTCATTACCAGGTAAGCTGCCATAGCCCTATGGCCTCCAGTAGCACCACTTACTCCCCATGCCACGAACTGAGCACAGCATCAGGCACAAAGGTCTTTCATATACCTCATGGCAACATTAGGGTAGTACCAGGTAAACTGCAGCCCCTTGCAAAAAAAGTCTGTATTGTGCCCCTCCCGTCAGAGGAAGAGCATTCAAATATAAAAGAAAGGGAAAGGGCCATAAACGGTGAGCAAAAAGCAACAAAAAAGACTCTGACCATAGAAAATTATTATGGTAAAAGGGAAAATCAAGACACAAACTCAGAAAAGTCCAGCAATGTCAAAACACGTATAGTCAAAGCCCCAGACAAAAATGGGGGTCCTAAGCCCAGAGGGAACTTATGTAAGAGCACAAAAAGGAGCTTAAAATAATATTAAAAAGGTCGAAGAAACATTGGAAAAAGAAATTATAGGGATAGAAGAGAATTATGAAAAAAAAAAGAGTTGACAGCTTGGAAAAAGAAAACAACTGCTTAAAAAGTAGAATTTGCTAAATGGAAAAGGAAGTGGAAAAACTAACTGAGGAAAACAAGTCCTTAAAAATTTCATTTGGGTAAGTGGGCACTAATGACTCTATGAGGCATCAAGAATCAATCAAGCAAATTCAAAAGAATGAGAAAATAGAAGAAAATGAAAATACCCCATGGGAAAAATAAAGTGACCTCAAAAATGGATACGGCAGGGACAATGTTTGAATCATTGATCTTCCTGAAAGCCATAATTAAAAGGCAGACCAGGATGTCATCTTTCAAGAAATTATCAAAGGAAACTGATTTTATGCCCTGGAATCAGAGGTCAAATAGACATTTCATGAATCCATTAAGGATCACCTCAGGAAAGAGATCCCAAAACAAAAACTCCAAAGAATATTTTAGCCAAATTTGAGAACTATCAAATGAATTGGAAAACGTGTCCAGAAAGGAACAATATAAATATTAGGGGACCACAATCAGGATTACACAGGACTTATCAATTGCATGGTAAAAGAAAGGAGGTCAGGGAACATGATATTCTGGAAGGCAAATGAGTTAGTGATACAACCAAGTATCACCTACTGGGCAAAATTAAGTCATTTTAATTTAAAGCTAAATTAATATTTCAAGGGAAAGAATGATCATTCAGTAAAATGGAAGAACCTCAAGGTTTCATAAGAAGAATAACAGAACTGAACATAGAAAAACCAATTCCCAATATCAAAACTCAGGAAATACTCAAAAGGGGAGAAATGGGGAAAATAAAATAAAAGGTATTCAATGGATCTGAATTCTTTACACCTTTTCATGGGAAGATGATACTTGTAAGTCTTAAAAAATTGTACCAATTATAGTATAGCTAGAAGGAATATACATAGACAAATGTCAGATATATGAGATGAATTTGAGTAAATGACACAAAAATAATAAAGTGATGAAAAAGAGGAGACCACTGGGTGCAAAAGAAAGGGAGAGATAGAATGAGGTAAGTTATTTCACGTGTCGAAGCATGAAAAACTTATTATAGTAGAGGAAAAGATGAAAGGGTGGGACATCAACATTGCCTGAATGTTACTCTCATCAGTATTGGCTCAAAGAGGGAATAACATTCAAAATCAGTTTAACACAGAAATCTGCTTTACACAATTGGAAAGCAGGAGGGAAGGGGATGAAGTCAAGGGTAGTGGAGATGAATAGAAAAGAGGGTGAGCATGAGAGATGGTAGAAAGAAAAATAAACACTGTTAAGGAGGAAAATGGTGAAAGAAGAGAGAAGACAGAAGGAAAAATAGGATGGAGGGAAATACATAGTAATAATTACTGTGAATGTAAATGGGATGAACTTTCCCATAAAATGGAAGCAGATAGCAATCTGGATCAAAAACCAGAACCCTGCATTTTGCTCTTTACAAGAAACACACTTAAAGCAGAGAGATGCCCAAAATAAAGGAAAGGGAATGGAACACAATCTATTTTGCTTCAGTTGAAGGAAAAAAAAAACAAACAAACCAGGGAGAGCAACCCTGATAGCAGACAAAGCTAAAGCAACAACAGATCTAATTAAATGAGATAAGGAAAGAAACTACATCTTAGTGAAAGCTATCATAGACATTGAAATAATTCCAATATTAAGATTGTCTGCCTGTAACATCTCCGGAGAAGGGAAGAATTTATGAACAAACAAGAAACAGAGAGCATTATAAAATGAAAAATAGATAATATTGAATAAATCAAATTAAAAAAAAACTTTTACAGAAATAAAACCAATGCAGTCTAGAAAGAAAACTGAAAGCTAGGAAATAAACTTTATAGCAAGTATCTCTGATAAAGGCCTCATTTCTCAAATATATAATTGAGTCAAATTTATAGGAATATAATCCATTCCCCACTTGACAAATGGTCAAAGTATATAAACAGGAAGTTTTCATATGAAGCAATCAAAGCTATCTATAGACATATGAATAAATTTTCTAAATCAGTTTTGATTAGGGAAATGCAAATAAAAACAACTCTGAGGTACCACCTCAAATCTATCAGACTGGCTAATATGAACATTTTAAAAATGATAAATTTTGGAGAGGATGGGAGATAATTGGGATACTAATGTACACCAATTGGTGGAGTTGTGAGTTGATCCAACCATTCTGGAGAGCAATTTGGAACTATGTCCAAAGGACAACCAAACTGAGCCTTTGGTCCAGCAAAATCACTACTAGATCCCAAAGATATAAATCTCTTTCCCTCACAAGGTTTCATAAGAAGAATAGCAGAATTGAACACAAAAAAATCAATTCCCAATATCAAGTACCAGGAAATACTCAAAAGGGAAGAAATGGGGAAAATAAAATAAAAGGCATTCAATGGATCTTAACTCTTTATATCCTTTGATGGGCAGATGATACTTGTAAGGGAAGGGACCCGCATATGAAAAAATATTTATAGCAACCCTTTTTTATTGTGGCAAAATATTTGAAGTTGAGGACATACCCATCAATTGGAGAATGGCTGACCAAGCTGTGGTATATAAATGTAATTGATTAATATTGTGTAATAAGATATTATGAACAGGCAGATTTCAGGGAAAAAAAGGAAAGATTTGTATGAACTGATACAAAGGAAAATGAGCAGAATGAAGAACAAACATTTTACCTGGTATCAACAAAAATGTATACTGATCAACTGAGAATGACTCAGCTCTTCTCAGCAACACAAGGTTCCAAGAAAAATACAATAGATTCAAAAGGAAAATGCTATCTATTTCAAGATAAAGAACTTATGAACCTTTAATGAAGAACAAAGCACATGTTTTTCACTTGCTTTATTCTTTTTCATGTCTTTTTTTCTTTTTGATCTGTTTCTTCTCTCACAACGGTGACTAATATGGAAATGTGTTTTATAGGATAGCACATGTATAACCTTTATCAAATTGCCTCTAATTTTAGGATGGGGGATGGAAGGGAGAAAAATTTAAACGTAAAAATCTTGTAAAAATTATCTCTACATATAATTGAGGAAAGATAAAATATTATATTAAAAAGCAATGATGATGGAGAACAAATAACTTAAAAGTTATTTCTGGAGCTCTCTGAATGATAGTCAGCTGTAATTTGGAGATCCAGCAAACAGCAGTATAATTTTGAGTTAGGGTAGTAGTCCAAAAGGGAGCACTTCATACGAATCCTCTCCCTAGTCACATGAAGTTCAATTCCTCACCTTCTTTGCCTGGAAGAATTCAGTGGCTCTTAATTGGTCTCCCCTTTTGCAGCTTCTCCCTTCCTCAATTAATTCTCCAAACAAATGTTAAAGTGAGGTTACTAAAATGTCTGACCATGGTACTCCTATATTCAAGAAGATTCAATGGCTTCTTCTTGACAGAAGGATAAATATTCTGGGTCTTTAAAGCTCTTTAAAAATCTGTGCAACCTAGGTTTTCAGACAGACTACGTTACATTTCTCATGATCTCTACCTTTCAGTCAAACCAACCTCTGATGTATTCTGTTCATAATATTCATACTTCTATGTACATGCCTTTGCATGGACTATGTGTTCAGTCATTCAGTTGTGTCTGACTCCTCGTGACCCTGTGGATGACAGCATGCCAATACTGGCCCTGGGGTTTTCTTGATAAGGGTATGGGAGTGGTTTGCCATTTCCTTCTCCTGAGATTTGTTGAGGTGTTAGTGTTTGTATTTGTCTTTTATTCTCTAAGAAGACCATGGCATCAGGGTGATGACTACATGACAAGGAGACATATAGATGTAAATGACTACATGACTTGCAGTTGACTTTTATTTGAGTGAGAGAGAACTGTGCTAGGTTACCAGCCTAACTTTCTCCTCCTGGTCCAGTGACCAGATATTCATCAGGATGCCTAGAGATGACCCAGGATGCAATGGGAAACCCTGGCTCTTGTAAGTAAGAGTATTTTCAGGTTCCCATTTTGAGGGAAGTAATGTCCATTCAGTGAATAGACCCCTTTAAGAAATGAGTCAAGGGATGGCCCCAAGAGAAACAGCTAGGATTTGCATTCACTATGATCCAGGAGGGTAAAAAATAGCCATTAAACTGTGCTTAGTGGGGACTTATTGTAGTCTAATCTGTGAGTTCTAGAGGGAAGGAAGGAAGGAAGGAAGGGAGGAAGGAAGGAAGGAAGAAAAGAAATCTAACTAGTAAGCCCCAAGTTAACTAGGCAGATTTCTCCAGGGTTCACATTTCTAGTAACTCTCTGAGGCTAGATTTAAACTCAGGTCTTCCTGATTCTAAGCCCAACACACTATCCAATGAACCATCTAGCTGCCTTACACAGACTATCTGCTATAGTAATGCTAACTCTCCTCAGTTCTACTTTTAATCCTTATTGCACTTCTAAGGCTCAGCTCAAATGTTATTCCCTTCATGAGTTCGTAACCAATACTCCCAATTATTAGCGCACCTCCCTCCTGCCAATTACCTTCTATTTACTTGTCTGTGTACATGTCGTTACCTCTCCAAGCAGAATTTAACTTCCTAGAAGGGAAGTAATTTTATTTTATCTCTGATTCTCTTGTGTCTAGCACATTTCTTGACACATAGGTGTTTAATAGATGTTGTTGATTACTTGAAATTAATTGTTTATCCTACTGAATCACACTCTCCTCGACAATTTATAGGCTTCTCTTATTGATCTAGAAACCCAATAACATAAGAGAACCATGACCAGGTTTCTAAAATCAGTGCATAATATTTTGTGGAAAAAGCTGTTATTTTAAATAAATTTATATCAGGGGAAAATGATAATGTTAACAAGGTAGAATCGTAACGATCTAGCTCAATGTTCTTATTCCTCTCATTTTACAGGTGAGAAAACTGAGGTGCAAAGAGGAAAAGTGATTTGGACAAAATTAGAGAAGTCTTAAGGGGCAGGGCTGTGGTTTAATTTAAACCATCTGAACATCAAGAATGATACAATAGTTTAGTGAGTAAGATGGGAATGAATTTTAGACATCTTAAACTCAACATTTCCAAATTTTAGTTTATTATATTTTCCCTCAAAATTTGCCATTCTTTTTGACTTCCCTATCACTATGGGGCTATTCATTATCCTTACAATCCTACAGGCTCATGACCTTGGTTCCATTCTTGTATCCTCAAAGTCTCCCACATCTTTTATACAATCAGTTGCCTAGTGCTATCATTTCTACCACAGTAAAATCTCTCCTATATTTCTCCCTTCTCCCCCCTGACAAAATAATTTTTCTGATTCAGGATCTCATAACCTCACTCCTAAAATATTTCTATAGCCTACTGCTTATTCTCCCTACCTTATGACTTTCCCCACTCCAGTCCATCTTCAAAGTTATCAAAGTGATCTTCCTGACCCATTTCTGACCTTGTCACATTCAATATATCCCAATGGTCCTATCACCTGCAAGAACAAATATAGAGTACTCTGGCTTTTAAAGTCCTTTATCACCTGACCCTTTTTCCCCTTTCCAGTTTTCTTATTACTTACGTCCTGATAAATGCTCCATTCATTAACCCTCTTGTGATGCAATGATGCTAACTTCCTTACTGTTCCTCCCACAAGGCTCTCTCTCCTTATTCCCATTATCATTGCTTTCCCCATTCCTGAAATTCTATTTCTGCTCATTTCTTCCTTTTGCCCCTGGATTCCCTGGTTTCATTCAACTTCCATTTAAAAACCCACTTTCTATAGGAAGTTTTTTTTTTCCCAATTCCTCTTCATACTAGTACTTTCCTTTAGTTGTTTATTCTCCTCTTATGCTCTGTATTGCCTGTTTATATGTAATTTTCTGAATGTTGTCTTCTCCATTAGACTGTAAGTGCCTTGAAAACAGGGACTATCCTTTACATTTCTTTGTATCCTAAGTGCTTAGCATAGTGCCTGACACATAGTGGAAGCTTAATTCATTTTTGCTGAATTCAAGTAGGGTTGTACATTTTTTTTTAAATGGACCCAGTAGTGATAATATATAGGTGTGTGTGTGTGTGTGTGTGTGTGTGTGTGTGTGTGTATATATATATACCCTCAAAAACTTACCTCTGTAAATTCCAGAGGAAAATGAATTATCTATCCTGTTGCCTCCCTCTGGGTGTTTAAAGAATGACAGCAATAGTAATGTCTTGATTTACATTGTATTGCTGTACATCTTTTGAAACATGCATATCAGTTATCCATATGATCTTAAGCAAGTCATTTCAACTTCATTTTCATCATTTAGAAAATGGGGCAATGTAAAACTTGATGATATCTTAATGTCTCTTTCAGTTCTAAATATATGCTCCTCTGGTCTCACTCAGTATGAGTCTTTCAAAGAAACAAAGATGATTTCCTATCCCCATTCCATCTATCAGGGAAATAGAATCTGAGAGATATCAAATGTTAGAGCCAGGCCTTGAATCTAATTTTTCTCATATGTTATCTAGTGATCTATCCCCTAGATCATACAGTAAACTAAATCTAATCCATTTTCTTAATTTCTAAAAAAACAAACAAACAAAAAAAAAAAACCTAGGTAGCTTTTTTTCTTGCCCTATGTAAATTCACTGAAGTGTGTTAAAGTGTTGCCATAATATAGACATGCCACTCAAATGCTTGCCTTGCTTATAGATGTAACATCAATTATCTTCAAATGGGTATCTAGTGAACTTTTAAGGTTTGTCATATTAGCAATATCCTTCATTTGATTTTTTTTATAAAGTCATTAAGGAAAAGCATTCACAATACTATAGTGGGATTATATAAAGGTTATCAATCTTCATATTTTCATCATTGAGTAGTAAATTCCAAATGCATTGTTCCCTATTGTAAAGAATTAATTGGAATACAATGAGAACAATCTAGCATTGACATATTTGCTAGGGGATATAAAAATGGATCAGAATTATTGATGATTTCTCTCTGGTTTTATCAAAGAAATGTCCTGATCTCATCAGAACAATTCTCTTCTTTTTCTATTAACATTTAAATGTAAAACAACAGAAAGATATTTACATAGTGCTTTAAGTTTTAAAGAACACTTTCCTCACAACTGCCTCATGAGGTAGACAAATAATTCCATAGTTAAGAGTGCCTTAAGAGAACAGGAAGAATGAAATATGTGGTCACCTGGGCAGTATTGAGAGGCCATATTGCCTAAGAAGGGAAGAGGACAAAAGAGAAAAGAAAATTTTACACTAATAGATTTCACAGAATTCTAAGATCTCCTTGAATTCTTCTCCTTCCAACCTTTAAAAAGATTTCCTGCTTTTCCCTCTTGAAAACATTTGTCTAAGCAATAATCAATAATTGTCAATGATTTTACATTTTGAGTGACTGCAGACAAGATGAGTGAAGTTTAACTTATGAAAATAAGAAGGCATCTACCAATGTTTTAAACATGAAGAGTATAAGAAGGCTACCTTCCCTAAAATTTCTCCCACACCTGTCTTAGAGTGTAGAGATGTCAAATACAACACTCTTAAGTAGGGAATTAGATTAAAACATAACTGGGAAATATATAATTAAATGAATAAAATACATCAAGGAGAATATTAATGTGTGATTTTCTAAGTTAAAATGCACCCTGTAGAGATCCTGATGTATATATGGTTTAATCTCATTGAATTTTGACATCACTGCTTTAGAGGGCATGGCGTTTCTACCACTTATCTCCTTCCTTCCTATGGCCATAAGTTGATCAACTCTAAAGAAATGTCGAATCTGAAGACTTGAGTCTCAGATCTAGATGTTCCCTGTGTGATCTTGTTTTGATCTTTTTTTGGCTTAATTTTCTTAATGTATAAAATAAAGAAAAGAACTCTTGGACTACCAATCTCAGTGTATATGAATTTCCAAAGCTCTTTATAACTATGAAATGCTGCATAAAAGAAAGTAGATAATTAGGGGGGGATAGAGGATAGAGTGAAAGATTTGGTGTCAGGAGAATGTGATCTTTAATCCAGCTTCAGGTATTTACTATGTGTGACACTGGCCAAGTCACTTTACCTCTCTCAGCCTCAGTGCTAATCTGTGAAAAAAAGGTATAATTATGGTATTTACATCAAAGGGTTGCTATAAGGAGCAAATGAAATTAATGTGGAGAGTGCATTTCAAGCTTTGAAATGCTATATAAATGCTAGTTAATAGTTACTCTTCCTGTTATTGTTGTTGTTGTTGTTATTGTTCCTCTTCCTCCTCCTTCACCTCATCCTCCTCCACCTCATCCTCCTCCTTCCAGTTTTGTTGAATTGAAGTATTATAAGGAGGATATTATGGCTTAATTGTATAATAGAGCTAGTTTTTGAAATAAGTGTTTATAATAACTCACAAATTTTCAATCAATATCATCCCTCTAGTACTACTTTGTTTGGGAAAGTTTATATGTTAAATACTTAACCTAAGGAGAAGAGGTGTGTTACACAAATAACAATGAACAAAACATTCTCCAAGTCCTGTTCCCTACCAGTTCCAAGACCTTATAAATATTGCTTTCATAAATTAAGGTGTGGTTTTACAATGTTTATCAATCTCCTTTCTTTTATGAACTTGACCTATTGTGAGCATGAGCACTCAATGAAATACTAATAAATACATAGAATAAAATTGGGTGTGAACTTTTCTATAGATTACTCTCTATTTTCAAATTACTCTTAATTGGAAAAATGTAAATAGGTGCTTGTTTAAACTGATTTCTCTGATACAATTGATAATATAACTACATTCTATTATACACACATTTGCATAGCTCTCTAGGTCATTGTGTTTAATTCTTTTATAAACAATAAGTATAACTTTCCCATCAACACCATGGGGGAGGAGAATTTACATATGAAAAATACCATCTCATGACTTTGAGCAAGGAGAAACTTATTTTTTTCCAGGGTAGATATCTTCCAGCATGGTTTCATTCACTTTATTAAGGGTATTATTTTCTTTTCTTGAGGGCATTGTCTTACCCTTCCACTCTTTACCCTTCCCTAGCTGTAGACTTATGTCTGAAAACCTGCTACTTGAATTTACTTCTTTACTCCCTACTTTTTTTTTTACTTTAAAAACATTATTTGAGGGGCAGCTAGGTGACGCAGTGAGTAGAGCACCGGCATTGGAGTCAGAAGGAAATGAGTTCAGATCCGGACTCAGACACTTAACACACACACAAACAAAAACCTAACCATGTGAACTTGGGCAAGTTACTTAACCCCAATTGCCCTCCAAACAGAAAAAAAAAATGTTTTATTCTGAACTTAAAACATAAAGCAAGAATTCCCACAACAAAATAGAATGGGGCAGGAGGAATTACACATGAAACTGCAAATCAATTATATACAACTTTGTATTTCTTTGAAAATATATAACAAAGGTATCATGTAACCTTCTTCTTCCCTTTTATTCTCCCACCCACCCCTAGAGATATCTCCAATTTGACACAAATATGTATATATGTAAAATCATTCTATCCATACTAAAGTTTTACCATCTATTGAAATGCAAATGTTTACAGCAATGGGTTGCTCTTTAAATTACTGTAAATTATTTACATCTGAAAGGATAAAATCAGGTTTTGTTAGAGAGGCAAGGATTGAGGTTCAGTGGGTAGAAACATTGGGACAAGTCATAGAAATACACATACATATGGAACTAGAAAGGTTGTTTTTTTTTTTTTTTCAAAAAAGGGTTTTGCCCTGAAAAGACCCCATAAGTAGTTCCTCTCTTTAAATATCATATTGCCAGGTTCAGCTCAACATTCTAGTCTTTTGAAGTATTTTAAAATACTGATACCATCCTCCAATATGTGAATAGACAGAGATTGAAATGATTTCAGATTTAGTATTGATGTCCATTTCATGGATTTCTATGGTAAATTGGAGGAAAAACATGGAGGAGAAGGAGAAAATTTGGTCATGCTTCCTTCGGTTCTCTCAAGGAAATATTATAGAATATCAAATATAAAGTGATCATTTTACCACTAAGGAAAAAAAAGGTCCAGAAAAATTAAATCTCTTCCCTAACAGAAAGTAACATACATTCAGTTCAATTTTAATCTGTGACTCCAAATCTAATTTTTGTTTTCTTTTGTTTTGTTTTATTTTCCCCAATCCACCATGTTCCCTGTACCAGCCTTCCAGGTGATACCATTTTTTTTTGCTTGATTAGAACATTCTCCAGATGGCAGGCGCAGTCTTTCTCAGGGAATGTATCCACAGCCTTTCCATTGCTCCAGAATCCATTTAGGTTTCAATTCTAGGTTTTGGAAAATGGAGATCATTTCCATTCCTCCAAAGACATTATAATAGTATAATAATTTTTGATGGCATTATCTGATAGAAGGAAATGAAGGAGCTTCTCTTTGACTTTAATGGTAATGGGAATTTGGAGTTCTTCCCTGCCCCTTAATAAGCCTAAGTGAACTGGAGAACCTTCACTGATAAATGTAGTCACATGGAACCTGTGGTGGGAGGAGTTTGCTGATGGAAGGAACAGAGCCCAACAGGAGAATCTTGTTTAGGCCAGGCTTGTTTTTCAGGTATGCCCACATGGTTATTTTATAATTAGGCAAAGGGTCATGAAGATTGTGATATTCACTGACCCTGAGAAGGATATATATATATATATATATATATATATATATGTATATATGTATATATATGTATATATATGTATGTATATGTATATGTATATGTATATGTATATGTATATGTATATGTATATATACACATACATATGTATACATACATACATATGTATGTATATGTATATACACACACATACATATGTATGTATATGTGTACATATACATGCATATGTGTGTATACACACATATACATATACACACATAAATTTGAGGTGAAGTTTTCCTTTGGGGCTCACTTTGGGAAGTGTTGTGTGATTTTACTAGATAAGATTCTGGGTAGCCCTTGAACACCCCACACCCATACCCCTCCACCCCCGGCTTTGAAAACCCAGACACTGTTGCTTCTCTCTCTCTGGTAACTATGTACATGTGCAATATCAGACAGCTAGAAGCCCTGTCTGTCAGTCTACTGAACTGTGTCATTTTTTTGTCTGCTTGTAACTTTTGTTTGTTCTTTTTGTAGTTCAAGGTGCTAACTTTTTCCCCTGAACTATGTAAATGATATATGTTTTATTAAATTAAGATTGCAAACCATTTCTCAGTTGCTTTCCTTTAGAAAATCAGATCAAGTGGGTGGCTAGGTGGCACAGTGAGTAAAGTGCCAGCCCTGGAATCAGAAGGACCTGAGTTCGGATTCAGCCTCAGACACTTAATGCACACACAAACAAAAACCTAGCTGTGTGGCCTTGGGCAAGTTACTTAACCCCAATTGCCCTCCACAAAGCAAAAAAAAAAAAAAAATCAGATCAAAGAACCTATACTAGCTGCTATCCTGGGTATGCTAGCATACTTGCTGTTACATTGACTGATGGCATTAATTGTATGTGTATACGGATAGAAAAATGCGAGCACTTTTTTAACAGTGATATTAAACAACTATTTTGCTAATCACTGTGATGAACTTGAAGTAAGCTAATCTACTATCTATCTATCAATCTATACATACATATATAATTTTATTATTAGTATTACATAAAATGTTGCATTTTTATTCACTAGTTTTCATATCACTATAGTCATCTATAAAATATGAAAAAAATTATTTCACTATGTCATAGGCTACCATGAAGATCAAATGAAAGAAGTCATGTGTAATACTTTCTGCCCCTTTTTGGTTACTCTCAGATTCACTATACGCAAAGGGTAATCATATCTCAATCTTTGACTCATAAGTTCCAATTTCCATTCATTCCCTGTTAACCACAACAGAATCAATCATTCATCATTGAAATTTATTTTTAAAAGAATGAAAGTATGCTGCAGTGAAAGCAACAGTGGCCTTAGAGCTAGAAAATCTTGCCTCAAATTCCAACCCTAATGTTTTACTGCTTCCTTTTGGTTCCAGAACATAATATTAAAGGATCATAGATTTAGAATTAGAAGGGTCCTTAAAGGTCATCTAGTCCAATCCCCTTATTTTCCAAATAAAGAAACTGAAGTCCTGAGAATTTAAATCATTCACTCATGGTTGCAGAAACAAAATGTGGCATTGCAGGGAAGTTTTATAATTCTAGAAAGCAGAATAAAGGATCTACTCACATAAAGAACCTCTGAAAGTTAGCACAAATTTTAAGTTCTGAATCCAATCAAATCCAATCCGATCAAAATCATATCTAAGAGACTGCCACTAATGTGTTTAATTTTGCTAGGTTTTAAGCAAAGAGCATATTAATTTTTAAAAAATGATCTAAATTTTCATACATTTCCTCTAAAGAAATGGCAGTTACTTTCCCCACAAGTTGAGGGAGGGACAATACGCAGAAAATATATGCTACCAAGTTAAATTCATCCATAGGAAACTCAGGCAACCAGGAAATGAACAAGCATGATTTGGACATTTCACCACTAACAACTACAGTCACCGGTGTTTTCTGGTTGCAAAATTATACCATGCTCTATAGATTTCCAGTAATTCTCTGCTGATTTCCTGTCTCCCTGAACATCTTTGTCTGCTTGCAACATTTTTTCTTGATCTGGGAACACTCGAATCTGCCTCTAATATTTCTGGCCGTATTCATTTTAGCCATCATATTCAGGAACTGATTGGTGATTCTTTCAAATTCTATTTTACTTTCTGGTTACAGAGCATTAGGGCAGTTTTCCCTGATAATTTCTTTTTTTTTTTTTTAAATGCTTTATTAACTTCTCTTTTACATCATTCATTTCCGCCAGATTTTGAGTTACAATCATTTTCCCCCCATTATTCCCCTACCCAAACACCCAGAATAGTAGTCCCACAAGATATTGCTTCCTCCAATCTGCTCTCTCCCATACTTTCTCCCACACCCCCATTGACTTTTCCATTAGAGGAAGGTGAGTCTTTGTGTCCCAATGCCTGCACATCTTATCTCCCTATTACAAGGAAAAGAGTATTAATAATAGTATTTATATATATTTGAAACTTTTATTGTTATGACCTCGAATTTCAGATCCATTTCCTTCCTCCCTTGTCACCCAATCCCTCTGGGGAGATAAGTAATTCAGTATATGTTGTACATGTCTAGCTATGCAAAACATTATCATAGTAGATATATTGTACAAGGCTGCTTATAATTCCCTCCCACTCATCCCACCCCCACCTGGTCCATTCCCTACATGATCCTGTCTCTCTTCTATAGTGGGTACTTCCAACCTCCCCTCACCCCAAGGATGCCCTCTCATCCATCATCCCTCCTCACATCCCCCTTCCCCCTATCCTGCTGCAGGTTGAGATATCCCATTTAGTATGTATGTCATTTTCTCCCTGAACCAAATTCAATGTGAATGTGGTTTTGCCTTTTTAGCCTTCCTTATTCTCCCCCTCCTTTGCAACCACTTCCCCTTGCTTCTTCTACATGGGATAGTTTACCCTACCCTGTCTCTCCCCATCTCCTCTTGCCACTTTCCTCTCTCACCTCATAATTTCATCCCTTGAGTATTCTCCCTTCCCAACAAATTCAACCTATGCCCTCTATACATATATAACTGTAACCATATACACACACATTCACATATGTATTCATATGACCACACCCCCTTCTTCCATTATTTTCATAGTGAGAAAGATATCATCAGTCACGGTTATTGCTTTTCCATATAGGAATGAAAATAGTTCGACTTTGATAAGTTCCTTTTGATTTCTTTTCCCTGATTACCTTCTCAAGCATCTCTTCCTTCTTGTGTCTGGATGTCAAATTTTCTATTCAATTCTGGTTTTTTCCTCAAGAATGCTTGAAAGTCCTCTATTCCACTGAATGACCATATTTTCCCCTGAAACAAAATACTCAGTTTTGCTGGGTAGGTGACCCTTGGGTTCATTCCCAGTTCTTTTGCCCTCTGGAATATCATATTCCATGCCCTTCGATCCCTCAGTGTAGAAGCTGCCAGGTCCTGGGCTATTCTGATTGTGTTTCCACAATATTGAAATTGTTTCTTCCTGGCTGCTTGGAGTATTTTCTCCTTGTTCTAGGGATTCTGGAACCTGGCTATAATATTCCTGGGGGTTTTCTTTTTAATATCTTTTTCAGGACGTGATCGGTGGATTCTTTCAACCTCTATTTTGCCCTCTGGATCTAAAACATCAGGGCAGTTTTCCTTGAGAATTTCTTGAAGGGTGATTTCTAGGTTCTTTCCTTGATCATGGCTTTCAGGTAGTCCAATAATTTTTAAATTGTCTCTCCTGGATCTATTTTCCAGGTCAGTGGTTTTTCCCATGAGATATTTCACACTGCCTTCTAATCTTTCATTTGTTTGGATCTGCTTAACAGCATCTTGATTTCTCATAAAGTCATTAGCTTCCATTTGCTCCAGTCTAACTCTGAAAGAATGAATCTCCTCAGTGAACTTTTGAGATTCTTTTTCCATCTGGCAAATTCAAATTCTTAAGGCATTCTTCTCCTCATTGCCCTTTTGGGCCTCCTTTGCCATTTAAGTTAGTCTATTTTTTAAGGTGTTGTTTTCCTCAGTCAGGCTGTTGACCCTCATTTCATACTTTTCCTGCATCCTTCTCATTTCTCTTTCCAATTTTTCCTCCACTTCTCTTATTAGATTTTTAAAGTCCTTCTTAAGGTCCTCTATGGCCTGCAACCCGCTCATGTTTTCCCCTGGGGCTTTTGGAGCAGGACTTCTGACCTCACAGTCCTTTTCCTGCTCTATGCCCCCAAAATAGGAGTCTAGGGTTGCATTTTTCTGTTTCCTTTGCCTTGGCGTGTTGCCACTTAATTACTTGACTTTTGGGCTTGTTGCCACACTATGGCTTTAAGGCCAGATAGAGGAATTTTCGTCGCGAACGTGTGGGGGGCAACTTCCATTTCTGGCAAGCTGTAAATCCACCCAGGACTTCCACCCTAGATCACAATCCAGATCCAGGGAGGTTAAGACAAGAGTGATTACCCCCCAAGACTGATCACTGGATCTCCCTACGATTTGCAGGCTGGGAGCTGGAGCTGCCTCTGAAAACTACAAAATGGTGTATCTCCTCAGCGGCTTCTAGCCCCCAGGGGAGGGAGCCAAAGCATTCCCTAAATTCCGGTACCAAAGTCCATAGGATACTAACCTCTTACTTTGTCCTAGGCATGTCTATGTTGATAAATCTGGAGTCGCCACAGCTCCTGGTGTTCTGGGGATCCTTCAGCCGGCTGCTGGCCCTGCCGCCCTGGGGCTAAAACCTCGGCTCACGTGGACCTGGGCTCCACTCGGCTTCTGCGCTCTGCGCACTGCGTACTGCCAGGTCCCAGACCACTGGGCTGGTCCTTCCTGCAGGGCTGCTGGGCTGTCCTCAGTGGTAGGTTAGCTTCTCTGTGTTCTTCTGTGGGTGCTGGGGCTCCAGAAGTTGTTCAGAGTTCCCTTTTACATAGTTTGGGGGGAATCTGGGGGCAGAGAGGCTTGGATGGGCTGTTTCTACTCCGCCATCTTGGCTCTGCCCCTCTCTCTGATAATTTCTTGAAAGATTATGTCTATATACTTTCTTTATCATGGTTTTCATGTAGAACGATATTTTTTTAGTTATCTTTCCTAGATCTATTTTACAGATCATTACCCTTTCGACATTACACTTCCACCCTGACATAACAGCCCTTTCTTGCTGACCCTCTAGGGTGTCCAAGGTATCCATGAGCTGAGAGGTTCAGTAACCACCACAGTTGCCACCAATTCAGTAACTGCTCTTGGCTCACTGGACCCCAGCCTTCACTGATGTAGCTTGGGCTTCACTGCATTCCTCTCTCAGCATGGTGTAACAGACATTTCCTGCCAATCTTGTAAGTTGTTTTGGGCTGAAATTTTGTTTTATTTCCTCTTTTTATGTGTTCTATTGTTATAGAACTTATTTAGTCATTTTTAAAGGTATTTGGAGGGTTTTAGAGGAGATCTCAGGTTAGTCCCTTTCTTTACTCTGCCATCTTGGCTGAGCCCACCTACCTCTGGACATTACACTCATTTAATAAATCAAGTCATCCCCAAGCCCTCCCTTACTTAAGTCCAGTTCACTTGGATGTTGTGGCATTACCTCCCTGATATCATGGTCCTTTTTGTGAATGAAGGATAAACAACAGTCATACATGTGCACTTATTAAATGCCTACTAATTCCCATGGATTGTCCTAGTCACTGGAGACAAAAAAAGAAGAAAAAAAGGAAATTAGTTATTCTTTCCAGGAGTTGAATTCCTATAAGGTAAATTCATATATATATATATATTACACAGAGGTATCTCCTGTCAGCTTTAGATTATCTAAGCTACCATCTGAGGAAAGATAAAAATACCTTCTTAGCTGTTATGCTATCTTCCTATCATTAGTTGGCCTTCATCCATCATATGGCTTTTACAAATAAGGGGATAGACCTGCTCCTTAGCTTATAAGATCAGGACAATATTTAATAATGTAGATCGTAAGTAGTAACACTCATACATATAACTAAAGACATTTTTAGGAAAAAGCTAGTTATTGGAGTCAAGATGGTGGAGTAGAATCAAGACTTTCTCAGGGCTCTGACTCCCACCTCCTACAATTCATATAAAAGTTACTGTGAAGAAACTTGGGAGCTACAAAACCCAAAAAACAACATACAGAAGCTAAACTCCTGCTGAGGACAGCTGGCAGGATAACAGTAAGGGCCCAGTGAAGTGCTATGGGAGCTAAGCCCAGACATGAATGAACCAGAGATTTTAACCTGAGGGCAGGCCTCACAAGCCACTGGCTGGAGGGTCTTGAGTTGACCAGCAGCTGTGGCAGTTTCCAGAATTACCAAACCATGAATGCTAAGGACAAAGTGAGAAGTCACTGCAGTGTGGACTTTGGGATCCAGCAGTTTGAGAATGAGATTGGCCTTTGCCTCTGTTGTGAGAAGCAACTGAGGTGCAAAGGCCCTGAAGCTGCCACTATGTGGCAGCTTCAGCTCCTGGACTGCAGAGTGTAGGGGGATGAAATGACCATTCAGAAGGGTAATGTTTTTTGCTTTAACATGCTTGGATCTGTATTGTGGTCTAAGGTGGAGGTCCTGGGATGTATGACCAGCTTGTCAGAGCATGTGGAGGCTTCAGAACTGGCAACCAACTAATACCTTGAGCAGCTGAGAAAACCCCAGCATATAGGACAAAGCTCCCCTGTCTGGTGGCAGAGTCCTACTGCAGCAAAAATTCCAAAAATCAAGGATTTGAGTAGCAACATGGGTAGGCAAAAGAAGCAAAGCAAAAAGAGTAATGCAACTTTTCACTCCTATTTTGGAGACAAAAAGGATGAAAGCATATAACAGGAGGAAGACAGCAAAGTCAGAACTCCTGCACCAAAATTTTCCAAGAAAAATATGAGCTGGTTACAGGTCATAGAGGACCTTAAGAAGGATTTTGACAACCAAATAAGAGAATGGAGGGGAAAATGGGAAGAGAAATGGAAACAATGCAAGAAAATTATGAAAAGAGATTCAACAACCTGATAGAAGAAAATAACACATTAAAAAATAGACAAACTAAAATGACAAAAGAGGCTCAAAAAGGCAATGAGGAGAAGAATGCCTAAAAAAGACGCATTTGCCAGATGAAAAAAGAATTTTAAAAGCTCACTGAAGAGAATCATCTCTTCGGAATTAGATTTAAGCAAAAGTAAGCTAGTGACTTCATGAGAAATCAAGATATTATTGAACTTATCCAAACAAGTAACAAAAATAGAAGGCAATGTGAAATATCTCACTGGGAAAGCTGCTGACCTGTAAAATAGATCCAGGAGAGATAATTTAAAAATTATGGGACTACCAGAAAGCCATGATCAAAAAAAGAATTTAGGAATCATCCTTCAAGAAATTGTCAAGGAAAATTGCCCTGATGTTTTAAAGAGGGCAAAATAGAGGTTAAGAGAAGCTACAGATCACCTCTTGTAAATGATCCCAAAAAGAAAACTCCTTGGAATATTATAGCCAGGTTCCAGAATTCCCAGATCAAGGAGAAAATATTACAAAGCAACCAGGAAGAAACAATTTAAATCTGTGGAAACACAATAAGGATAACATAGGATCTGGCAGCTTCTACACTGAGGGATTGAAGGCCTTGGAATATGATATTCTGGAGGTCAAAGAAGCTAGAATTAAAAACAAATAACCCAGCCAACAAAACTGAGTATCATGTTTCAGGGGAAAATATGGTCATTTAATGGAGTAGAGGTCTTTCAAGCATTTCTGGAGAAAAAAACCAGAGTCAAACAGAAAATTTGACATTCAGATACAAAAAGTATAAGAAGGATAAGAAAGTAAACAGGGAAAAGAAATCATAAGGAGTGGGAAGAGCCAAGATAGTGGAGTGGAAACAGCACTTCCATGGTGCTCTGAGCCTCACCCCTTTCAAATTTATGTAAAAGGGAACTCTGAGCAAACTCTGGGGCTATAGAACCAATAAAATGACACAGAGAAGCTAAGCTGTGGGTGAGGACAACCTGGCACCCCAGGAGGGAGTAGCCAGCACAGTGCTCTGGGAGCTGAGCCCAGAACTTTGTGAGTAGGAGGTTTTAGTCCAAGGGCAGCCTGACCAGCAGTCTGCTGTAGGGACTCAAGAGCACCAGCAGCTGTGACTTTTCAAGAATTATCGACACATAGATGCCTAGGACAAAGTGAGAGGTAAGTGCTCTATGGGTTGTGGGACTAGTTGGGAGAGCACATCTGCCTCTTTCCTTGGGGGCAAGAAGCCACTGATTAGCCTTGATGCAGTCTGCCATGTTGGAGCTTCAGTTCCTGGCCTGTGGAATGTAGGGGGATATGCCAATCGGTATGGGAGGGGTAATCACTCTTGCTTTAACCTTCTTGGGTCTGGATTGCCTTATGGGGTGTAGGTATTGGGGCATGTGACCAGCCTGTCAGAATGTGTAGAGGCTTCAGAAAGGGCACCCAACTAATACATCCAGCAACTGGGAAAACCCCAGAATTTGGGTTGGAAACTCCCCTGTGTAGTGGCAGAGTCGTACTGTGGCAAGGAGCCCAAAAGTCAAGTAATTGAGTGGCAACATGCCTAGGCAGAGGAAATAAAATAAACAGAAAAATTCAACATTAAACTCCTTTTCTGGGGGCAAAAGATCAAAGCATGGAATAGGAAGAGGACTGGGAGGTCAGAACTCCTGCACAAAAAGACAGAAATTAAAATACGAGCTGGTTGCAGGCCACAGAGGACCGTAAGAAGCAGATAAGAAAAGTGGAGGAAAATTGGGAAGAGAATTGAGAAAGGTGAGTGATAAGTATGAAATGAGAATCAACAGGCTGACTGAGGAAAATAATACTTTAAAGAATAGACTAACTCAGGGAGTCAAAATGGTGGAGACCATGCACCTCTGATTACCACAATTTCCAAATTCATATAAAAGGCAACTGTAAACAATCTCTGGAGCTCCAGAACCCACAAAATGACACAGAAAAGCTAACTTCTTGCTGAGGATAGTCCAGCAGCCCAGCAGGGAGTGGCTAGCACAGCACTCTGGGAGACGAGCCCAGGACTTTGTGAGTTGGAGTTTTTAGCCCCATGGCAGCCTGACAAGCAACCAGCTGGAGAGACTTCAGAACACCAGCAGCTGTGGCATTTCCAGAATTACCAAAGCAGACAAGTGCCATAGACAAAGTGAGAGGTTAATGTGGTATGGATTTTGGGACTCATTAGTTAGAAGAGTTTGTGGCCTCTTTGCCTGGGGCAAAAAGCCACTGAGAAGCATCAGCATATTCTTGGACACAATCAGCAGCTTCAGTTCCTAGCCTAACTGTAGGGGGATCCTGTGATCAGTATGGGGGTAAACACTCTTGCTTTAAGCTTCTTGGATCTCGATTGTGGACTGGGGTGGAGGTGCTGAAATCAAAGATCAAAGCATGGAAGAGGAGTAGTACTGGAATGTCAGAGCTGCTGCACCAAAAGCCCCAAATGAAAAATACAAACTGGTTACAAGCCATAGAGGACCTTAAGAAGGATATTGAAAGTCAATTAAGGGCAAGGAGAGCCAAGATGGTGGAGTAGAAACAGCACTTCCAAGATGCTCTGCCCCAAACCACATCCAAACTATGTAAAAGGGGACTCTGAACAACTTCTGGAACCCCAGCACCCACAGAATGGCACAGAGAAGCTAAGCTCCGACTAGAGACAGCTCAGCAGCCCTGCAGAGAGGGCCAGCACAGTTCTCTCAGAGCCAATAGCCCAGCTCATGGAAAGCCAAGCCCAGGTCCTCTTGAGCCATGGTTTTAGCCCCAGGGTGGCCAGGGCAGCAGCTGGCTGGAGGGATCCCAGAACCCCAGCAGCTGTGGTGATTCCAGAATTATCAACGCAGACATGCCTAGGACAAAGTGAGAGGTTAGTTCCCTATGGACTTTGGGACCAGTATTTGGGGAACGTGTCAGCTTCCTACCTGGGTGCTAGAAACCACTGAGGCGACACTCACCATTTTGCAGCTTCAGTGGCAGCATCAGCTCCTGGCCTGCGAACTGTAGGGAGATCCGGCAATCAGTCTTGAAGCTTAATTGCTCTTGTTTTAACCTGCTTGGATCTGGATTGTGATCTGGCAGGGGCGGGGGGAGGTCTGGGATGGGTATCCAACTTGCCAGAACCGGAAGTTGTGAAGACCCCAAAGTTCCGGATGGAAGCTCCACTGTCTGGTGGCAGAGTCCTACTGTGGCAACAAGCCCAAAAGTCAAGGAATTAATGGCAACATGCCTAGGCAACGGAAACAAAATAAACAGAATAATACATCATTAGACTCCTATTTTGGGGGCAAAGAGGATCAAAGCAGGGAACAGGAAGAGGACTGTGAGGGCAGAAATCCTGCTCCAAAAGCCCTAAAGGAAAATAAGAGTGGGTTATAGGCCATAGGGGACCTTAAGAAGAAGATAAGAGAAGTGGAGGAAAAAATCGGAAATGAAATAAGAAGGATGCAGGAAAAGTATGAAATGAGAGTCAACAGCCTAACTGAGGAAAATAACACAATAAAAAACAGAATAAATCAAATGGCAAAGGAGGTCCAAAAGGGCAATGAGGAGAAGAATGGCTTTAAAAGCCACATTTGCCAGATGGAAAAAGAATCTCAAAAGCTCACTGAGGAGATCCAAAACAAATGAAAGATTAGAAGGCAATGTGAAATATCTCATGGGAAAAACCACTGAACTGAAAAGATACCCAGGAGAGATAATTTAAAAATTATTGGACTACCTGAAATCCATGATCAAAGAAAGAACCTAGATATCATCCTTCAAGAAATTCTCCAGGAAAATTGCCATCATGTTTTAGGACCAGAGGGAAAAAATAGAGGTTGAAAGTCCAGCAATTACCTCCTGGAAAAGATCCCAAAAAGAAAACTCCTAGGAATATTATAGCCAGGTTCCACAATTCCCAGATCAAGGAGAAAATACTACAAGCAGCCAGGAAGAAACAATTTCAATATTTTGGAAACAAAATCAGAAAAGCACAGGACCCGGCAGCTTCTATACTGAGGGATCAAAGGGCATGGAATAAGATATTCCAGAGGGCAAAAGAACTGGGATTGAAGACAAGGGTCACCTACCCAGGAAAACTAAGCATTTTCTTTCAGGGGAAATATGGTCATTCAGGGGAATAGAGGACTTTTAAGCATTCTTGAGGAAAAAACAGTGTTGAATAGAAACTTTGACATTCAGAAACAAGAAGCAAGAGGTGCTTGAGAAGGTGATCAGGGAAAAGAAATCAAAAGGAACTTATCAAAATTGAACTATTTACATTCCTACATGGAAAAATAATAACTGTGACTGATGAAACCTTTCTCAGTATGAAAATAATGGAAGAAGGGTATATGGGTATATGCATACCTATGTGACTATGTGTATACATGTTTAGAGTTATACATGGAGAGGACACAGGTTGAATTTGGTGGGAAGGGATGATACTTAAGGGGTGAAGTCATGAATTGAGAGAGGAAAGTGGCAAGAGGAGATGGGGAGAGACTGGGTAGGGAAACTATCTCATATAGAAGAGGGAAGGGGAAGTGGTTGTAGGGGAGAGGAAGAACAGAAAGGCAAAAAGGAAAAAAAAAACATATTCTCATTGAATTTGGCTCAAGGAGAGAATGACATGCATGCTAAATGGGATATCTCACCCTGCTGGAGAGTAGGGGGAAGGGGATTGAGAAAGGGGATGATGGAGGGCAGGGCATTCTGGGTGGAGGGGAGGTTGGAAGTACCTACTATCAAAGAGGGACAGGATCATGTAGGGAATAGACCAGGTGGGGGGTGGGATGTTTGGAAGTGAATTATAAGCAGCCTTTTACAATATATCTACTATGGTAATGTTTTGCATAGCTATACATGTACAACACATACTGAATTGCTTATCTTCCCAGAGGGAATTGATGACAAGGGAGGAAGTGAATGGATATGATATTTGAGGTTTTAAAATTAAATGTTTCAGATAAACACATATAGTATACATATACTATTATTAAAACTATTTTACATTTAATTGGGAGATAAGATGTTCAGGAATTGGAGCACAGAGTCCACCTCACCCTAATGGTAAAGTCAAAGGGGGTATGGGAGAAGATATTGGAGAGAGCAGATTGGATGAGGGGATATTTTGTGGGACTGCTATTCTGGGGTCTTGGGTAGGGGAAAAATGGGGGAAATTTTTAACCTAAAATCTGGCAGAAATGAATGATGTAAAACAGAAATTAATAAAGCATTTGTTAAAAAAAACCGAAAATCTCTTAAGATATGTGGAAGAAAAATTGGAACGAGAAATGGAAATGATGCAAGAAGATAATGAAAGTAGCATCAACAGCCTTACTGAGGAAAATAATGTCCTAAAAATAGACTAACTCAAATGGCAAAAGGGACTGAAAAAGCAATGAAGAGAGCAATGTCTTAAAATGCTTCATTTTCCAGATGGAAAAAGAATCTCAAAGGCTCACTGAAGAGAATTTTTCCTACGGATTTAGAGTGGACCAAAGGGAAGCTAAAGCTGTTAAACAGATCCAAAGAAATGAAAGAATAGAAGGCAATGTGAAATATCTCATGGGAAAAACTACTGACCTGGAAAATAGATCCAGAAGTGATAATTTAAAATTCATTTGACTTCCTTAAAACCATGATCAAATAAAGAACCTAGAAATCATCCTTCAAAAAATTCTTAAGGAAAACTGTCCTGATATTTAGAACCAGAGAGCAAAATAGAGATTGAAAGATTTCACCAATCACCTCCTGAAAAAGATCCTAAAAAGATAATTCCTAGGAATATTATAGCCATGTCCAGAACTCCCAGATCAAGGAGAAAATATTATAAGCAGCCAGGAAGAAAAAAAAATTTGAATACTGTAGAAATGCAATCAAGATAGTTCATGATTTGGCAGCTTTTACACTGAGGCATTGAAGGGCTTGGAATATGATATTCCACAGGGCAAAGCACCTGGGATCTCACCTCCCTAGCAAAACTGAGTATCATGTTTCAGGGGAAAATTTAGTCATTCTATGGAATAGAGGACTTTGAAGCATTCTTGATGAAAAAAATAGAGTTGAATAGAAAATTTGACATACAGATACAAGAAGCAAGAGATGTTTGAGAAGGGAAAAGAAATAATGATGAACTTATCAATGTTGAACTATTTACATTCCTACATGGAAAAATGATAATTTTAACTGATGAAACTTTTCTCAAGATGAAAATACTTGAAGAATGGTATATGGGCATATGAATACATATGTGAATGCACATATGAATATATATGTACACATATGAATACATATGTGTGTGTATGTTTACAGGTATACATAGATAGAGGACAGAGGTTGAGTCTAATAGCAAGGGATGATACTTAAAAGGTGAAATTAAGAGGTGAAAGAGGAATATAATGAGAGGATATGGGGAGAGACAGAATGGTGTAAACTCTCTCATATAGAAGAAGCAAGGGGAAGTGGTTGCAAGGGAGGGGAAGAACAGGAAGGTACAAAGGCAAAACCTTATTCTCACTGAACTTGGTTCAGGGAAGGAATGACATACATACTTAATAGGATATCAGACCCTTCAGGAGAGTAGGGGGAAGGGAATGAGGGGAGGTATGATGGAAGGGAGGAAGTTAGGGAAGTGGGGGAGGGAAGTTGGAAGCAACCACTTATAAAAAGGGAAAGAATCAAAGTAGGGAATAGACCAAGTCGGAGGTGGATAGGAGGGAGGGAATTATAGTCAGTATTTTACAATATATATACTATGTTAATGTTTTGTATAGCTACACATGAACAACATATACTGAATTGCTTATCTTCCCAGTAAGGGTGGGTGATAAGGGAGGAAGGGAATGAATGTGGAATTCAAAGTTTTAAAATCAAGTGTGTAAAAATGTATAAATGCTATTATTAATACTATTTTGCATATAAGTGGGAAATTAGATGTATGGGCATTGAGGCACAGAGATTCACCTTGCCCCACTGGGAGAGTCAAGGGTAGTATGGGAGAAGATATGGGAGAGAGCAGATTTGATGAGGGGATATCCTGTGGGACTGCTATTCTGGGGTGGGGGGCTGGGAAAAATGGGGGAAAAAGTTGTAATTCAAAATCTGTCAGAAATGAATGATGTAAACCACAATTTAATAAAGCATTTGGGGACAAAAAATAGAATAACTCAAATGGCAAAAGAGGCTCAAATAGGAAATGAGGGGAAGAATGCCTTAGAAAGTCAAATTTGTCAGTTGGAAAAAGAATGTCAAAAGCTCACTGAAGAGAATCATTCCTTCAGAAATAGACTGTAGAAAATGGAAGCTAGTGACTTTATGAGAAATCAAGATTCTGTTAAAGAGATCCAAACAAATGAAATAATAGAAGGCAATGTGAAATATCTCATGGGAATAACCACTGACCTGGAAAATAGTACCAGGAGAGATAATTTAAAAATTATTGGACTTCCCAAAAATCATGATGAAAGAGAGAACCTAGAAATCATCTTTCAAGAAATTCTCAAGAAAAATTTCCCTGATATTTTAGAACCAGAGGGAAAAGTAGAGGTTGAAAGAATCCACCAATCACATCCTGAAAAAGATCCTAAAAAGAAATCTCCTAGAAATATTATAGCCAATTTGCAGAATTGCCAGATCAAGGAGAAAATACTACAAGCAGCCAGGAAGAAACAATTTGAATATTGTGGAACCAGAATCAGGACAGCACAGGATCTGGCAGCTTCTACACTGAGGGATCAAAAGGCTTGGAATATGATGTTCCTGAGGGCAAAGGAATTGGGATTAAAACCAAGATTCTCCTACACAGCAAAAGTGAGTATCATGTTTCAGGGGAAAATATGGTAAGTCAGTGGAATAGAGGACATTCAAGCATACATGATGAAAAAAACTATAGTTGAATAGAAAATATGACATTAAAATACCAGACTCAAGCGAAGCTTGAGAAGAAAAACAGGGGAAAGAAATAATAATGACCTTATCAAAGTTGAACGATTTACATTCCTCCATGGAACAATGATAACTGTAACTGATGAAATTTTTCTCCGTATGAAAATAGTTGAAGAAGGGCATATGGGCATATGAATACATATGTGAATGTCTTTATATATATATATATATATACAGGTATACATAAATAGAGGGTACAGGTCAAATTTAATAGGAAGGAATGATAATTAAAAGTAGAAATTAAGGGGTGCATGAGGAATATAACAAGAGGAGATGGGGAGAGACAGAATGGGGTAAACTGTCTTATATAGAAGATGCAAGGGAAAATGATTGCAAGGGAAGAGAAGAACAGGAAGTCAAAAAGGGAATTTGGATCAGGGAGAGAATGACATACACACTAAGTAGGGTATCTCACCCTACAGGAGATTTGGGGGGAAGAGGATGAGAGGAGGATGATGGAAGAGAGGGTATGCTAGAGGGGAGGGAAGTTGGAAGCAGCCACTTTTGTAAAGGGACAGGATTAAAGTAGAGAATAGAACAAGAGGGAGGTGGGATAAGAGGGATGGGAATATAGTCAGTCTTTTACAATATATTCACTGTGGAAATGTTTTGCATAGCTACACATGTACAACCTATACTCAATTTCTTATCTTCCCAGTTAGGGTGGTTGACAAGGGAGGAAGAGAATGAATCTGGAATTTTAAGCTTTAAAATCAAATGCTTATATATATATATATATATATCAAATGAAATGCTTATATATGTATATATAAGCATTTTATTTTAAAGCTTTAAATTCCAAATTTACATACAGATATACCTGCACTGGGGCATACAGATCCACTGTGACCAATTGGAAATTTGGAGGGTTTGTGGGAGAAGATACGGCAGAGAACATATTGTAATTGTGGATATCCAGTGGGATCAATATTTTACCATGGTGGGTAGGGGTAAAAATTAAGAGAAAATTTGTAAATCAAAATCTTGCAGAAATGAGTGATGTAAACTAGACATTAGTAAAGCATTTGATTAAAAATGAAAAAGAAAGAAATTTTTAGTTTTTTTGAAAATCCATCATTTGAATTATTTTCCTGTTACAGATATCAGGGATGTCACAATCTAAACGTTTATTGATGTTAGGGTTAAATGTTTCTTTTAATTTTTATCATACACTTAAGTAATTTCTCTGGGTTCCTTTAAAACACCCTTTGGACTTAACTTAGCAAACCTGATAAGAAATAGTGAGGAGTTGGGTTAGGAAGATGATTTTGATTTCATATGATATCCTTCTTTGCTGTACAGGTAAAAACAGTGATATAGCAAAAAAAAAAATAACGCTGAATAGAGCTCGACTAAGAATAGTCTAGTGTTTGAACCTCAATATTGGAATGAAATTGAATAATCATAATGTCGACGGCTAGGTGGCTCAGTGAATAGAGCGCTGGCCCTGGAGTCAGAAGGACCTGGGTTTGGATCTGGCCTAAGACACTTAACACACACAAACAAAAACCTAGCCATGTGGCCTTGGGCAAGTTACTTAACCCCAATTGCCCTCCAAAAACAACAACAACAACAACAACAACAACAACAACAACAACAACAAAACTCATAAAATGTAATAAAACAAAATAAGTGAACAAATATATAAACAAGCACCTTATTAACCAGAGAACTTAAATAACGTTTTAGCTAGGAAAGAACATTAACTTAGTGAATATTCTGCCCTTCCTCTCCATTGTATGATGCAACTGTTAGGAGAGTATATTGCTTCTTTTGATAGCAAAAAGACTGTCAGGCTTCAAGTGCTCTATTTCCATGTACACTGAGCATTTACACCAGGAATCAATATCAATGGTTCAAGCCTCAGACTCCGAATCAATTAAATCTTGAGGAAAGTTTGATCGACTTTTATGGGGAAAACAAAACATATAAACAGACAAAAAGTAGCCTTGAAAATGTGACAACAGCCTTAGTAGATGTTATAAAATTAGCCTAGGTAACATAGAGGTTTCTTTTATCTCAGAGTTGATGGCTTTTGCACAAAAGCACTAACCCTGTAATATCAAGGAGTGACATCAAAAAGCAAGGTTTTTTTTTCAATCTACCTATGCGTTTTTTGTTTGTTTGTTTATTTTTAGTTTACAAGATTCAATTCTGGGGGTGGTTAGGTGGCACAGTAAGTAGAGCATCAGCCCTGGAGTCAGAAGCACCTGAGTTCCCATCTGGCCTCAGACACTTAAAGCACACAAACAAAACCCTCCCTGTGTGCCCTTGGGCAAGGTACTTAATCCCAATTGCCTTCAAAAAAAAAAGATTCAATTCCATAGTTCCTTGAGTTTCAAATTTCCCTTCCCTACCTCCTGCTGCCTCTCAGGACATCATATAGCCCAGTATAGGATCTGCAAATACTTTCACATTAGACATTAGTCAAGTTACAAAGGTGTTGTTTATTTTGTTTTATCTTGTTTATTTTGAGGTTAGATTTATCAAGTTCAGAAAGGGGGAGATCAAGTTCCCCCACTAGTATGGTTTTGCTATTTATTTCTTCCATTAATCCCTTTAACTTCTCCTCTAAGAATCCGGATGCTATACCACTTGGTGCAAATATGATAAGTAATGATATTGCTTCATTCTCGATAGTGCCTTTTAGCAGGATATAGTTTTCTTCCTTATTTCTTTTAATTAGATTGATTTTTGCTCTTGCTTTATCTGAGATAAGGATTGCTACCCCTGTTTTTTTTACTTTAGCTGAGGCATAATAAATCCTACTCCAACATTTTACCTTTAGCCTGTGGGTATCCCTTTGTTTCAAATGTTTTTTTTTTTTTAATTGCTTCTGGATACTGCTTGCTTATTTATTTATTTGTTTGTTTCTTTGTTTGATTTAGTTAACAAGATTCAATACCATAGGTTCCTTGATTTTCTAATTTCCTTTACCTCCCTCCCCCCAGCCCCCACAAAAGCATATAGTCCAGTATAATATATGTAAATACATTCATATTAGACATTAGTCCAATTACAAAGGTGTATTGTACTAGGTGGGATGAAAAATGGTAAAGAAGAAATAAAACCAAACAATGAAAAGAAAAAGATCAATTAGTTTGCTTCCGTCAGGATTCAAGCTCAGTTCTTCCTACTTATATCTCTGGATGCCAAATTTCTCTCCTTCATGAGTCTTTTGGGATTGACTTATATCACTGCATTGCTGAAAAGAGTCCAGTCTGTCATAGATGGTCATCACAATATGTTTTGTCTGTGATTGTATACAAATTTCTCCTGATTCTACTCTTCTCGCTTAGCATCACGTTGTATAAGCCTCTCCAGGCAAATATGAAAACAGTTTCCTTCTTGTTTCTTATAGCACAATAATATTCCATTATATACATATACCACAACTTGTTTAGCCATTCCCCAATTGATGGGCACCACTTTAGTTTCCAATTCTTTGCAACCATGTAAACAGTTGCTAAAATATGTACATAGGGGTCTTCCTCCCTCTTCTATGATCTCTTTGGGACATAACACTAAAAGTGGTATTTCTGGGTCAAAGGGTGTGAAATTATTTATACCTGTTTGGGCATAATTCCAGATTGCTCTCCAGAATGGCTGGATAAGATCACAACTCAACCAGCAATGTATTAGTGTCACAATTTGCCCACATACTCTCCAGCATTTGACATTTTCTTGTTTTGTCATCTTAGCCAATCTGCCTGGAGAGATTCGGTATCTCAGAGTTGTTTGATTTGCATTTCTCTAATCAATAGTGATTTAAAGCATTTCTTCATATGCTTATAGATATCTTTAATTTCTTTCTTTGATAATTGCCTGTTCATATCCTTTTACCTTTAATCAGTTGGGGACGATTCATATTTTTATAGATTTAACTCAATTCTATGTATATTTTAGAAATGAGTACTTTATCAGAGACATAGGATGTAAAAATTCTTTCCCAATTTCCTACCTCCTTCTTGATCTTGGTTGCATTGGCTTTGTTTGTAATGTAATCAATTAATTAATGTAATGAAAACTATCTATTTTCCATTTTATAATGCTCTCTAATTCTTGTTTGGTCCTAAAGTCTTCCCCTCTCCACAAATCTGTCAGGTAAACTATTCCTTGCTTTCCCAGATTGTTTACAGTAGCATCCTTTACACCTAGATCATGCACCCATTTAGACTTGATTTTGGTATATAGAGTTAGATAATGATATATGCCCAGTTTCTGTCATACTGTATTCCAGTTTTCCCAGCAGTTTTTGTGAAATAGTGCATTCTTATCCCCAAAACTGGGGTATTTGGTTTTCTTGAAAAATAGATTCCTATACTCACTAACTGCTGGGTCTCCTGCACCCAGTCTGTTCCATTGATCCACTACTCTACTCCTCTGCCAGTACAATGCAGTTTTGATGACTGCCGATGTATAATACAGATTAATATCTGGCATAACTAGTCCATCTTCCCTAGCATTTCTTTTCATTAATTCCCTTGATATTCTAGACCATTTGTTGCTTCAAATAAGTTTTATTATTATTTTGTCTAACTCTAAAAAGTAGTTTTTTGGTAAATTGACTGGTATGGCACTAAATATATAATTTAGTTTGGGTCAAATTGTCATTTTTATTATATTAGCTGGACCCAGCCACTAGCAATTGATATTTTGGCCAATTAGTTAGATCTGATTTTATTTGTGTGAGAAGTGTTTTGTAGTTGTGATCATGTAGGTTCTGGATTTGTTTTTGAAGGTAGATTCCCAAATATTTTATAATGTCTAGAGTGACTTTAAATGGGATTTCTCTTTCTATCTCTTGCTGTTGAGTTTCATTAGAGATATACAGGAATGCTGAGGATTTATGTGGGTTATCTTATATCCTGTAACTTTGCCAAATTTATTTATTGTCTCTAGTAGTTTTTGACTTGATTCTCTAGGATTCTCTAAGTATATCATCATATCATCTGCAAAGAGTGATACCTTGGGCTCTTCATTGCCTAATTTGATTCCTTTGATTTCTTTTTCTTCTCTAGTTGCTACTGCTAACGTTTCTAGTACTAGATTGAATAAGAGGGGTAATAGTGGACACCCTTTTTCACTCTGGGTCTTATTGGAAATGCTTCTAGTTTATCCCCATTGCATATAATACTCACTGATGGTTTTAAATAGATGCTATCAACTCTTTTAAGGAAGCCTCTGTTTATTCCTATACTTTCTAGTGTTTTTAATAGGAATGGATGTTGTACTTTGTCAGAAGCCTTTTCTGCATCTATTGAGATGATCATGTGGTTTCTGTCAGTTTTATTGTTGATATGCTCAATTATACAGATGATTTTCCTAATATTAAACCATCCTTGCATTCCTGAAATAAATCATACCTGATCAAAGTGTATTATTTTTGTGATAAGTTGTTGGAGTCTTTTGGCTAATATTTTATTTAAAGTTTTTGCATCTAAATTCATGAGGGAAATTGGTCTATAATTTTCTTTCTCTCTTTTATCTCTTCCTGATTTAGGAATCAGTACCATATTTGTGTCATAGAAAGAATTTGGTAGGACTACTTCTTCACTAATTTTCCCAAATAATTTGTTGAGTATAGGAATCTATTGTTCTTTAAATGTTTGATAGAATTCACTAGTAAACCCATCTGGCCCTGGAGATGTCTTCCTAGGGAGTTCATCGACAGCATGTTGATTTCTTTTTCTGAGATGGTGTTATTTAGCTAATTCACTTCCTCTTCAATTAATCTGTGCAACTTGTAATTTTGTAAATATTCATCCATTTCACTAAGATTGTCATATTTATGTGCATACAATTGGGAAAAATAATTCCTAATTATTCTTTTGATTTCTTCTTCATTGGAGGTAGATTCACCTTTTTCATTTTTGATACTCATAATTTGGTTTTCTTCTTTCTTTTTTTATCATATTGACTAAGGGGCTATCAATTTTATTTGTTTTTTCATAAAACCAGCTCTTAGTTTTATTTATTAATTCAATCGTTTTCTTAAATTCAATTTTATTTATCTCTCCTTTGGCTTTCAATATTTCTAATTTAGTATTAAATTGGGGATTTTCAATTTGTTCTTTTTCTAGTTTTTTCAATGGCATGTCCAATTCATTGACCTTCCTTCTCTCTGCTTTATTCAAGTATGCACTCAGGGATATAAAACTTCCCCTAAGAACTGCCTTTAATGCTTCCCACAATTTTGGTATGCTCTCTCATTATTATCATTCTCTTGAATAAAATTATTGATTGTTTCTATAATTTCTTGTTGGACCCCCCAATCCTTTAGGATTAAATTGTTTAATTTCCAATTAGTTTTTAGTGTATCTTTCCATGGCCCTTTATTTCATATAACATTTACTGCATCATGATCTGAGAATGAAGCATTTAATATTTCTGCCTTTCTGCACTGAATTGTGAGGTTTTTATGCCCTAGTACATGGTCTATTTTTGAGTATGTACCATGCACTGCTGAGAAGAAAGTAAATTCCTTTTTATCCCCATTCAGTTTTCTCCAGAGATCCATCATATCTAGTCTCTCTAGAATTTTATTCACCTCTTTAACTTCTTTCTTGTTTATTTTGAGGTTAGATTCATCAAGTTCAGAAAGGGGGAGATTAAGGTACCCCACTAGTATAGTTTTGCTATCTATTTCTTCCTCTAATTCTTTTAACTTCTCCTCTAAGAATTTGGATGCTCTACCACTTGGTGCATATATATTAAGTAATGATAGTGCTTCATTCTCGATGGTGCCTTTTAGCAGGATATAGTTTCCTTCCTTATCTCCTTTAATTAGATGTATTTTTGCTTTTGCTTTATCTGAGATAATTATTGCTACCCCTGTTTTTTAATTTAGCTGAGGCATAATAAATTCTACTCCAACCTTTTACCTTTACCCTGTGGGTATCCCTTCATTTCAAATGTGTTTCTTGTAAACAGAATACTGTAGGATTATGGTTTTTAATACGTTCTGCTATCCACCTCTGTTTTATGGGAGAGTTCATCCCATTCAAATTCACAGTAATGATGACTATCTGTCTCTTCCCCTCCATCCTATTCCCTCCCCTGTTTAGGTTTTTGTTTCTTCCTTCTCCCTTCCCCTCCTTGAAGTTTTCCCTTTTGACTGCCCCCTCCCTCAGTGTTACCACCTGGTGACCCCTATTCTTAACCTACCCTCTCCCCTTACTACTATTTCCCTCCTCTGTAATCCTCCAGTTTAGTCTCCACCTTTTTATCCCCCCCTTGCCCTCCTACTGCCTATAGGACACAAGAAATTTTTACACTTATCAGAGTAAGTTACTCCCCGATTGACACCAAACCAATGAGAGTAAACATTGCTCCTCTCTTGTATTTAATGAGTTTATGTGTCTATCCACATTAGAATATTAATCTTTACTGATTAAGTTGATCCCTCTTTGAACCAAAACCAATGAGAATAATGTTTAAATGTTGTTCCTCTCCCTCTTTCTTTCCCCTCTACTTTATTGTGTTTTTATGCCTCTTCAAATGTCATATTTTACCTGTTTCTATCTCATCCTTTCCTTTCATACCATTACAATCTCTTTGTTCTCCTCAATACGGTTTTTTTTTAATCTTCATGTTAGTTCATTCATATCCACAGCCTCTATCTATGTATAAACCTTTTGAAGGTCATGATAATCATAAAAATGTCAATATTGACAGTTATGAGCTCCTTATGTAGCGATGTGAACATTTTGTTCTTGTTGACTACCAAGTTCTGTGCATGTGTACATGAGTGTGGGTGTGTGTATGTATTTTTGTGTGAATCTTTGTTTTTCTCGTTTACATTTTTATGTCTTTCTCGAGTCTTATAATTGGAAATCAAATTTTCCATTGAGCTCTGACTGTTTCATCAGGAAAGTCAGGAAGTCCCTTATTTCACTAAATGACCATCTCCTTGCCTGAAAGATTATGCTCAGTTTTGCTGGGTAGTTAATCCTTGGTTGTAATCCTAGCTCTCTTGCCCTGTGAAATATCAAATTCCAATCCCTCTGATTTTTTTTAATGTAGAAGCTGCTAGGACCTGTGTGATCCTGACTGTATTTCTGTAATATTTCAATTGTTTCTTTTTGGCTGCTTGCAGTACTTTTTCCCTTAATCTTGTAATAATTCTGGAATTTGGCTACTATATTTCTTGGAGTTTTCCATTTGGGATTTCTTTCAGGTGGAGTACAGTGAATTCTTTCGGTAACTATTTTATCTTCTGATTCCAGGACTTCAGGACAGTTTTCTTTGACAATCTCTTGGATAGCCCCAGGAGAAGCTGATATCTCTGCTGGTGGCCCCAGCCCTCTCTTACCTGGCTCCAATGATACCTCTTGTCCCCTGATGAGATGCAGGTGGTTGGTAAGTCAGCAGGCTGGGGCTTCTCTCTCCGGCATAGTCTGCTTGTCTGCTGTCAAGTCTGAGCTGTACAGACCCCATGTGCTCCCTGCTCCCCTGTCCAGACACACTGGGCACTTTCCTTGGCTGGATTCTGCCTCACTCCATCTCCAAGTGGATTCTGTCATTCCAGAATCCGTTCAGATTCACTTTTTAAGGTTTAGTGATGGGATTCATGGACGAGCTTAGAGAAGTTACTGCTTCCTATCTTCCATCTTGGCTCCACACCCCACCCCAACTATGTCTTAATGCTATGAATTCCTTAATCCTATCTCCTGGAATCTCAGTTTCTGACTTACAAATTTGAACTTTCCTTTTTGCCTCTGTAACATAATGAAAACAATAATACATTTTTGACTCATGATCAAGTGTTAAGTTAATGTTTCCATATGTAGCTTTGTCTTCAATGGATTTCTTGGCTTAGCTCTAAGCTAGGGAGTTAACTTCAGAACTAGGGAATGTCAGTGATTGTTATTATTTTCAGGCATAGCAAGTAGATAAAGAGGATGTTACAACCAAATCCTTTTTTCCCCTTTTGTTTTGGAGGTAACTGGAGTTAAGTGACTTGTCCAGGTTTGCACAGTTAGTATGTGAGTTTGAATCTGAGCATGGGTTCTTCTGACTCCAGGGCTGGTACACTAGCCACTGTAACATCTCGTTGCCCCTCAGATCTTTGCCATGACATTTCCCCTATCTCTACCCCTGACTTTCTTCCTACACATGACATTGATTCAAATTCAAATTGGGGTGCTGAAAGCAGCTAAAACCACAGGATTCTAGGAGAAAGTCTCAATCTTATTCTTTGTATGTATGTATGTGCCAGCATTTTATTACTATAAAGATCTAAGTGTGTTCAAGTTATTAATAAGCTATTACAGCATCATCTGTTGTTTGTTACTTTGTGACCCCTTCTACCTTACTGTTCATGTGGTAATCTCTAGAGTGGTTTCCATTACTTTTTCTGCTGATTAAGGTAAAAAGATTTTCTCAGGGTCATACAGGTACTAAGTGTCAAGAACGCATTTGAATTCATGTTGTCCTGATTGAAGAAATGGGACTCTATACACTCAGCCACCTAGTTATCTTCTCAGAAAACATAGATAAAGTCCATTGTCCAAGATCACACAACTATTAAGTGTCTGAGGCTGTATCTGAATTCAGGTCTTTCTGTGACCTAGTTTAGCGCTCTATCCACTAAGCCATCTAACTATCTCTGTTTGTGTTGTTTCTCATTTTTTTTGTATTTGTTCAGGTATTTTCCAATATGTCCAATTCTTTGTCACACCATTTAGGGTTTTCTTGGCAAAGATACTGGAGTGTTTTGCCATTTCTGTCTCCAGCTCATACACGTGAGGAAACTGAGGGAAACATGGTTAAATGACTTGCCCATAGTCACAGAGATAATAAGCATCTGTGGCCAGATTTGAATTTGGGGAAATGAGTCCTCCTGTTTCCAGGCATGGCACTCTATCCACTGTGTCACATAGATGCTCTTACTTTCTTTTAGGATTTTCTTAATCTCTATTCATTTTGCCAATTTATAGGACTATATTTCAATAATTATGATTTTTATAAACAAATTTTAAAAGATAAAATTAAACATTGCTTTTTATACTACACATATATACATGCAAATATGCACACATAATATATATATATATATATATATGTATATATATATATATATATATACACACACACACACATATGCATATACACGTAAGCACACTGATTATTACACATTAATGAAATTTAACCTCCAAGTTAGGATTCTGTTGATCATATATATCTTGAGGACATATTGTATTGGTTTATTTTGAACCACCCACTTACATACTTGACCTGTAATTATAACCACTAGTTTATAAGTTGTAGATGTGAGGCATGAAGCCAAGCCCATAAGAAACCATAGAATTTAGAAGAAATTAATTTAAACTAAACACATAATGAACAACTTAATAATTTTAGTACTCCATGGTAGCATAAGAAACATGACTGAAACTATAGGCAAATGTAGATGGAGTATGGGAAAATAATTTTAACATTTGGAAAATTTGTTCCGGTCCAATCTATTGATGTCAATGCTTACAACCCTTAAATATAGAAGTACTAGAAAGATAATTAAGATTCTAAAATCAAAAAGACACACACACAGAACATCAGAACATATGCTTTCAGCTATAAGGCAAAAACTATAAAGTAAATTCTGCAATTGATTGGTAGATTGCAGTAAGTATTTCAATATAAAAAAGACGTCTTTGCAAATGTTTCATAGGTAGGTCATATCTGGTTTGGGGAGTGGTGTGAAGATTTTCCCCCATATACCTTGGTTTAAAATATGTACTTCTTTTTAACTGTTCTTTGCAGTGTATTATACCCTGGGAGAAATTATTCATAAATGGCACTAATGAGTGTCAAGCTGCATTTCAAGGCATTTCGAAAATTGTCCTATTAATTAATGGTGTAATTAAGCTTTTGTCAGTGACATATCATATTTCTGACAGGAATGGATGGCCTGCATGAGGTGGCACCAGGCAACCATCCAGGCAGCCGCTGTGTCTAATGGATGGCAGCAATTTAGTTAAGGTTTCCAGTGACGGGACCACCTACACAGGGGATCTGGCAGGCTATAAGCACAAACAGCATTTTGCACTATACCTCAGGAAACTCGCCATCACTTCTATTGATGCAGCCCCTCCTGAAGATGATACATTAGCCCTTTGCCATCAAACCATGAATAGTGTTTCTTTGAGCTTTTGTGACAAAAATGCCAATTAACTTCCAAGTTTCATTTCAATTTAATTTTGTATTCTCATTTCATTTGCATATTAATGTGAACATGATGCAGAACTGTTAGATTAGAATACCTTGCTAGGGCTAATGGCATGTAATCCATACTTATTGAGGGTAATTGTTATAGAAATATAAAGACTTCTCTTTTATTTTTTTGAGCCACCCATGTCCCCACAATGAATATATAAGAAAATTGAGCTCTGAATGCTTGTTGAATATCATTGAGGCATATACATGGAGATTTAAGTTGTTTAAGCAAAAACGGAAAGTAAAAAGAAAAAATAAAGAAAAGAGATGGAACATTCACACCAACACAATTAAATGTAAATCATTTTATTCTTATACTCCCTTGACAATAGATTTCTATTAATTTCAATGTTAATCATTTATACTTGGGTTTCAGCTATCAAGGTTTTGGAATTGAATAAAAATCAAGTGAAAAGATAGAATCCCCTTGATTGGTTGACTTTGTCTCAGTGATTCCCTTGGTTATCATGTTCAGATCCTCAGATCTGCTAGCTACTCTTTTAAGAACACAACACAGAATTTAAAAATTCACATGACATAATTATTTTTCCTGGATTGACAACAGTTTAAGTTTTAAGTAGAGATATAAAATAGCTAATTAAAATGAGTTCAAGGATCAGTATAACCAGACATAAGCCTGAAAACTTTTTCAAGGAGCTGTTTAAAAAATATTCCTCCTCCTAACAATACTCATTTTAAGTTTTTTTTTTAAATCCTATTATTCTGAGGGACTGATTTTAGATGATGAACCATGACATGTCTCAGTAATTAGAGGACTTCATATATCATTAAACATACATTGATTATGAGAGGCAGTGTCACATAGCAGGGAACCAGTTTTGAACTTGGAAATATTTGGGTACAATTCACATCTCTGACATATATTGTCTATGTAAGTACTAGCTAGTCATTCCTTCTCTCAATGCCCCCAATTTTCTGAGAACAAAGAATAAAATAAATTTCTGTTCACTTATTTTTACCTATAGAAAGATATTCCATACTAGGAGGCAGTGTAAAATGTTACATTTATACCAAGTGGATTGTACCTTATTATATTCAGCCCATATTACATTCTCTGATGGGGAGGACCAGGCTGCCAAGGTCAAACTTTTTTCATGTAGACTTGATCCAATTCTCTCAAAGATTGTACCTGATCTAATATTCAAACTCCCTATCAATTATTTCCTTCTCTGCTATCTAACAACACTCAAGTCTTCTTAAAAAACAACAACAGCAACAACAACAGCATATTTCCACATTAGTCATGTTGTAAAAGAAGAGTCATAATAAAAGGGGAAAATCACAAGAAAGAAAAAAGAAAAAAAATAAGTAAAATAAGCTGCTTCACTCTACAGCCAGATTCCATAGTTCTTACTATGTATGTCATTAACATTTACCATCACTAGTCTTTTAGAATAATCTTGGATCACTGTATTGCTGAGAAGAGCTAAATCCATCACTCTTGATCATCTCACAATATTTCTTATACTGTGTACCATGCTTTCCTCTTTCTACTCACTTCATTCCGCATCAGTTCATGTAAGTCTTTCCAGGTTTTGCAGAAATCCACCTGTTCATCATTGCTTATAGAGCAATAGTATGGGGTCAGAGCCAAGATGGCAAAATAAAAGCACAAACATGGAGTGGGCTCCAGCCTCAACCACTTCTAGTGCCTGTGAAAAAAGGCTATAGAACCCACAAGGAGACACAGAGAAACACATCTCCCCCTGAAAGCAGCCTGACAGGCCAACAAGAAAGGTCTACTGCAGCATACTGGGAGCCGAGCACAATCCCACATGAGCTGCAGTTCTGGCCTAAGGCTTTCCCAGACAGGCCAGAGCAGACTTCAGGAGAGTGAATCACTAGCATCTGGTGATTTCCAGACTTCTTAATACAAAAACACCAAAGATAAAATGAAAAGTTGGTGGGGAACTCTTTTGGAAGAGTAAAGGAAGAGGGTGGTCTGGCCCCTGCCCCTGGGATGAGAAGTGGCAGAGGCATGGCTACTGCAGCATGGCTGCTTCCAGAACTCCTGGCCTGCAGATTGTAGGGGGACCAAGTGACCGTTGAGTGGGTAATCTTTCTTGCTTTAACCTGCTTGAATCTGGATTGTGGTCTTTGTTCATGGTCCTGGGGCACGTGGCCAGTGTACCAGAACTTGTGGGGCCTGTAGAAATGGCACCCAACTAATAGCTCTAGTAGCTGTGAAAACCCCAGCAATTTGGGACAAAGCTTTCTCCATTCTGTAGGCAGAGTTCTACCATGGCAAAGAGCTCCAAAATTCAAGTTATTGGCAAGATGAGCAAGCAGGGGAAGCACAATCAGACCATACAATCCATTTTTGGAGACAAAAAGGATCAAAGGATGGAACTGGAGGAGGACAACACAGTCAGAACTCCTGCATCAAAAGCTTCCAAGAAAAATATGAACTGTTCACGGGCCATGGAAGAGCTCAAGAATGATTTTGAAAATCAAGTAAGACAAGAAGAGGAAAAACTGGGAAGCAAAATGAGAATGATGTAAGAAAACCATGAAAAGCAAGCCAACAGTCAGCTAAAAGGGATCCCAAAAATATTGAAGAAAATAACACCTTAAAATTTAGACTAACTCAAATACAAAAGAGACCCAAAAAGCCAATGAGGAGAAAAATGCCTTAAAAAGTTAAATTTGCCAGATGGAAAAGGAATTTCAAAAAGTCACTGAATAGAATAATTCCTTCAAAATTAGATTGGAGCAATTGGAAGGTAATGACTTTATGAGAAATCAAGATACTACAAAAAACATATCCAAACAAAGGAAAAAAATAGAAGGCAATGTAAAATATCTCATTGGGAAAACCACTGACCTGGAAAATAGATCCAGGAGAGATCATTTAAAAATTATTGGACTACCTGAAAGCCATGATCAAAAAAAAAGAGCCTAGACACCATCTTTCAGGAAATTATTTTTAAAAATTGCCCTAGTATTCTAAAATCAGAGGGCAAAATAGAAATTGAAAGAGTCTGCCAATTGCCTCCCAAAAAGAAAATTGGGAATAACATAGACAAATTCCAGAGTTCCTCGATAAAGGAGAAAATATGGTAAGTACTCAGGAAGGAACAATTTGGGTATTGTGGAAACAAAATCAGGATAACCCAAGAGCTAGCACCTTCTACATTAAGGGATCAAAGGGCTTGGAATATGAAATTCCAGAGAACAAAGGAGCTAGGCTTAAAACCAAGAATCATCTACTCAGTAAAACTGAGTATAATGTTTCAAGGGAAAATAAGGTCATTCAATGAAATAGAATATTTTCCAGCATTCTTGATGAAGAAAAAGAGAACTGAATAGAAAATTTGACTGTCAAATAGAAGAAGCAAGAAAAGCATTATGAAGTTAAACAGGAAAAAAGAAATCATAATGAACTTATTAAAGTTGAACTATTTACATTCCTTCATGGAAAAATGATAGTAACTCATGTACCTCTCAGTATGAGGATACTTAAAGAGAGTATATATGGATACACACACACACACACACACAAAGTGTGTGTGTGTGTGTGTGTGTGCATGTATGTATAGAGGGGTGCACATGTGTATAAATATATCTGTTTGTGCATATTTGTGTACATGTATACATAGACAGAGGACACAGGATGAGTTGAATATGAAGTGATGATATCTAAAAAATACAATTAGGAGATGAGAGAGAATATATTGGGACAAAGGAGAAAGGGAGAGATAGATTAGGGTAAATTATCTCATATTAAATAGGGAAGAGAAAACTGTTATAATTGAGGGAAAGAGCAAAAAGGTGAAAGTGATTGGGTCAACCTTATTCTCATTGAATTAGGCTTAAGGAGGAAATAACATACCCATTCAATTGGGTATTTTACCCTACAGGAAATCAGGTGGGAAGGGGATTAGAAGGGGATGATAGAAGTGAGGGCAGATTGGGGAAGAGTGTAGTTAGAATAATACACTTTTTAAAAGAGACAGGGTCATCGTAGAAAATAGAATTAGTTTGTGGGTGGGGTGGAATGGAGGGGAATATAGTTAGTCTTTCACAATATAACTACTATGGAAATGTTTTGCATAACTACACATGTACAAACTATATTGAATTGCTTGTCTTCCCAGTGGAGGCAGGTGAGAAGGGAAGAAGGGAAAGGCTTTAGAAATCAAAGTTTCAAAAACATGCTTAAAAAATTGTTTGTTTGTTTGTTTGTTTGTTTTTTTACCTGCAACTGGAAAATAAGATATTATCGGCAATGGGGTACAGAAATCCATCTTTCCCTACTAGAAAGTTGGGGGGGGATATAAGAGAGAACAGATTGGGGGAAGGGGTATTATGTAGGCTAGCTATTTGGGGGTGAGGGTAGGGGAAAGACAGGAAGAAAAATGTTTAACTCAAAAGCTTGGGGAAATGAATGTTGAAAAGTAAAAATAAATGACTAAACTAGAAAAAATAAAACTATACTATTACATTGCATTCATATACCACTATATGTTCACTCATTCCCCAATTGATGAATATCCCCTCAATTTCCCATTCTTGACCACCACAAACAGAACTACAATAAATATTTTTGAGAATGTGGGTCCTGGCAGAGCCAAGATGGTGGAATAGAAACAGCACTTCCAAGGTGCTCTCCCCCACACCACTTTCAAACAATGTAACAGGTGGAATCTGAAAAACTTCTGGAGCTCCAGCACCCACAGAAGGACTCAGAGAAACCAACCTCCCACTGAGGATAGCCCAGCATCCCAGCAGGGAATGGCCAGTGCAGCACTCTGGCAGCAGCCAGCACAATGTTCTGGGAGCCTTGCCCAGGCCTGCATGAGCCTCTGGATTTAGCCCCAGGGCAGCTGGGCCAGCAGCCAGCAGGAGGGACCCCAGAACACCAGGAGATGTGGGGATTCCAGAATTATCAACACAGATATGCCTAGGAGAAAGTGAGAGGTTAGGGCCCTAGGGACTTTGGGACCAGTATTTGGGGAACTCATTGGCTTCTCTCCCTGGGGGCAAGAAGCTGCAGAGGAGCCCTGGCATAGAGGCCACTTTGAAGCTTCATTTGCAGCTTCAGTTCCTGGTCTGTGAACTGTAGGGAGATTCAGCAATCAGACTGGGGGTTAATCACTTACTTTAACACCCCTGGATCTGGATTGCATATGAGGGGGGAAGTCTTGGGGTGAGGCCACCTAACTAATAAATCTGGAAGTTGTGAAGACCCCAAAGTTTGGATCAAAAGCTCCCCTGAGGGGGCAGAGGCCCGCTGTGGCAACAAGCCCCAAAGTCAAGTAATTAAGTAGCAACATGCCTAGGCAAAGGAAACAATATAAACAAAAAATGCAACATTAGACTCCTATTTTGGAGGCAAAGAGGATTGAAGCATGGAACAGGAGGAGGAATGTGAGGTCAGAAATCATGCACCAAAAGTCCCAAATGAAAATATGAATGGGTTACAGACCATAGAAGAACTTAAGAAGGATTTTAAAAACCAAAAAAGAGAAGTGGAGGAAAATTGGGAAGAGAAATGAGAAGGATGCAGGAAAAGTATGAAATGAGAGACAACAGACTCACTGAAGAAAATAACACCTTAAAAATAGAATAACTCAAATGGCAAAGGAGGCTTAAAAGGGCAATGAGGAGAAGAATGCCATAAAAACCTGAATTTTCCAGATGGAAAAAGAATCTCAAAAGCTCACTGAGGAGATTCATTCCTTAAGAATTAGACTGGAGCAAACAGAACTTAGTGACTTTATGAGAAATCAAGATACTGTTAAACAGATCCAAACGAAAGAAAGAATAGAAGGCAATGTGAAATATCTCATGGGAAATATCACTGACCTGGAAAATATATCCAGGAGAGATAATTTAAAAATTATTGGACTACCTGAAAGCCATGAACAAAGAAGGAACCTAGAAATCACCCTTCAAGAAATTCTCAAGGAAAATTGCCCTGATATTTTAGATACAGAGGGGGAAATAGAGGTTGAAAGAATCCACAGATCACCCCCTGACAAAGATCCTAAAATAAAATTCCTAGAAATATTATAGCCAGGTTCCAGAATTACCAGATCAAGGAGAAAATACTACAAGCAGCCAGGAAGAAACAATTTCAATATTGTGGAAACACAATCAGACTAGTACAGGACCTGGAAGCTTCTACACTGAGGGACTGAAGGGAATGGAATATGATAGTCCACAGGGCAATGGAGCTGGGATTAAAACTAAGAATCACATACCCAGCAAAACTTAGCATTTTTTTATGAGGGGAAAATGTGGTCTTTTAGTTGAAATCATTCTTTCAATCATTCTTGAGGAAAAAAACAGAGTTGAATAGAAAATTTGACATTCAGACATAATAAGCAAGAGATGCTTGAGAAGGTAATCAGGGAAAAGAAATCAAAAGGAACTTATCAAAATTGAACTATTTACATTCATACATGGAAAAACAATAACTGTAACTGATGAAACCTTCCTCATTTTAAAAATAATTGAAGAAAGGTATATGGGCATATGAATACATATGTGAATGTGTGTATATATGTTTACAGGTATACATGTATAGAGGGCACAGGTTGAATTTGGTGGAAAGGGATGATACTTAAGGAGGGAAGTTAAGAGGTGAGAGAAGAAAGTGGCAAGAGGAGATGGGGAGAGACAGGGTAGGGTAAACACTCTCATGTAGAAGAGGCAAGGGGAAGTAGTTCCAGGGGAGGGGAAGAACAGGAAGGCAAAAAGTCAAAGTCATATTCTCATTGAATTTGGCTCAGGAAGAGAATTATATACATACTAACTGGGATATCCCACCCAATACGAGAGTAGAGGGAATGGGGATGAGAGGGGGTGGAGTAGGGGAGGACATTCTGAGGAGAGGGGAGGTTGGAAGTACCCAGTTTTGAAGAAGGACAGGATTGAAGTAGGGAATGGACCAGGTGGGGAGTGAGATGGGTGGAAGGGAAATATAAGCAGTCTTTTACAATATATCTACTATGGTAATGTCTTGCATAGCTAATCATGTACAATACATACTGAATTGCTTATCTTCCCAGAGGGAGTGTGTGACAAGGGAAGAAGGGAATGGATCTGAAATTTGAAGTTTTAAAATTAAATGTTTCAAATATACATAAATAATTTTATTAATACTATTTTGCATGTAATTGGGAGATAAGATGCACAGGCATTGGCACACAGAGTTACACCTTGCCCTAATGGTGAAGTTGAAGGGGGTATGGCAGAAGATATGAGAGAGAGCAGATTAGATGAGGGTATATCTTGTGGGACTGCTATTCTGGAGAGGTGGGTAGGGGAAAATGGGTAATAAATTGTAACTCCAATATGGTGGAAATGAATGATGTAAACCAGAAGTTAATAAAGCATTTGTTAAAAAAAAAAAAAGAAAATGTGGGTCCTTTTCCCTTTTTTATGACTCCTTTGGTATACATGATAGTAGAGCAATTGTACGAATCAAATGGTAGACAGTTTTACAGTTCTCTTTGCATAGTTTCAAAGTCCTCTTAAGTGTATTTGGACCATTTTACAGCTCCAGCAATAACGTATTAGTGTCCTAATTTTCCCAAATATTCTCTGATGTTTATCATTTACCATTTCTCTCATACTAGCCAATCTGATAGTTGTGAGGTGATACCTCAGAGTTGTTTTAATGTCCATTTCTCTAATCAATAAAAATTTATAGCTATTTTATATAAGTATAGATAACTTTAACCTCTTCACCTGAAAATAGCCTATTAATTTCCTTTGACCACCTATAATTTGGGGAATGACTTATATTCTCATAAATTTGATTCGGTGCTCTAAATAGTTTTAGAAATGAGGCCTTTATTAGAAACACTGATTGCAAAAATTTGTTCCCCAGCTTTCTGCTTTCTTTCTGTTTTTTATTGCATTGTTTTTGTTTGTACAAAACTTTTTTTTTTAATTTAACATTAAAAATTATATATTTTGCATTTCCTAATGCTCTGATCTTTTGCTTGACCATAAATTTTCCCCTTCTCCACAGATCTCACAACTAAGCTGTTCCTTGCTCTCCTAATTTGCTTATGGTATCACACTTTATTTTTAAATAATGTACCCATTTTGATCTTATCTTGCTCTATAGTATAAAGTGTCATTCTGTTCCCATTTGCTGTCAATTTATTTTCCAGGAGGCGGAACCAAGATGGCAGAGTAGAAACAGCGCATCCAAGCCACTCTCCCCCCAGTTTACCTCCAAACTATGTAAAAGGGGACTCTGAGCAACTTCTGGAGCCCCAGCACCCAAAGAACGACATAGGGAAGCTAACCTCCTGCTGAGGACAGTGCAGCAGCCCTGCAGGAAGGACCAGCACAGCACTCTGGGAGCTGGCAGAGCAGTATACAGTGGGCGTGGAGCAGAGCAAAGGTCTGCCTGAGTAGAGATTTTAGCCCCAGGGCAGCAGGGCCAACAGCAGGCTGGAGGGACCCCAGAATGCCAGCAGCTGTGGCAATTCCAGAATTATCAACATAGACATGCCTAGGACAAAGTGAGATGTTAGTGCCCTATGGACTTTGGGACCAGTATTTGGGGAATGTGTCAGCTTTCTCCCCTGGGGGCTAGAAGCTGCTGAGAAGACAGGCCATATTGTAGTTTTCAGAGGCAGCTCCAGCTCCTGGCCTGCAAACCATAGGGAGATCCAGCGATCAGCCATGGGGGGTAATCCTCTTGCTTTAACCTCCCTGGATCTGGATTGTGATCTGGGGTGGAGGTTGTGGGTGGGTTTCCATCTTGCCAGAAATGGAAGTTGTCCCTCCCCACACATGTTCGGGAAGAAAGTTCCCATCTGGGGCCAGATCCATACTGTGGCAACAAGCCCAAAAGTCAAGTAATTAAGTGGCAACATGCCAAGGCAAAGGAAAAAATTAAACAGAAAAATGCAACCTTAGACTCCTACTTTGGGGGCAAAGAGGATCGAAGCATAGAGCAGGAGGAGGATTGTGAGGTCAGAAGTCCTGCTCCAAAAGCACCAGGGGAAAACATGAGCTGGTTGCAGGCCATAGAGTACCTTAAGAAGGACTTTAAAAATCAAATAAGAGAAGTGGAGGAAAAATTGGGAAGATAAATGAGAAGGATGCAGGAAAAGTATGATATGATGGTCAACAGCCTGACTGAGGAAAACAACACCTTAAAAATAAACTAACTCAAATGGCAAAGGAGGCCCAAAAGGGCAATGAGGAGAAGAATGCCTTAAAAAGTCGAATTTGCCAGATGGAAAAAGAATCTCAAAAGTTCACTAAGGAGTTTCATTCCTTCAGAGTTAGACTGGAGAAAATGGACGCTAATGACTTTATGAGAAATCAAGATGCTGTCAAACAGATCCAAACAAATGAAAGATTAGAAGGCAATGTGAAATATCTCATGGGAAAAACCACTGACCTGGAAAATAGATCCAGGAGAGACAATTTAAAAATTATTGGACTACTCGAAAGCCATGATCAAAGAAAGAACCTAGAAATCACCCTTCAAGAAATTCTCAAGGAAAATTGCCCTGATATTTTAGACCCATCGGGGGAAATAGAGGTTGAAAGAATCCACCGATTGCCTCCTGAAAAAAGATACCAAAAAGAAAACTCCCAGGAATATTATAGCCAGGTTCCAGAATCCCCAGATCAAGGAGAAAATACTACAAGCAGCCAGGAAGAAACAATTTCAATATTGTGGAAACACAATCAGACTAGAACAGGACCTGGCAGCTTCTACACTTAGGGATGGAAGGGCATGGAATTTGCTATTCCAGAGGGCAAAAGAGCTGGGACAGAACCCAAGGGTCACCTACCCAGCAAAACTGAGTATTTTGTTTCAGGGGAAAATATGATCATTCAGTGGAATAGAGGACTTTCAAACATTCTTGAGGAAAAAAACAGAGTTGAATAGAAAATTTGACATCCAGACCCAAGAAGCAAGAGATGGCTGAGAAGGTAATCAGGGAATAGTAATCAAAAGGAACTCATCAAAGTTGAACTATTTACATTCCTAAATGGAAAAAACAATAACTGTGACTGATGAAATCTTTCTCAGTATGAAAATAATGGAAGAAGGTTTTATGGTCATATGAATACATATGTGAATGTGTGTATATGTTTACAGTTATATAAGGATAGAGGGCATAGGTTGAATTTTTTGGGAAGGGAGGATACTCAAGGGGTGAAGTTGTGAGGTGAGAGAGGAAAGTGGCAAGAGGAGATGGGGAGAGACAGGGTAGGGTAAACTAGCTCATGTAGAAGAAGCAAGGGGAAGTGGTTGCTAGGGAGGGGAAGAATAGGAAGGCAAAAAGGCAAGACCACATTCTCATTGATTTTGGTTCAGGGAGAGAATGACATACATACTTAATAGGATATCTCAACCTACAGCAGAATAGGGGGAATGAGGATGAGAGGAGGGATGATTGATGGGAGGGCATCCTTGGGGGGAGGGCAGGTTGGTAGTACCCACTATAGAAGAGGGACAGGATCAAGTAGGGAATGGACCAGGTGGGGGGTGGGATGAGTGGGAGGGAATTATAAGCAGCCTTATGCAATATATCTACTATGGTAATATCTTGCATAGCTATACATGTACAACACATACTGAATTACTTATCTTCCCAGAGGGAATGGGTGAAAAGGGATGAAGGTAATGGATCTGAAATTTGAGGTCTTAACATTAAATGTTTCAAATATATATTAATACTATTATTAATTCTATTTTGTTTGTAATTGGGAGATAAGATGTGCAGGCATTGGGACACAAAGATTCACCTTCCTCTAGTGGAAAAGTCGAAGGGGGTATTGGAGAAGATATGGGAGAGAGCAGATTGAAGGAAACTATATCTTTTGGGACTGCTATTCTGGGAGGGTGGGTAGGGGAAAAACAGGGGGGTGGTAATAATTGTAACTCAAAATCTGGTGGAAATGAATGATGTAAAACAGAAGTTAATAAAGCATTTGTTTAAAAAAATTATTTTCCATTTCTCTAAGCAGTTTTTGTCAAACAGTGAGTTCTTATCCAAGAAGCTGCAATCTTTGGGTTTATAAAATTTTAGAATATTATATTCATTGACTACTGTGTCTTGTTTACCTAACCTATTCCCTGATCTACCACACTAGTTCTTAATTTGTAACATATAGTTTTGATGATTACTGATTTATAAAATTGCTTTAGATGGGGTACAGCTAGTATAGATTCTTTTTCATTTTCATATTTTTTAACTTTTTATTTCCTTCCAGATGAAATTTTTCTAGCTCTATAAAATATTTTGTCAGTGGGATTGTTATGACACAGAGTAAGTAAATTAATTTAGGTAAAATTGTCATTTTTATTATATTAGCTCTGCCTTTTTATGAGCAACCGAGATCTTTCCAGTTGTTTAGATCTGACTTAATAGGTGTGAAAAGTGTTTTGCAATTTGTGTCCATATACTTCCTAGGTTTGTCTTAAGAGGGAGAATGCCAAATATTTCATAATTTCCACAGTTATTTTAAATAAAATTCCTCTGTCTCTTGGTGTAGGGCTTTGTTGGTAATATATAGAAATGCTCATGATTTCTGCAGCTTTATTTTGTATCCTGAAACTTTGCTAAAGTTTTTAATTGATTCAAATAGTTGTTTTTTTAAATTTGATTCTCCAGAATTCTCTGTGTATGCAATCTTCTCAGCTGCAAAGAGTGAGAGTTGTGCCTAATGTCTAATGTGAAAGTATTTGCAGATCTTATACTGGACTATATGCTGTCGTGCGGGGTGTGGGGAGGGAGGGAAGAGAAATTTGAAACTCAAGGAACTGTGGAATTTAATCTTGTAAACTAAAAATAAACAAATAAATTTAAAAAAAAAAAGACTGAGAGTTGCGTTTCCTCATTGTAAATCCTTCATTTTTTCTTCTCTCATTTCTAAAGCTAACATTTCTATTATAATCCTGAATAATTGTGATAATCCTTGTTTCACCCTGGATCTGATTGGGAATGATTTTAGCTTATCTTCATTACACATACGGTTTGTTTATGATTTTTATATAGATACTGCTTATGACTTTAAGGAAAGCTCCATTTATTCCTATGGTCTCTATTTTTTTTTAGTAGGAATGGGAGCTCTATTTTGTCAAAAGCTTTTTCTGCATTTATTGAGATAATCACATGATTTCTGCTAATTTTGTCATTGATATGATATTGATATGCTGATAGTTTTCCTAATATTCAATCAGCCTTGCATTCCTGGTATATATCCCATCACATCATAATATATTATCCTGCTGATAAATTGTTGTAATATCTTTGCTAATGTTTTATTTAAATTTTTTGCATTAATAGTCATTATGGAAATTGGTCTATAAATTTTCTTTCTCTGTTTTGGCTCTTCCTAGTTTTAGTGACAGTAGCACATTGCATCATAATGGAATATGATAGTACTGCTTCTTTGCCTATTTTCCCAAATAGTTTATATAGTATTAGAATTAATTTTTCTTTAAAACATTGGTAGAATTCACTTTTAAAACTCTCTGGCCCTGAATATTTTTCTCTCTACTTCAAATGTGTTCCTTGTATTGTAGGAATGTGGTTTTTAATCCACTCTGCTATCTACTTCTATTTTCTGAGAGAGTTATTCCCATTCCCTTTCCCATTTATGGTTTCTAACTGTGTATTTCTCTTAATCCCATTTCCCCCCTTTTTATACTTTTTTCTCTCCTTCCACCATGAAACCTTCCTTCTATCACCGCCCCCCCCCTTGCCTTTCTTTTCCACCTTTCCCTTCATAATTCCCCATAGATTAACATAAATTTCCATGTCCAACTGAGTGTGTGTTATTCTCTCTTTGAGACAAATTTTAAGAGTATGGTTCATACTATGTCCCCCTTCTTTCCCTCTACTCTAATAGACCTTTTGTGCCTCATCACAAGATATACTTTGCCATATTTTGACTCCTTACCTCTTCTCCCTCTTGCCATAGTAGCTTTCTATGGTCCTGGCTTGTTTCTGTTTCTTACTCATTTTAGCTTGTTTTGTGAATTTTTAAGTTGAGCTCTGTTCCTGGGGCATGTAGAACACTATCCTAAGTTTTTGTTTTTGTTTTCTTTTATCTGTTTTGTTTTGTTTTGTTTTTATGCTGGTGACTGGGGGGGGGGGGGTGGTCACTGCCTATCCATGTAGGTGCCTCAGGATTTTGTGCCTTGCCCACTGCATTGGAATAGCCCAACCTAGTTGCAGCTATTATGCCAGGGTTCCAGGGCTTACAGTTTTCATTCTGTGCTGGGGTTTGAGACCTCACTGTTGTCCTGCTGAAACAAGACACAAGGCTTAGGGTGCTGATCTGTGGTGAAGCTAAGGGTCTTCCTCTGGCTTTCCATGACACTGTCTATGCAGAGCTGAGCTCCCCTTTTACCCAAATGAGGTAGACATTTCCTGAAGTGCTTCTAAGTTATTTCAAGCTAGAAAACTTTCACTTTCTCTTTTTGTGGATTCCATCCCTCCAGAATCTATTTAGAGATTTGATTAAATGTTTCCAAGGGAAACTGGGGACAGCTCAGGCAACTTCTTATCTTTTCTCTGCCATCTTGGCTCTGCCCCCAAGTCTTCTCTTAAAACAAAACAAAACAAAACAACAACAACAAAAACAGCTGTAAGCTCTTCCACCCAGTGTTCACTTGCCTCCCCCCGGCTACAGGTAAGATACCACCTCCTCTCTCTCTTAAGAGTTTAAACATGCCACTTCAAAGTTCACCATGGATAATGGTTTTGCTGCTGTCATTGTTGACAGTGGCTCCAGAATGTGCAAAGCTGACTTTGCAGGAGATGATTACCCTCAGGCTGTCTGCCCTTCCATTGTTGGGTGCCCCAGATATTAGGGTATAATGGTGGGTATTGGTCAGAAAGATTGCTATGTGGGGGATGAGGCCTAGAGCAATAGAGGTTTTCTGACTCTGAAGTAAACCACTGAATATGGTATTGTCACCAACCAGGATGACATGGAGAAGATCTGTCACCATATTTTCTACAAAGAGCTCTATATGGCCACTGAAGAGTATTCTGTGCTGCTCTCAGAAGCTACCCTGAACCCCAAAGCCAACAGAGAAAATATGACTTAGATTATGTTTGAGACCTTCAACATCCCAGCCATGTACATTGCCATCCAGGCTGTGCTGTCCCTGTATGCCTCTGGTTGTACTACTGGTATTGTGATCAACTGTGGTGATGGTATGATCCACACTATGCCCATCTATGAAGGTTATGCCCTTTCCCACAACATCTTATAATTGGATCTGGTTAGCTGTGATCTGATGGACTACCTCATGAAGATCCTGACAGAGAGAGGGTACAGTTTTACCACCACAACTGGGAGGGAAATCAAGCATGACATCAAGGAGATGCTGTGTTATGTCACCCTAAACTTTGAACAGGAGATGGCTACTGCTGCATCTAACTTTTCTCTGGTAAAGAACTATGAGCTCCCTGGTAACCTGATGATCAGGTTATCACCATTGGCAACTAGAGATTCCCTTGCCCAGAAGCTCAATTCCAAGCATTTTTTTTTTTTTTTGCTTTTTGGAGGGCAATCGGGGTTAGGTAACTTGCCCAAGGTCACATGGCTAGTGTTTTTCTATGTGTGTGTGTGTGTGTGTGTGTGTGTGTGTGTGTGTGTGTGTGTGTTAAATGTCTGAGGATGGATCTGAACTCAGGTCCTCCTGACTCCAGTGCGGGCACTCTACATTGTGCCACATAGCTGCCCCCAAACCATCTTTTTTATGAAATCCTGTGGCGCCCACAAAACTACCTTCAACTCAATCATGAAGTATAATGTTGACATTTGTAAGGATATTTATGCCAATATTGTATTGTTGGGTGTCACCACCATGTACCCAGGCATTGCTGACAGGATGCAGGAAATTATAGACTTAGCTCCCAGCACAATGAAAATCAAGATCATTGCCCAACCTGAGCACAAATACTCTGTCTGGATTAGAGGCTCTGTCCTGGCATCTCTTTCCACCTTCTAGCAGAAGTGGATCACCAAGGAAGTGTATGATGAATCTGGGCCTTCCATTGTCCAACACAAATGCCTCTAAATCAACTATTTGTGTTTTTTGTTTGTTTTGTTTTGGCAAAGGGTGTGACATGTCAAGAAAAAGAGATGAGATTGACATGCCTTTGATTTTTCGTTTTGTTTTTTTTTGGCACTTTACTCAGGATTTAAAAACTGGAATGCTGAACTTGAAACATCCCCAAAATTCTACAATGCATCTTCAGGATTCTGATTGCACATTTTTTAAAAGTCATTCCAAATATTGTGTAATGCATTGTTCCAAAGTTGCAAGCCACTGTGAAGGCTATCCTTTGCTATAGCAAAGGAGTGACCTAACAAAGATAGAGATGGAGACAGGGCAGAAGGTAATAGTATTGCTTTATATGTAAATTATGTAATCCTTAAAAAAAAAAAAAACAAAGAAAACTTTTGATACCTTCTGCATTAATCCTTGTTCCCTCTTTTAAATTTGTCAGCCATATTGAATGGCTCCCTAGATTCCCTCCCTGCCCCCAACACAGATGTGAATGAAGACTTTTTGTAGTCTCCCTTTGAGTTTTGAGATTGGTTCCAGTAATTGGGGGAGGGGAGAGGCTTTACCTGTACCCTGATTTAAGACCAGTTCAAATGAAAGTATACATGTTAAAAAAATAACTGTCATTCTCTCAAGATACCATCTAATATACACTATTTTTATTAGCCACTTTCTTGAGGGTTAAGGAGGAAAAACAAAACAAAACAAAAACATTCACTGCTTTCATTTCCTCATTTTCCACTGTCTTCTTAACTCTCTAGAATATAGCTTCCTGCCTTCACTGTACTGAAAATGCCCTTTCCAAAGTCACCTTTATCGCTGAAAGCTTTTTTCAATCCACACATTTTTTGACTGATAGGCAGCAAATTACACTGTTCAGTACCCTCTTCTAACGTAAACTATCCTCCCCAAGTTCTATAATACTGTTTTCTCTTGGTTCTCAAGCCAATCTAGTTGTGGGTTTTTTTTATTATTTTGTTTGTTTTTATGTATCCATTTCTGGATAATCACCCATTGCACACATCCCAACAGTAAGACTTTGACCTGGATACTCTTTTCTTTATACATTATACTCTCCATGACATGAATTGGGTTTATCATCTCTATAGTATTGACTCAGATCTAGATTTCAAAGCCAAGTCATTCATAAATTCTAGTCTTGTGTGCATCAAGAAATGCTCATTGGGGATTTTGTACTGGAATCCAATTGAAAGAAAAATTCAAGTTAGGCAAAATCAAACTCATTATTTTTTTCCCTCAAAAAGAACCCTCCATATGTTTGCCAAGGTTTCATCATTCAAGTCAAAATATGTTGGAACCTCATGGTCACCCTGAATGCTCCACACGCCTACTCTTTAGACAAATCTTCCTTCCTCATGAATATCTCACATCCATCCCCATCCCTGCACTAACACAGCTACCAACCTAAATTCAGGCCCTTATCTGGGCTATTCAAATGGTTTTTTAATTTATTTCCCTTCCAAAAGTCTATCCTTTCTCTATTGCATCCTCTGCAATGTTTCCAAAATGACTTTCCTAAAGTTCAGTTCTCATCATGGCATTTAATCGTTTTTACTACCTTTTCAATTTTGTTGCATAGAACTTTACTCCATACACATTTTGATACAGACAAACTGTCCTTCATGCTGTTCATTATACATAACATTCCATCTTCCTTCTTTGTGACTTTTCACAGGCTGTTTGTCATGTCTAAATGCAGCTCCTTCTTATCTAGGTCTCTCAGAAAATGTTAGTTTCCTTCAAGGTTCAGGTCAAGTATTATCCTCAGTGAGACTTTATTGATTTCTGAGCTGCTAATACTCCTATATCTATTCACCTTTTGTCCATATATGTTATTTCAACCAGGTATTATATAAGTTCCCTTTGAAGTAGAAACCTCTCACTTTTGAATATTATGTTTCAATCAACAACCAATTAATCAAACATCAAGCATCTACAAAGTGTTTGCTATCAAAGAATAACTGTTAGGCACTTATTATACACACATACATATATATGTATGCAAATATGTATATATGTATGCATGAATATGTGTACATATATTCATATACCTAAATATATACATATATAGACATGCATATATGTATATACATATATATTCATACATAAAACATCCTCTGCTTTCAAAGAATTTATTGCAAGAGAGAGCATGTACCGTGTATATATACAAAATGTATGAAATATATAAAACATGAATACAATATTGTTTTATTGAGGAAAGGGTGCTAGTAGGAAGTTCACAGTAGAGAGGTATCATACAGGAGTTTTCAAAGAAAATAGGGATTCAAGAATTGGACATGTGGAGGGAGTATATTCTTGGTATGGGGGATAGCCTATGCAAATGTGTGGACAAAGAATATGTTTTTTTTTGCATATAAAAATAAGATAAATTAGTGTAGGAGAGCAGATAAAGGGGAGAAGCATGATAAATTGAGAATGGCATGTTGGAGCTAGGTTGGGAAAGGTTTTCAGGGCCATAAGAACTTTTTATTTGAGCAGAATACTCCTGGGACTGTAGTGATCATGGAAGGGTCCTTTTGCATTTGACAACTGTTTGAAAGAAGGTTTATATAGGGAAGAGACTTGAAGTAATGTGAACAGTCAGAAGGCTAATGAATTAGTCTTGGTAAGGGGTAAAGAGAGCCTGAACCACTTAAGAGTGGTAACTGTATGAGTAGAGAGACTAACAGTGTTCTTCAAGCTTTCCAATGAATCCTTTTGAATTTGTAACTGGAGACAATTATTATTAGTCTCCAGATTCATCCTTAATATAGGTTCAGGGACTAAGTAGAGAGGGAGACTATGAGGAAGACATTAAATCATCATATATGTTTCAGGTAATGAAGCAAGGTTATAAACTCAATGGGTAGAAAGCAAAGCTAGGATGGACACTACTTTCCTGTGATTCTAACAGCCCTCCCAAAAGCTAGGATGCAAAATAGCTTTATCATTCTAAGCCTTATGTGGTGAATTTTTTAAGAGCTCAATGGTGAGGGGTTTTATTTTAAATGAACATCAAGAACTCAGCACCCATTTGGTGAGCATCCAATATATTTAAATTAAATTGGCAACTCATTATACTGACTAAGACATAGAATTACTTTGTCATAAATTATAGGTAATCTGTATTTTTACATTAACTCTATTACCAGTAATAGAGTTTTAATGTGGTACTTACACTTTGATAAAAGAGGAATCATGTTACCACTAGAAATATGTAAGATATGGATAGAGAGGAAAAATGGAGTTTAGAAGGAAAGATGTTAAGAAATGGAGGGAGCATTAGAAATGAAGATGTGGGGCAGGATAAAGAATGATAGGACTAAAAAGCAGGAGAGATAAATTAGTCTTTGAAAAGTGAGCAGAAAGACAGAAAATAGAATGGGCAAAAGAGAAATGTAATTATTTAAAGCAAAGGAAGAAAAGAAAGTGGAGGACCAGAGAAAATAAGGTGGTGGAAAATTGAGCTATTGAAAACAAAAAGCAATGAAAAATTACTCAGAATATAGACTTACATGGTTACTAAAATGGACAGGAATGACAAAAATTGAGATGTATATATAACTAAAACTCAATGAATAAACTATCTTAAACTCACCTACTTTTGTTCTGCAGACAGGACAAAAGTAGTATTTATTTGCGCATAAGAATTTTAGTAAATGTTGAACTAATTTCATGACAAAAATATTTTTATCCTGTAAGTAAAATAATCTAGCACCAAATATAACAGTGCTTTTAATATCTACAAGCACTTGAAACATATGATTTCATTTGATTTCACAACCATCCCTTAAGACATAGGTGATATAATTATGCCTATTTGCAAATGTAGAAAGTGGAGCTGCAAAAGATTAAATGACTTTGCTTAAGGTCACTAAGCTACTAAGGGTCTAGAATGGCATTTAAATCTACATCTTACTAGTTCCAAGTCAAATATTTTATCCACCATGTTATAAAACAGCAGTTTTGGGAAGTTTCTATTTATTTTATTGTAGCTATGCTTTCATTAATGTGAGTACACCCTCCATCCAGGAAGATGATCCAGTAATTTTTCTCATGTGGTGGGAAGTATGTCCATATGTTCTAAGAATTAATCAAAGAAGATCTACCCAATTACCTGTAGAGTTTCTCTAATCGTATTACTATGCCAGAGATAGCAGTGTAACTGAGTTATACTTTAGCCTACTGGTTAAAAACCAAGTTCAAATTCTACTTCTGATTCCTAATCATTATATGATCCTGGTTATGTCATATCCTATGTGCATCTTAGTAATTCAGCTGGTCATTGTTTGGGTTTATTGGCTTAGTGTGACTGTAAATGGCAATTGTATCTGTTCTGGCCAGAAACCATGAGGGTCTTCACTTCCCAGGCTGATTTTTTAATAGGTAAAAAAGGCCATTTTGCCCCATTTCTTACCTGTTTTTTTTTTCTTTTTGTAGGGCAATTGGGGTTAAGTAACTTGCCCAAGGTCACATGGCTATGTTTTTGTTTGTGTGTGCATTGTGTCTGAGGTCAGATCTGAACTCAGGTCCTTCTGACTCCAGGGCCAGCGATCTACTCATTGTGCCACCTAGCCACCCCTCTTACCTATTCTTAATCACTGAAGGGTTGTTATCTGAGATAAACTGAGATGTTGGAAAATCCTTAGCTTAAAAAGATCATCTCCCACTGCATCTGGGGCCATTTCCAGTCATCCTGAGCTATATCTTGTCATGTGACCCAGATGGCTCTGGAGGAGAGAGTGAGGCTGGTGACTTTGTATAGTCCTGGCTCACTTAAATCAAATTCACTTGAAATCCAAGACATCACCTTCCTGCTATCATTGATGCTCTTCAAGAAGGAAAGACAAACAACAACAACATGAAGCTAAGATACTAACCAAAATGTCTTAAAGCATTGAGGCTTTTTAATGGAGGCATTTAAAGGATATTTCATTTAAAGCTACTTTATTTATTTGCTGTAATACCACTGAAATTTACTAATTGATATTCTGTTAAAGGTTTTGTCGAGGGGTTCACAACGACCTTTAGGAAATGGATACTTTGGAAATTTAAATTGAAAAGAACAAAAAGCTCCTCTTGACTTATTCCCTACCTTTCCAATAAGATTAATTTTCATTCTGAAACAAAGAAAAATGAAAAATGTAAAGTGACAAAGATTTTAAGAACACACTGGATTATGTGTGATTTGGGATATGCTGATTGAATGGTCTAACATATCGTAACTAGAGGAACTTTTGTGCTAAATTGGATTTCTCCAAATATGACTTTTGGTTCAAGACCTTAATGTTGAATACACCCTAGAGCTTATGCATGGCACAGAGCAGCTTTACTATGCGTGTTGCCCCAATTCCCTTGAATCCTTTTGCATATAAAAGGGCAGAATTAGGCTAGATGAGAATGAAAATTGGTAAATTTCCTATATTATTGCCCAGCATTCTTAAAAAAATAAATATCACCACCTCATCAGGCTTTTTATTTGAGAGTTCTTACTAAACACACATTTACATACATGCATACACACATACATACACACATGCACATGCATATACATGAAAATTTATACTTTATAAGTATATTCAGTGCTTTACAATTACAGAAATCTATTGGGCCAAATTCTCCCCCTTAGCCATCCTGAAGGTTGCTAGCTATATATTCTTATAAGTTTAAACATGAATGCATCCAATTTGTACTTTCTGGAATTCTTCAGAGCACTGGGGTGGAGTGTTACGACAGGCCATATATCTGCTCCATAGACTCTATAGTTGAAACAGTCTATGGTTTTGCATTTCACAGTGTGAATCCAATGGAATAAGAATTAGAAAGTTTGAGAAAATTTTTGGTCTGTTGTACTTGTGAGGAAGATGAACATCTCCATGTCAGCAGACTTTTGGGAGTCCTGCATGGTCATAAATATTCAGTTCAGGATTAATTCTTTTGTCCATTTAACTATTTGTCATAGCTTCCTTAATTAAGGCTTTTAAATTAGGAAATAAATATATTATGATATTGAACAGGTGTACTTTTAAAGCCTCCCTTGATAATAATTTACCCTTTAACTTAATTTTAAAATCACACCAGTAAAAAACAAAACAAAAACAAAACAAACCTTTTTGTTTTACTAAAAATTTGAGAGCTTAGCACAATGCTTGGTACATAAGCATGTAAACAGACTTAATAAACGCTTGTTGCCATCATTGTTGTTCAAAGTTGGAGAAAGGCAAATTGTTTTTCTTTCATATATTTTTGTAAATATTGGAGGTCTCTTTAAGTTTTCGTTTCACCTATTATAATGTGGTACAATGGGTAGAGTGCAGAACAAAAAGCCAGGAAAACTGTGCATGCCTCCAAGGATTGTTATTAATATCAAATGACATAACATATGCAAAACTTTTCACAGAACTCAAAGGACTTTATACAAGTGATTCCTTAGGATTTGCAGAAGTAGTCACAAAAGGAGGAGAGTGAGGAAGGATGGGACAATAGGTGAAGAAGATACTCCAGTTCAAAAATAAAATCTTATGTTTGGAATTCAAATCCCTTCATCATCTAGCCATATCATGCCTTTCAAATTTTCTTATATCTTACTCCTCTGCCATTCATGCTTATGCTGTAATCCAGTGACATTACCATTTTTAAACTCGAATATTTTCATTAAGGAGGGACAAATATGTTCTAACAGATAACTATCATTAAATGAAAACATTGGACCAGTTCCAAAGTGGAAATCATTGAAAGGGTGTGTTTAATTGTCAGTAGTTGATTATCATATCGTAACATTCTCCTAGTACTGCTCATTTGACTTTGCAACACTTCATATAAGACTTTCATTTTTTTCACAAACAATCTTGCTCATCATTCCATAGAGCATAATAGTATTCCATAACAATCATGTTACCACAGTTTTTCCAGCCATCCCTCAATTGATTTGCATCTCCCTAATTTCTAACTATTTTGGCACAACAAAAATAGCTGCTATAAATATTTTGTATACATAGGCACTTTTCCTTTTTCTTTTGCCTCTTTCAGTTAAACATCAAATGGAGCACTGCTAGATAAAAAGGTATGCAACAGTTTTATAACCCTTTATTTATAGTTCCAAATTACTGAATAATTGGATCAGATCACAACTCCACCAAAGGAGAATTAGTGTCCTTATTTTTCCACATCACCTACAGCATTTGTCATTTTCCTTGATTAGAATCTAAGCCAAACTGATAGGTCTCAAGTGGTGCCAAGGAGTGATTTAAATTTGCGTTTCTCTAATCAATGTGATGGAAAGCATTTTTTTTCATGTGGCCATAGATACCATTGATGTCTTCTTCTGAAAACTGACTGTTCATATCCTTAAACTTGGTGATTCCCTTATGACTTTCTTTTCACATTTGCCTTTTAATGCTTCTCTTGCTTCAAAGCCAAATTTTCTATTGTTATCAAATTATTTATTTTTGGTTTTCAACATGTACTTCCACAAGTTTTAAATTTTCTCCCCCAGACTCCCCAAGACCACTTGCAATCTTGATACTGGCTCTACATTTAGATTCATATTAAACACATTTTCGCATTAGTCAAGTTGCATAGAAGAATTATAGTGAATTGGAAAAAAAAAACATGAGAAAGAAAAACAAAACAAAAGAAAATAATTAAAAAAAGAAAATAGTCTGCTTCATTCTGCATTCTGAATCCATAGCTCTTTCTCTGAAGGTGACTGGAATTTTCTATATGGTGTCCTTTGGAATAGATATAGATCCTTGCATTGCTGGAAAGGGCTAAGTCTATCAAAATCAGTCCTTTTATATTTTGGCTGTTGCTTTTGGTTCTGCCTCTCTCACACAAAATCAGTTTATACAAGTTTTTTACAAGTAAAATTTTCTATTCTGCTCCACTTTTTTCATCAGGAATTTTGGAAAGACCTCTTTTCCATTATATATCCCTTTTTTCTCATGAAAAACATATAATCAGTTCTGTTGTATTCTTGCTTTTAATCCTAGCTTCTTTACCTTCAGAGATATCATATTCCAAGCATTTGATCCTTTATTTGGAAATTTTATGTGATCTATATCTAAATCTTGTGTGATCCTGATTCTAGCTCTATGATATTTGAATAGTTTCTGACTGTTTACATAACTTTCTCCTTTACCTGGACCTCTAGAATTTGATTATAATATTCCTGAGAATTTTTCATTTTTGTGCTGTCTTTCAGGAGTAGAGAATACTTTCATTTCTATTTTACCTTCTGATTCTAGGATTTCAGGGCAGTTTTCCTTGATAATTTCTTGAAATATAATATCTATACTTTTTATCATTACTTTCAGGGAGTGCAACAATTATTAAATTAACTCTGCTCAAACCATTTTCCCAGTAAGTTATTTTTCTAATGGGATATTTCATGTTAATTTCTATTTTTTTTTTCATTCTTTTGATTTGATTTGATTGCTTCTTTGTGTCTTATGGATTCATTAACTTTGCTTTGCTCAACTCTAATTTTTTTTTTAAGGAATTAGTTTCTTATATGAGCTTTTCTATCTCTTTTTCCCCCCATTTGGCATTAAGCTTTTAGGCATCTTCTCTTCAATGTATTTTTTGAACCTGTTTTTACCATTTGGTCAGTTTAGTATTATAATGTTATTTCCTTCAGTATTTTTTGTGCCTTTTTAAGAAAGTTTTTTTTTAATTCTTTTTTCCTTATTTTCTTGCATCAATCTCATTTCTTTTCCCAAGTTTTCCTCTCCCTCTCCCATTTGATTTTTAAAATGCATTGTGAAATCTTCCAGGAATTCTTTTTGGACCTCAGACAAATTCTCTCTCTCTCTCTCTCTCTCTCTCTCTCTCTCTCTCTCTCTCTCTCTCTGTCTGTCTCTCTCTGTCTCTCTGATCTTTCCTGTCACCTTTTGTTGTTTTTGTTGTTGTTCTTTCCTTATTTTTCATTCTATTTCCTGACTATTTACCCTATGCTAAAGTGGGACTCTTCTACCAGCATGAAGGGATAGTCTCCCAAGCTTCATGCTTTTTTGCTTCATGATTTTTTATGCTGCTATTTTCAGGGATACTGTAAAGCCAAACATGAGCAACTCTCTTCAGGACTGCTGCTATGAATAACTTTAAGGTTCGAATCACATAATATAATGAAATCCCTATTTTTAAACAATAAACTAAAGAAAAAATATTCACAACAATATAACATAATTTATTACTAAGGTGTCCACACAGTCTTAAACAAAAGATATCAGTCAGTTAGTCACAATCTCTTCAATCAATATAAAGAACCCATCTAAAGTCTTCTTTCCTCTTGATTGGAGCCTGGCTTTCAATCATCCTTAAGGGGTAATCATCCTTAAATCAACATCCTTATGGAACAGTAGAAAGTACAAAATTCTTCCACCCCTATGTCACAGTAAGTCATAATCTCATCAGGATTCTTCCACCCCTATGTCACAGTAAGTCATAATCTCATCAGTCAGCACTACATACTCAAGTAAAGGTCCTTTCATTTTGACTTCAGGCTGACTTCCAAACTCCATGACTCCTCTTCTATCCCCCAGCTCTTTCCTAGATTCACCCCACTGTTACCTGGATTCACAGGTAGGCAGGTCTTCCAACTCTTTCCTGGATTCACAGGTAGGTAGCTCTCCACTCCTGTTCTATATTGAAGCTCTCAGTAACTAATCCAATGCAAGCCCTACTCAGTTTCTGTTTCAGGGAAAACAAACCTTAACAGAGCCACAACAATATTTATACACATTAAGCTTAGCAGAGCTACAACAATATTTACCCACATTGCCAGCACTATAGTCTCAATTCACTTTCTGTCTGCAGAATCAACACAAGTGAACAGAGTACTTCTGTCTGACAAAGTAACATCAACACAAACAGAACAGATAGAGTGCTGACACCACGAGTGTTCTCCTTCTGAGTCCTGCTTGGTCCTAGCTCCTGATCAAGGTTTTGTATGCTCTGCTCTTTTATGTTCCACCCTTCGTGTTGTGTCCTTCCTGTTGCACTCTTTCAGCAAATTCCTCCTACTTCAGGCTCCATGTGATGACATTAGTTTTATTAAGGGCAGGAAAGGTCTGAAAACTCCCTTAGGCCTATTAAGGGAAACACAATGTATGTTGTTGCTACCAAAAATTTATTATAATCACAGGCCAGGTTAAAAAAAACAAACAAACGTTGAATAGCTGAAACAAGGAGCTAAATTCTACTTTGCTTTCCATTACAATAACTGAAAAAAGGAGCAAAGTGCCATTTTGCTTGCCATTACAGCTACTCCTAGTCTTCCTTAATTTTTCAGTAATTCCAAAGTTGTATGTTCTAAGAACAGGTGTGTTGACTTCTTTCTTGGCCTGTGCTCTGGACTTGCAGTGCCACAAGTTATCTTTCCCACCCTAGAACTGATTCCAGGCTACTCACTCCCCTGTGGCTTCAAGCTCTGACATGTTAATGCTCCTTGTTCAAGAACTGTGACAAAAGACTGCAATCTGGGAACATGGGCAGTACAATAGAGCTGGCACCCTGTTCCAGCAAAGCAATATGTGTGATCTTCTTCTCATCAGTTATATCTCTTACCATCTGTCTTTAAGAGCTCTGGATATGGCTGCTGCTGATTCAGTTGCTCCTATAACCTGCTGTTGTCTTGCTGTGCAGAGGCTGCTCTGGACTAAACTACACTCATACCTATTGTGACAAAACTTATCTGATAATCTTTTTTATTAATCCATTAATTAATTTACTTTTAGTTTACTACATTCAGTTCCATAATCACCTGAGTTCCAATTTTTCTACATTTCTGTATCCTTCTCCTTCACCCCCATGGCAGCATATAATTTGATATAGATTCTACAGATACTTTCACATGAAACATTAATCAAGTTGTAAAGAAGAATTAAAACCAATAGAGTGAAAAACATGGAAGAGGGAACAAAATAAAGCAAAAGAGAGAGAGAACAAGTAGTTTGCTTCAATAAGCATTCAGACTCTGCAATTCTTTCTCTGGATGTGGATAAGCCCTTCCATCATGAGTCTTTTGGAGTTGTCTTACAGTGTTGCATTTCTGAGAATAGCCCAGTCTATCAAAGTTAGTCATCACAGACACAATGTGTCTGTAATTATGTACAAAGATCTCCTGTTTCTGCTCTCCTCGCTCAACATCAGTTTATATAAGTCTCAATAGATTATTATCAAGCTTGTCTGCACCGCATTTCTTAAAGCACAATAGTAGTTCATTACATTCATAAATGTGCTTAGTCATTCCCCAATTGATGAAAATCCCCTTGATTTCTAATTCTTTGCCACCACAAAAAGTGCTGCTATAAATACTTTTGTACATGTGGGTCCTTTTCCCACTCGTGTGATCTCTTTGTGTACAGTCCTAGAAGTGGTATTGCTGGGTCAAAGGATGTGCATATTTTTGTAGCCCTTAGGGCATAATTCCAAATTGCTCTCCAGAATGGTTAGGACAGTTTACAACTCTACCAACAATGCATTAGTGTTCCAATTTTATCACATTTTCTTCATCATTTATCATTTTCCTGTTTTGTCATTTTAGCCATTCTGACCAGTAAAATGTGGTGCTTCAGAGATGTTTTAATTTACATTTCTCTAATTAATAGTGATTTAGAGCATTTTTTTCAAATGCTTACAGATATTTTTAATTTCTTCCTCTGAAAAATGTCTGTTAATATATTTTGACCATTTATAAATTGGGTAATGACTTATATTCTTAAAAAATTTGACTCAGTTCCCTGTTTATTTTAGAAATGAAGACTTTATCAGAGACACTGTTTGAAAAATTCTTTCCCAATTTTCCACTTCACTCCCAATCTTGATTATATTGGTTTTCTTTGTATAATGTATCTCAATTTAATGTAATCAAAATTGCTCATTTTGCATTTTGTAATGCTTCCTATACCTTGTTAGGTCATAAATTCTGCCTTTCTCCATAAACCTGACAAATACACTATTCCTTGCTCTCCCAGATTGCTTATGGTATCGGCCTTTATATCTAAATTGTGAATGCATTTAGACTTTATTTTGGTATATGGTGTAAGGTATTGATCTTTGCACAGTTTCTGCCATATTATTTTCCAATTTCCTCAGTTTTTTGTCAAATAGTAAATTCTGATAAACTTCTAAGTTACCTTTCTTTTGAAAATTGTTTCATCCTGTCTTTTTGTGGGTTTTGCCACTCCAGAATTCATTTTTAAAAATTTTTCAGGGGAATTTTGGGCAACATAGGACAATCCAAGCCTTTTCTCTGCCATCTTGGCTCTACCCCTGGAAGAGTAACCATTTTTTAAAAAATGAAAATAAACCAGTCTAAAAGCTTGAATTATTTCTATTTCCTTATAAAATACACTCCACTTCACATATTATACTGGTATCCTATTATTGTTTTATAAAATTGGGAGCACTACTTATTCCAGGAAAGAACAAAATCATTTAAGATAACTGATATTACTCTGATTTTTGAATACTTGTCAACATAGATTTTATCATGGATCTTGAGGAACCATGGGTTAAATACTGTTATTAATGGTTGTTTAACCATTGAATATATATATATTTGACAGAAATAATTACTTTGTTCTGTATTAGTAGAGTATAAAATAACTTCAAATATCACATCATATCCACAAATAGATTTCTAAGTTAGTTCTTATAGATGCTTATTTTGAAAACATCAAGTATGTAATATGCACAGTGTATGAATCCCTGCTAAGTGAACATTCATCCTCTGAGGAGACTTAGACACTATTTAGGCTTTTAATAAATGATCATTGTAATGCACCTCTGTTTTCATTTATTTTCTCCTCTTTGTCATTGATGGAAAGCCCTGTAGTTTTCTTTGAAGATAAGCCTTTGCTTCTTTCAGTGATGCAATATGAACTTAGCAAGCCAAACACTTTATAGTTCTTAGCTTTTTTGTATCAGGAATGAAATACTTCTACTCCAAGAAATCTTAAATTCACATTTGCCTGTGGAATTAGCCTCGTAGCAAAATTATGCAAAATCATTGTTTCTTGCCCTCTTAAAAATCAGCTGGCTAGCTTCATAATTATTGGGACAAGTGTTTAACTAGTTCACGATCAAATAATCTATTCATTGTGCAATAATCCTTGTCAAACCAATTTGGCAAATACAATGGAATTGTTCTTTCTCTGCCCTATTTTAAAATTCAAAATGAAACTGTCAGAATAGCGTAATGAATATTGAATATAGTCTAAAATACATTCTGTTTTGAAACACATTGCACTAGTAAAAACATCTGCTCATACCGCTGTTTCCTTGGGTGTAGAACTAAATTGAAACAACTAATCATGTGAAAACTAAACTTGTCTGAAAAATCAGAACAGTTCTTTTTCTCTTATTGCAAAACTGTGAAATACTGGAATGGTTTTACATATTTCTCACTCAGCCCTCAGATTCAAATTACTACACATTAGCAAATCTTTCATTTAAAATATCACACAGCAAAATACTTATTCCATCTACACATTGTTATATTGTGAAAGACATTTAATTTAAAGAAACAAGTGGCTTCCTTGTTATTTTTTTTTTTTGGAATTATACAGATCAGTCAACATTAAAAAACAATTAATATTTAATAAAAGGTTTTAAAATTTTTAACTGTGTGTGTGTGTGTGTGTGTGTGTGTGTGTGTGTGTGTGTTTGGGGAGAGGAGGAGACATTGGCTAGAATTACAGTAAGCCTCCAAGATTACCAAGAAATATAATATAAAACTGCATATCCATAACAAATTTGGAATCCATTCAACAACATTAAATTTAATTCATCAGATGTTTATTACATGCTTTCTCTGTTCAAAATATTAGGTAAAATAAAAATGGAAAAATACAACTGTAACTGCCTTCAAAGAACATCTAATTTTATAAACTATCTCATAAGAAAGATAGGTCATGTTTAATATAAAGCGTTATATGAGTTAACAGTGATTATTAGACTACAAGAGATCTGATGCGACCTAGGAAAATTTTAGGAAACTGAAAGTTCTAGGTAAGTAGAAGACCTTCATGGAGTAGGTGGCAACTAAACTGGCATCAAAGTCAGAAAAGAATTTCAATACAGAAAGATGAGGAGGGAGCATTTATGGACGAGGAGAATAGTCTAATTAGATTTCAGAGAAGGAAGAGAAGGTAGGATAAGATTAAGCAAAAGTCTAGTTTGGGCATTAAGGGAAAATAATATAACAGTACAAAGATAGATTGGGGCCAACTCTGGGAAAGGCTTCAATACAGAGTTAAGGAAATTGGGCTTATTCTGATGGTCTATTAGAAATAACTAATTATTTGTGCTTTTAATCTTTTGTTTTGTTTTATTTTCCTGGAATAAAAAGAACATTTGGGGAGCCATGTGAATTACGCATTGGAAAGCAGATGCACAAAAGAGAAGGAATTCCATTTAGGTTATTATTAGATCAATAGGAAAAAAAAACAAAAAACAAAACTTCATGAAATCCTGAGCAGGGTTCATGATAGTTTAAGCAGTAAAAAGAGAATGAAATTAAAAGAGAGAGAATTAGAATCAATTAAGTAATAAGATCATAAATTTATAGCTGATAAGGAGATTGAAAATTATATCTTTGGATCTATACTGATCAATTAATTTATATTTCACACTCCCATCAAAAACATGATATATGCAAAATAATTTGCAATTAGTTACAAAAAAGTGCTATTATTTGTGTTATTTTTATTTTTAAGATGGAGCATTAAAGAGGCTCAGCATAAAATATATAAATGACCTGAGCAAAGTCGCCAAGTAGAGCTAAAGCTGATATCAAATTACAGGTTCCCCCCTTGTAAAATTAATAGCTTTTTCTATTGTACCACACTCTGTTTTCAGCATCTGATCATGTGTGGAGGCTAAAGGAGAAATAATAGATGTCCTTAAAATTTTTAGCCTGACTGACTCAGTAAATTATGATTCCATTAACATAAACAGAGAAAAGGAGAGAAGTGGTTAAATAGAAGGTAAGATGGTGGGCTAATGTAGTGTATATCAAGTTTGTGGTGTTTATCTAGGTGCCATCTCAAGAATGTGTGGAAGAGATTTCTGTACATATACAGATTTAGAATAAACAATCATTCATTAGAATGAGGTAACTAAGAAGATGGTATCTGGGAATGGGAGAGGGATTTCTGGATTATGGATCCATATACAGGCTCCTTGCCAGGGACATAATGTATGTGCCTAATAAACCTAATCAAATGGATTTTAAACTAAAAATAATGAGGGTGGGGTACATGGAAGGGAACAACTTGTGAACAAAGGGGAGAACACAGATAGACAGTATAGTATGGGATGAATATGAGTTGAAAGACCCAGATGTTCAAGGGAGAAAAAAACAAAACAAAACAAGAAATAAATCAATACTAAAATGTGTGGTCAAAAATTTCATTACCCAAAAGAATACTTAGAAGAAGTAATACAAGCTGGATAAAGATACTGATATTAACAGTCACATTTAACCTAATAGGTGTTCCTGAGATGTATGATAAAGTCAACGATTACTAAGTTACTCTGTGTATGTGTGTCTTTTGACACTTTTTGTTAAGTTTGGTGTGGAGAGGATATGTGTGTGTGTGTGTGTGTGTGTGTGTGTGTGTGTGTGTGTGTATGTACTGAGAGACAGAATAATTCACTAAAAAGATAGACTTATATGAAGAAAACAAGAGCCAGTAGGATGTGGAAGCATGGCATGGAGAATCTGAGTGAAAAAATAATGGAAAAATAAGCAACAATGTTTTTGTTAACTGAGAAGTTTACATAAGGAGCAAAGGGATAATGGAAAGAAAAAGAGGTCATAAGGTGGCCATGATAGGGAAGCTCAATTGTCCAGACATCATCTTCTGTTCTTTTTGTGTGTGTATCTCTCTTTGTATCTGTCTCTCTGTCTCTCTCTGTCTCTGTCTCTGTCTCTCTCTCTCTCTGTCTCTCTCTCTCTGTCTCTCTCTCTCTCTCTGTCTCTCTCTCCATCTCTCCCTCCCTCTCGCTGCATGATCTCAAAACAGATCAACCTACAACTTAAAATGTTTTAGGCTCCTCACTTGAGAAGAGAAAACAAGGAAGCTCATATTCTGGTATTTTTCATGATTCTCATTAACAGGAGAACCATTTGCTGTGGGGTGAAAATGATGGAAACCTGGTGGGAAAAGGGAATTTTAACTTCTAGAGTGTGTGATGGAGAAAAGCAGCAAAGCTTGGCAAGATTTGACAAGTACCTTAGATTTTGAAAAAGTTAGAGAAAAGATAGATAAGTATCTAGAGATAATAATTCTGTAGGTTATTTCAGTTGAGGAAGTATGGAAAGTTTACCAGAATAAAATTAGGAAGAAAAAAGAAACAACTCTTGTGAAGAAGAAAAATAGGGGTTATCTGATAAGACTGATGTGGGTACACAGAATTCCCAATGAAGTAAAAAAAATTTAAATAACATATACAAAAGTTGAAGGCAAAGATAAACAATATATAAACAAAAAAAGGAGTGGCACATTGATGTACAAAATGAACTATGACTAGTATAGCTAAGTATAGGAGACATCAAAATTATCCATAGGAAAGCAATGGGCTTTTAATGCTCAACGTCCATGGAAAGATGATATCCCACAAAAGAGAGAAGAGCTTCTTAATCCTTATTTTACTTATATTTTCTCTGACAAAGAGAGTTATTTGTGACTGGAAAAAAGAGAAATAAAATGAAGACTTGGAGTTGATGCCCAAGATGTATACATGGAAACCACAGCTATCCTTGATAAATTCAAGTTACTTCATCCAGATAAATTATATCCTCAGACAATGAAAGAATTGATGAATTCCATAACTGCATTACTATCACTGATATTTGAAAGAACTTATAGAAAAAAGAGGAAGACACGACAGAAATGGAGAGGGTAAAGTTTTGTTTGTTTGTTTGTTTGTTTTTACCTAATAAAAAAGGAAATTATATTCATTCAAAATAGGGCAATGAACTTGACTTTGATTGCCAGGGATATTTTATACTATACAACAAAAAGATGGTTAGTAAAATTCTAGAAAAGAAAGGAATGATCAAAAGAAATAAGGATGCCTTGATAAAGAACAGCTCATACAAGAATAATGTAATGTACTTCCATTTTAAATGGTTAGGAATTAAATATAATTGACATATATTTTTGTAAAGTGTTTGATGAAGTATCTCATAATGATAAAAACTATAGAAAGAGGTGATCTCAATGGAAATGCGATTACATGGATCTAAAACCATTCAAAAGCCAAATTCAAAGCATAAACATTTCAACTTCAAGAAAAGGTTACAAATCAAAAATATGATTTGGCAAACAAGAAAACTCATGCAGGGCAGAGTCAAGATGGCAGAAAAGAAATAACACATCTGCAGTGTTCAAGCCCACACCACTTCCAAAGTAATGTAAACAGGGACTTTGAACAAACTCTGGAGATCCAGAATCCACAAAATGACACAGAGAACCTAACCTCCTGCTGAGGACAGCCTGGCAGACCAGCAGGGAGCAGCCAGCACAGCTCTCTGGGAGACTAGCCCAGGCCTGCATGAGTTGGAGGTTTTAGCTCCAGAGTGGCCAGACCAGCAGTCAGCTGGAGGGACTCAAGAACACCAACAATTGTGGTGTTTCCAGAATTACCCAAACATAGATGCCAAGAAAAAATGAGAGGTCAGTGCAGTATGGAGTTTGGGACTAGTGGGAAAGCGAATCCACCTCTTTCTCCTGGGGGTGAGAAGCCACTGATTAGCCACCTTGCAGCAAGCACCATGTTGCAGCTTCAGTTCCTGGCTTGCAGACGGTAGGGGGATGCAGTGATCAGCCTTGGGGGTAATTGCTTTTGCTTTAACCTTCTTGGATCTGGATAGTGGTGTGGGGTGGAGGTTTTGGGACGTCTGAACAGCTTGCCAGAGTGTGTAATAGCTTCAGAGAGGGCAACCAACTAATACCTCCAGCAACTGAGAAAACCCCAGTGTTTGGGAAAAAATTCCCCCTAGCTGGTAGTAGAGTCCTACTGTGGCAACAAACCCAAAAGTCATGTAATTGAGTGGCAATATGCCTAGAAAAAGGAAACAAAATAAAAAGAAAAATTCAATATTAGACTCCTATTTTGGGGCAAAGAGGATTAAAGCATGGAACAGGAGGAGGACTGGGAGGTCAAAAATGCTGCACCAAGAGCCCCAAATGAAAATACAAGTTGGTTGCAGGACCTTAAGAAGCAGATAAGAGAAGTGGAGGAAAAATTGGGAAGAGAAATGAGAAAGATGCAAGAAAAGTATGAAATCAGAGTCAACAGCCTGACTGAGGAAAATAACACCTTAAAAATAGACTAACTCAAATGGCAAAGGAGGCTCAAAGGGGCAATGAGGAGAAAAATGCCTTAAAAAGCCAAATTTTCCAGATGGAAAAAGAATCTTGAAAGCTCACTGAGGAGATTCATTCTTTCAGAGTTAAACTGGAGGAAATGGAAGCTAGTGACTTTATGAGAAATCAAGATGCTGTTAAGCAGATTCAAACAAATGAAAAAATAGAAGGCAATGTGAAATATCTCATGGGAAAAACCACTGATCTGGAAAATAGATCCAGGAGAGATAATTTTAAAATTATTGGACTCCCCGAAAGCCATGATCAAAGAAAGAACCTAGAAATCACCCTTCAAGAAATTCTCAAGCAAAAGTGTCCTGATGTTTTAGACCCAGGGGGCAAAATAGAGGTTGAAAGAATCCACCAATCACCTCCTGAAAAAGATCCCAAAAAGAAAACTCCCAGGAATATTATAACCAAGTTCCAGAATTCCCAGATCAAGGAGAAAATATTACACGCAGCCAGGAAGAAATAATTTGAATACCGTGAAAATGCTATCAGGATAGTGCAGGATCTGGCAGCTTCTACAATAAGGGATCAAAGGGCTTGAGGACAGCCCAGCAACCTGCAGGGAGCGGCCAGCACAGCACAGCACAACACTCTGGAAGCCGAGCCCAGGACTGTGTGAGCCTTGCTTTTAGCCCCAGAGGGCTGAATCCAGCAGCCAGCTGGAGGGATACCAGAACAAAAGCAGCTGTGGAGATTCCAGAATTATAAACATGGATATGCCTAGTGCAAAATGAGAGGTGAATGCCCTATGGACTTTGGGACTAGTATTTGGGGAAGAAGTTGGTTTCTTCCCCTGGAGGCAATAAGTGGCTGAAGAGCCAACAACAGAAGGCATGTTGCAGCTTCACTAGCAGCTTCAGCTCCTGGTCTCTGAACTGTGGGAGATCCAGCAATTAGTCTGGGGGTTAATCACTCTTGTTTTCACCTGCTTTGATCTAGATTGTGGTCTGGGGGTGAGGTCTGGGGTAGGTATCCAGATTGCCAGAGCCTATGGAGGCTTTACAGAGACCACCCATCTAATACCTCCAGAAGTTGTGAAGACCCCAACGTTTGGGACAAAAGCTCCCCTGTCTGGTGGCAAAGTCCTACTGTGGCAACAAGCCCCAAATCAAGTATGTAGGTGGCAACATGCCTAGGCAAAGGAAACAAAATAAACAGAAAAATGCAACATTAGACTCCTATTTTGGGGGCAAAGAGGATCAAAGCATGGAAAATGAGGAGGACTGTGAGGTCAGAACTGCTACACCAAAATTCCCAAATGAAAATATGAATGGGTTACAGGCCATAGAAGATCCTAAGAAGGATTTTAAAACCAAATAAGAGAAGTGGAGGAAATATTGGGAAGACAAATGAAAAGGATGCAGGAAAAGGATGAAATGGCAGTCAACAGCCAGACTGTGGAAAATAACACCTTAAAAAATAGACTAACTCAAATGGCAAAGGAGGCTCAAAGGGGCATTGAGGAGAAGAATGCCTTAAAAAGCCAAATTTGCTAGATGGAAAAAGAATCTCGAAAGCTCACTGAGGAGATTCATTCCTTAAGAATTAGACTGGAGGGGCAGCTAGGTGGCACAGAGAATAGATCGCCGGCCCTGGAATCAGAAGGACCTGAGTTCGGAGCCGGCCTCCAACACCTAATCCGAACAAACAAAAACCTAGCGGTGTAACCTTGGGCAAGTTACTTAACCCCAATTGCCCTAAAGGGGCGGCTAGGTGGCGCAGTGAGTAAGAGCGCCGGCCTCGGAGTTGGGATGACCCGAGATCAGATCCGGCCTCAGAAAATGAGCACCCACACATAAATAATGACTAGCCGTGTAACCTTGAGCAAGTTACTTAACCCCAATTGCTTTAAAAAAAAAAAAAAAAGAATTAGACTGGAGCAAATGGAAGCTAGTGACTTTATGAGAAATCCAGATGCTGGTAAACAGATCCAAACAAATGAAAGAATAGAAGGCAATGTGAAATATCTCATGGTAAAACCACTAACCTATAAAATACATCCAGGAGGGATAATTTAAAAATTATTGGACTACCTGAAAGCCATGATCAAAGAAAGCACCTAGAAATCATCCTTCAGGAAATTTTCAACAAAATTGCCACAATGTTTTAGACCCAGAGGGGGAAATAGAGGTTGAAAGAATCCACAGATCACGTCCTGAAGAAGATCTCAAAAAGAAAACTCCTAGGAATATTATAGCCAGCTTCCAGAATTCCCAGATCAAGGAGAAAATAGTACAAGCAGCCAGGAAGAAACAATTTCAATATTGTGGAAACACAATCAGAATAGCACATGACCTTGCAGCTTTTACACTGAGGTATCAAAGGGCATGGAATATGATATTCCAGTGGTCAAAAGACCTGGGATTAAAACCAAGAATCACCTACCCAGCAAAACTGAGTATCTTGTTTCAGGGGAAAATATGGTCCTTCAGTGGAATAGAAGACTTTAAGCATTCTTAAGGAAAAAAAACAGAGTTGAATAGAATATTTGACATTCAGACACAAGAAGCAAGAGATTCTTGAGAAGGTAATCAGGGAAAAGAAATCAAAAGTTGAACTATTTACATTCCTGTCTGGTAAAACAATAACTGTGACTGATGAAACCTTCCTCATTATGAAAATAATTGAAGAAGGGTTTATGGGCATATGAATACATATGTGAATGTGTTTATATATGTTTACAGGTATACATGGATAGAGGGCACAGGTTGAATTTGGTGTGAAGGGATGATACTTAAGGGGTGAAGTTAAGAGGTGAGAGAAGAAAATGGCAAGAGGGTATGGGAAGAGACAGGATAGGGTAAACGATCTCATATAGAAGAAGCAAGGGGAAGAAGTTGCAAGGGAGGGGAAGAATAGGAAGGCAAAAAGGCAAAACCATATTCTCATTGAATTTGCCTCAGGGAGAGAATGACAAACATGCTAAAAGGGATATCTTACCCCTCAGGAGAGTAGGGGGAAGGGGGATGAGACAGGGAATGATGAAGGGGAGGGCATTTTGAGGGGAGGGAATGTTGGAAGTACCCACTATAAAAGAGGAACAGGATCAAAGTAGGGAATGGGCCAGGTTGCAAGTGGGATGGGTGTGAGGGAAATATAAGCAGACTTTTACAATATATCTACTATGGTAATGTTTTGCATACCTATACATGTGCAACACATACTGAATTGCTTATCTTCCCAGAGGGTGTGGGTGACAAGGGAGGAAGGGAATGGATCTGAAATTTGAAGTTTTATAATTAAATGTTTCAAATGTATATAAATACTATTATTAACACTATTTTACATGTAGTTGGGAGATAATATGTTCGGGCATTGGGGCACAGAGACTCACCTCACCCTAAGGGAAAAGTAGAAGGGGGTATGGGAGAAGATATGGGAGAGAGCAGATTGGATGAGGGGATATCTTCTGGGACCCCTATTCTGGGGTGGTGGGTAGGTGAAAAATGAATAATAAATTTTAACTCCATTATGGCAGAAATTAATGATGTAAACCAGAAGGTAATAAAGCATTTGTAAAAAAAATTATGAAAACTATTAAATTTATGAATAAAACTGAGAGCTGGTTTTATGAAAAAGCCAATACAATTGATAGACCCTTAGCCAATATGAGACAAAAGAAAGAAGAAAACCAAATAATGAATATTAAAAATGAAAAGAGTGAATCTACCTCTATTGATGCAGAAATCAAAACTATAATTAGGAATTATTTTCCCCAATTCTATGAACTTAAATTTGACAATCTTAGTGAAATTTTGGAATATTTGCAAAATTACAATTTACCAGATTAACTGAAGAGGAACTGAAGAGGAAGTGAATTACTTAGATAATGCCACCTCAGGAAAAGAAATCAAACAAGCCATCAGTGAACTCCCTAGGAAAAAATCTCCAGGGCTAGATGGATTTATTATTGAATTCTATCCAAAATATAAAGAACAATTGATTCCAATACTCTATAAACTATTTGGGAAAATTAGTGAAGAAGGAGTTCTACCAAATTCTTTCGATGACACAAGTATGGTACTGATACCTAAAACAGAAAGAGGTAAGACAGAGAAAGAAAATTATAGACTGATTTCCCACATAGATAAACGCAAAAATTTTAAATAAAATATTAGCTAAAAGACTACAGCAACTTATTACAAGAATAATACACTTTGATCAGGTAGGATTTATTCCAGGAATGCAAGGATGGTTTAATATTAGGAAAACCATCAGTATAATTGATCAAGTCAACCATAAAACTATCAGAAATGACACGATTATCTCTATAGATTCAGGAAAAGTTTTTGACAAAATCCAATACCTATTCCTATTAAAAACACTAGAAATTATAGGAATAAATGGAGCCTTCCTTAAAATAATATGTAGCATCTATTTAAAACCATCCGCAATTATTTTATGCAATGGGGATGAGCTATAAGCATTTTCAATAAGATCAGGACTAAAACCACGGTGTCCACTCTCAACCGTCCTATTCAATCTGCTACTAGAAATTTTAGCAGTAGCAGTTAGAGAAGAAAAAGAAATCCAAGAAATCAAATTAGGCAAAGAAGAGACCAAGCTATCACTCTTTGCAGATGACATGATGATACACTGAGAGAATCCTGGAGATTCAAGTAAAAAACTTCTTGAGACAATAAATAACATTTGCAAAGTTGCAGGATATAAAATAAACCCACATAAATCCTCAGTATTCCTGTATATCTCTTATGAAATTCAACAAAAAAGATAGAAATAGAAAACCCATTTAAAGTTACTGTAGACATTATAAAATATTTGGGAATCTACCTCTCAAAACAAATCCACGACCTATATGATCACAACTACAAAACATTTCTCACATAAAGTCAGATCTAACTAATTGGAAAAGTATCAGTTGCTTATGGATGGGTCCAGCTAATATGATAAAAATGAGAGTTTTACCCTAATTGAATTATATATTTAGTGCCATACCAATCCATTTACCAAAAATACTACTTTATAGAGCTAGAAAAAATAGTAACAAAAATTATTTGGAACAGCAAATGGTCCAGAATGTCAAGAAAATTAATGAAAAGAAATGTTAGGGAAGGTGGACTAGCTATGCCAGATTTTAATCTCTGTTATAAAGCAGCAGTCATCAAAACTACTTGGTATTGGCTGAAGAATAGAGTAGTGGATCAATGGAATAGCTTAGGCACATGAGATTCTGCAATAAATGAGTATAGTAATCGATTGTTTGATAAACCCAAAGACCCCACTTTTTGGGATAAGAATGCACTATTTGACAAAAACTGCTAGGAAAACTGGAATTTAGTGTGGCAGACATTGGGCATAGACCATTATCTAACACTATATACCCAAATCAAGTCTAAATGTGTGCATGATATCGTTTACCTGCTAGATTTGTGGAGAGGGAAAGACTTTATGACCAAACAAGAATTAGAGAACATTATAAAATGCAAAATGGATAATTTTGATTACATGAAATGGAAAAGCTTCTGTACCAACAAAGCCAATACAACCAAGATCAAGAAGGAGGTGGGAAATTGGGAATGACTTTTTATAACCTATGTCTCTGATAAAGGATTCATTCCTAAAATATACAGAGAATTGGGTCATATCTCTAAGAATACAAGTCATTCCCCAAATGATAATTGGTCAAAGTATATGAATAGGCAGTTTTCAGAGAAAGAAATGAAGGATACCTATAAGCATATGAAGAAATGCTCTAAATCACTATTGATTAGAGAAATGCAAATCAAAACAACTTTGAGGTAACACATCTTACCAGTCAGACTGATTAAGATGACAAAACGGGAAAATGACAAATGCTGGAGAGGATGTGGGCAAATTGGAACACTAATGCATTGCTGGTGGAATTGTGGACTGATCCAACCATTCTGGAGAGTAATCTGGAATTATACCCAAAGGATTATAAATAATTGCATACCCTTTGACCCGGCAATACCACACCTAGGGTTATATCCCAAAGAGATCATAGAAGTGGGAGGAAGACCCATATGTACAAAAATATTTATAACAGCTCTTTTTGTGGTTGGAAATAATTGGGAATTAAGGGGTTGCCCCTCAATTGGGGAATGGTTGAAAAAGTTGTGGTATATGCATGTAATGGAATACTATTGTGCCATAAGAAACGAGGAGCAGATGGACTTCATATTTACATGGAGAGGCTTATATGAAGTAATGCTGAGTGAGAAGAGTAGAATGAGGAGAAATTTTTACACAATCACAAACACAACATACTTGTGACCAACTATGATAGACTGGATTCTTCTTAGCAATGCAGTGATATAAGTCAATCCCAAAAGACTTGTGATGGAGAGAAATGTCTACATCCAGAGAAAGAACTAGAAAGAATTGATTCTGAATCCTGATTCAAGCAAACTACTTGATCTTTTTCTTTTTCTTGTTTGGTTTTATTTCCTCTTTACCATTTTTCATTCCATCTATTACAATGTGGCTTACTAATGTCTAATGTGAAAATATTTGCAGATCCTATACTGGATTGTACGCCATCATGGGAGGGAGGGGAAGGAGGGAAAGAAAATTTGAAACTCAAGGAATTATGGAATTGAATCCTGTAAAATAAAAGTAAGCAAACAAATTTATAAAGACAAAAAACATTATTAAGCTAGCATTCAGAGGAAGGCAACTACAATAATGAAATTTCTGAAATTCATTTCACACTGAATGAGGATGATGTAAAGGGATTGGGAATGTTTAACCTTAAACTGAAAAAAAAATCAGGAGTAACATGATACTATCTTCAAGTACTTAAAAATACTTAATTTATAAAAATGATTATCCTTGTTCTGATTTTCCTGAAGGGGTAAAGGTAACAGCAATGGATAGAAATTACAATGAGATAAATTTAGGTTTAGGAGGGGAAAATCAAACTTTCTTATGATCAGAGCTACCCAAAAGTAGAATGGAGTAACTCAGCATGTATATAACTTTTGGGGTATATTCAGTAAAAGGCTACATAACCAGTCATTGGTTAAATTATAGTGAGATTCCTTTTTTTTAGACAAATGCTTTATTAACTTCTGTTTTACATCATTCATTTCCACCAGATTTTGAGGTACAATCATTTTCCCCCTGTTATTCCCCTACCCAACCTCCCAGAATAGCAGTCCCACAAGATATCACCTCCTCCAATCTGCTCTCTCAATTTCTTCCATACCCCCTTCGACTTTTCCATTAGAGGAAGGTGAATCTTTGTGTCCCAATGCCTGCACATCTTATCTCCCAATTATAAGCAAAAGAGTATTAATAATAGTATATATATATATATATATATGAAACATTTAACCTTAAGACCTCTAATTTCAGATCCATTTCCTTCCTCCCTTGTCAACCATTCCCTCTGGGGAGATAAGTAATTCACTTTATGTTGTACATGTCTAGCTATGCAAAACATTATCATAGTAGATATATTGTACAAGACTGCTTATAATTCCCTCCCGCTCATCCCACCCCCCACCTCGTCCATTCCCTACATGATCCTGTCTCTCTTCTATAGTGGGTACTTCCAACCTCCCCTCCCCCCAAGGATGCCCCCCCCATCAATCATCCCTCCTCTCATCCCCCTTCCCCCAATTCTGCTGCAGGTTGAGATATCCCATTTAGTATGTATGTCATTCTCTCCCTGAATCAAATTCAATGAGAATGTGGATTTGCCTTTTTTTTTCCTTCCTATTCTCCCCCTCCCTTGCAACCACTTCCCCTTGCTTCTTGTACATGAGATAGTTTACCCTACCCTGTCTTTCCCCATCTCCTCTTGCCACTTTCCTCTCTCACCTCATAATTTCATCCCTTGAGTATTCTCCCTTCCCAACAAATTCAACCTATGCCCTCTATCCATATACACACACATTCACACATGTTTTCATATGACCACACACCCTTCTTCCATTATTTTCATAGTGAGAAAGATATCATCACTCACAGTTATTGTTTTTCCATGTAGGAATGTAAATAGTTCAACATTGATAAGTTTCTTTTGATTTCTTTTCCATGATTACCTTCTCAGGCATCTCTTGCTTCTTGTGTCTGGATGTTGTAATGGAAATGCAGATTTAAAGATCTTCCCTGCCCCTAGCTTAAGTGCACCTGGAGCCTGTGGTGGGAGGCTTGTTTTTCAGGAAAGCCCACACCTTGATACTTTGTGATTGGGCAGTGGGTCAAGGAGGTTGTTACATTCTCTGAGCCAAGAGAAGGCTATATAAGCCCTGAGGAGGGGCTTTGCTTTGGGGCTCACTTTGAGAAGGGTTGTGTGATTTTACCAGATGAGACTCTGGGAAGCGGTTGTTGAGAGCCCCCCGGCTTTGAAAACCCAGGTGTTGATGCTTCCCTCTCTGGTAACTGTGATTTGGTATTGATATAATGGGTGGACAGTTTGGAAGCCTGTTTGATCTATAAGTTCTGTAACTCTGAAGTTTGGGGTGCTGACCTTTTCCCCCTGAACTAGGTAATATACGTTTGTTTGATTAAAGTAAGCTTGTTAACCCAATTTGAGCTGCTTTACTTTTGAAAAGCAGATCTAAGAACCAGTGGTGGCAGTCACCCTGGGGATATTGGGGTGCTTGCCGCTACAGATGTCAAATTTTCTATTCAACTCTGGTTTTTTCCTCAAGAATACTTGAAAGTCCTCTATTCCACTGAATGACCATATTTTTCCCTGAAACAAAATACTCAGTTTTGCTGGGTAGGTGACCCTTGGGTTCATTCTCAGTTCTTTTGCCCTCTGGAATATCATATTCCATGCCCTTCGATCCCTCAGTGTAGAAGCTGCCAGGTCCTGGGCTATTCTGATTGTGTTTCCACAATATTGAAATTGTTTCTTCCTGGATGCTTGTAGTATTTTCTCCTTGATCTGGGGTTTCTGGAACCTGGCTATAATATTCCTGGGAGTTTTCTTTTTGGGATCTTTTTCAGGAGGTGTTTGGTGGATTCTTTCAACCTCTATTTTGCCCTCTGGATCTAAAACAGGGCAGTTTTCCTTGAGAATTTCTTGAAGGGTGATTTCTAGGTTCTTTCTTTGATCATGGCTTTCAGGTAGTCTAATAATTTTTAAATTGTCTCTCCTGGATCGATTTTCCAGGTCAGTGGTTTTTCCCATGAGATATTTCACATTGCCTTCTAATCTTTCGTTTGTTTGGATCTGCTTGACAGCATCTTGATTTCTCATAAAGTCATTAGCTTCCATTTGCTCCAGTCTAACTCTGAAGGAATGAATCTCCTCAGTGAACTTTTGATATTCTTTTTCCATCTGGCAAATTCGACTTTTTAAGGCATTCTTCTCCTCATTGCCCTTTTGGGCCTCCTTTGCCATTTGAGCTAGTCTATTTTTTAAGGTGTTGTTTTCCTCAGTCAGGCTGTTGACCCTCATTTCATACTTTTCCTGCATCCTTCTCATTTCTCTTTCCAATTTTTCCTCCACTTCTCTTATTTGATTTTTAAAGTACTTCTTAAGGTCCTCTATGGCCTTCAACCCACTCATGTTTTCCCCTGGGGCTTTTGGAGCAGGACTTCTGACCTCACAGTCCTTTTCCCGCTCTATGCCCCCAAAATAGGAGTCTAGGGTTGCATTTTTCTGTTTCCTTTGCCTTGGCATGTTGCCACTTAATTACTTGACTTTTGGGCTTGTTGCCACACTATGGCTTTAAAGCCAGATAGAGGAATTTT